>OZ025295.1:381587651-382122651 GCA_964019185.1 Maratus speculifer | reverse complement strand
CGATATAAGATTACGGTTTAAAACAACAACAACAACAACAAAGAACATAGTTAACATGCAATTATAATAAAATATTAATGTGAAAAAATTGAAAACAATGGTATTTTGGAAATTAGAAAGGAATTTAATTTTCGTTTTTTTTTTAAATATTATCTTTATTTTATGAATACAAATTTCATAATTTAATCTGCCGACATTTAACAATTTTTATTTTAATCAAAATGTGTGATGTCACACTTCTTCTAACCCCCTTGTCACAAACTTTCACAATATCACGAATCCCCTCCCCCCCGTTCATGCTTGACATCATTTATGGAAGGCTCGTAATATATTGTGTAAAATTTAAAAAAAAAGGGAAAAAACAATAAAAAATGCAAAATAATAATACAAAAATTATAATACGGTGGACGGATGAGTTCATCTTATAGTAGTAATGAGAGCGCTTTATCCTGGATAATACGCAATGATAATTAATTTAAAATGAAAGACATTTTATTATTAATTACAGCGCAATAATACACGTGTTATTACTGATGTTGAAATGATATTCATGTTGATGCATAAAAAAATAATATTTAGAATGCATCTGAAAAATAAATGAGATTTTTGTGATTAATTTCTACTTTAGACTGAAAAGGAAAAAAAAATGAATACAAAATTTATATTGTAAATTAAGCGGTTGAAACAGCTTTTAATATTATTTTATTTATACATTTTGTATCAGTCTGTGCCTCCATATTACGGTTAGGACACCATAAAAAGAACTAACCTGCAACATTACGATGCAAGAAGTCCTCAACATGTCCGTTGTCGGAAATTTAATTGATCTATGAACGCGTACAGTTATTCTATTCTACTTTTAACTATCGGATTCTGGCTTTAGCCGAATCTGATTTTTTAAAAACTGCCACTTTACTCTGAAAACAGGGCATTAATCATTAAACAAGGCTAAATTAATATTTCCTTTGCGATATTTACGGTGTGTGTTATATATTAAAAAGAAATAATATTTTTCTTGCAAATAGAGATAGGCATTATTAAAAAGTTCTCAGGAGTTTTACATTTACATAGCGGCGCAATTTAGCAGCATGTCACATTTAATTTTTCGTCTCAATCTCACATAAATTTATAAAGTTTTTTATTATAGAGAAATTAATATATCTTCTATTTAAAATATTTTTTAAATATTCTACATGGAAATTTTATTTTATGTTTTTTATATTTAATTTTGATGAAAAGTTTAAAATTATTACTTGACTTGCATCCGCAAGATTGTAGCAAAACTATTGATTTAACCCTTTCCAGTGCAGTGTTACCACTACGGCAACACATAATTTTAATTCCCAACATACAAACGGCACCAATAATATTTTAGTGAAATTTTACTTTTACAATGACAACTAAAATCAGGGAGGTCTTAATTTCTAAAAAAGTCTTTTATAAATTCCGATGTCAGTCAACAATTTCTCATTTTACGAACAGAACTTGTCTGCGCCGGAAAGGGTTAAGAGCCTCCAAATGTTTTGATAATGCTGTAAAATTATTTCATCTTGAAACTATACTTCATTTTTAAGCAATTTATTTTTTTTTTAAATTGGCATATTTTCTACAAAAAATGATATATATTTTTCAAAATTTGATAATTTAAATTTAAATTTAAAATAACTAAATAAATAAAGCGCATAAAAATGAAGTATACGTTCAAGATACACTAATTTTACATCTTTATCAAAACTTTTGGGAGTTTTTAAAGAGCAAGTTTTCTTAAAATCATGCGCGCAAAAGATGGAAGTCAAAAAATAATTTTTAAAATTTAATCAAAACTAAATATAAATGAAATCAAACAAATTTTCATTTCCAACTTTAAAGAAATATATTTTTTATTAGTATTTATTATTAGTAATAACGTCAGAATGTCTAAATTAGTGATTTCGGCTGCAATATGTTTAAATAAAACGTGTTAAAAAACTGTATGTAATTTTGATTATGGAATAGGAGGAGTTACACTACAAACATATATTGATAGAACAGCTTCCCTCATTATTTTTGAGCATTTAATCTGTAATATTTATTTATTATTTGATCGATCTCGTTCGTTGAAACACAATAACGCATTTTACATTTTAGTTTTTGTCCTTTATATGTAAATGTCTTTTAATGCTATATTGATTGAATTTTTATTTTAATCAGAGTTGTAGTGAAGGGTATACGGAATATACGCCTTACACCCTCTGCAATCTACAGCGCGCAAGATTGTAGCAAAACTATTGATTTAAGAGCCTCCAAATGTTTTGATAATGCTGTAAAATTATTGAACTTGAACCTATTCTTCATATTTAAACAATTTATTTATTTTAAATTGAGAATTTTTCAACAAAAAACTATATATATTTTTTAAAATTTAATAATTTAAATTTAAATTTAAAATAAGTAAATAAATAAAGTGCATAAAAATGAAGTATATGTACAAGATACACTAATTTTACATCTTTATCAAAACTTGTGTGAGTTTTTAAACAACAAGTTTTCTTAAAATCATGCGCGCAGAGGATGCAAGTCAGAAAATAATTTTAAAAATTCAATCAAAAATAAATATAAATCAAATCAAACAAATTTTCATTTCAAAGTCTAAAAAATATCTTTTTTATTAGTATTTATTATTAGTCGTTCTTTTTTTTTCTTTTTAGTAATAACGTCAGAATGTCTAAATTAGTTATTTCGGCTGCAATGTGTTTAAATGAAACGTGTTAAAAAACAGTATGTAATTTCTATTATGGAATAGGAGAAGTTACAATACAAACATATAGTGATAGAATTGCTTCCCTCATTATTTTTGAGCATTTAATCTGTAATATTTATTTATTATTTGATTGATCTCATTTGTTTTAACACAACAACGCTTTTTCATTTTAGTTTTTGTTCTTTGTAAGTAAATTTCTTTTAATGCTATATTGACTGAAATTTTATATTTTAATCAGGGTTGCAGTGGAGGGTATACGGAGGTATACGCCTTACACCATCTGCAATTTTTCCAGGAAATCCGTATGCCCTTTGTTTCTTAAATAAAGCAATGGCCTATACTGTATCCTTAAATGTTCATGACTAACGTATACCCTCTGTTTGTGGCATATACCTTCTAGTTATTTTACGACTACTACACTGATTTTAATCTTCGGCTGATATTATAAAAAATAATAAGAAACTTTAAAATACAAGATTAAATAAAAATGTTAGAATTGTCAATGTAATTTGTATCGATTTCTTATGCGATTTTAATAAAAATATTGCTAATGAATAAATAGTATGTGTGCATAGGCTGTAGAAGAGTGGAGAGGAAAAGGGCGTGTTTATACTTACTTAAAGAAAAAAAAAAAGGAAAGTGTTTCATAAAAAAAGGGAGGAGGGTTGAGAAGGGCAGCATTAAAACATGGGTTTTAAAAACATAGTCATGTATTATTTAGTATACTATTAAATAATCGTCCAGGGTAACTTTGGACCATGGGGTGTAACCTTTCATCACATCCAAATTTCCAATATGTTTGACTTCAAAAGGCTAAATAAGCTCCAATACAGCACTCTGTTGGTAAAATTCTATAGCTGGGATTTCAATTCCTTATTTAACAAAATAAGTTTGCAAAATTATGCGCAATTAATTGCACCATCCACCTATTTTTTGAAGTGCAGTTTTCAGGCTAATTTTCAATGCTATTTTGAAGAGTTTACAATTCAATTAAATTTTAACAGTTAGTTACAACGAACTCATTTATCAGACATATTATTATCTAAACTTTGAAAATGTTATAAATTTTTGTAATTATTTATAGGGTCATTCCATGAGTTTTTTTAACGTGAGTTACCAAGATTATAACTGCGAAATTGTTGTTCACCGTTATTTTCAAAAAATTTTCTTGGCTTTTTCAATTAATGAGGTATTTCCGATTAAAAAAAATCTCATTTTTCAAAAGAAAAAACCGTAGCTGGTAACACGCGATACAGGCATGCATGGAAATATCCAATAGTTAATAAAATAAAATAAGAAGGCCGTACCAGTTTACTCCATTTTCAATTTAACTTTGAGTTGGACCGTTGTTATAACCGATATTTATAATTTACCGACTATAGATGCTACTGTCAAAAGTTCCTCCTATTTGCCCATATATTTATCTATATTTTCACAAATATGTGTAAAATGCATAAAATTAACTTAAAACTGTTATTCGGGGCGGAGCTACTCAAATTTTACTTTTCATACATTCGACTTCTTTTCTCTTGTTTGAATAATACTAGTACTAGTATGTATTACTTTAACTATGAATATATTATTAAGTTATAGCATTGGAACTTGTTTTCACTGCATTGCTATGTTTTATTTCAACTATAAACAGTTCATTTTTGTTTCAAAATATTCATCGATCACTTCTTTCTCTTTTCCAATGCATAATATTTGTTGAAATATCATAAATTATAGAAATCTTGTGATGTTGGGGAATGTATTTTACGCTTCCGAAAATATTTTTGTGGGTTCAAAATTGTCCTAATTGTAAAACTTTTTTTTTATGTATAATGAGTTATTTTAGATGATATCTATCGTTTGGTGCACAGTTACACTAACTTTGTAACGAGGAACTTTGAATCTGACTAATTTTAAGATTGATTAATTTTTTATTGCTTTTGTCATTATTATTTTTTAAGTTTTGATAATCATACAATAATTTAGGATCATTTCTTCTTTTTATGCCTCTAGTTGCAAGAATATTCTTAAGAGCCCACACTAGTGATTGAAAAAACCCGGATGGTAATATAAAGTCTATAGGGGCGTTGTTTTCAAATATCTCGCTCAAATTTTTATATTTTAATATTTTTTTTTTTTTCATAAGATAGCTGAGGACAATCCACAAACGTTCCAGATTTTATTTCTCCGATTTTGTTTATATATCGGTTCAAATCAGTTCTAAAAGTTAAAGTGTTTCTTTTTAAAATCTGAAACCAAAATAGAAAAAGTAAAAACTAGGCCGGTTGTGGATCGTCCTCAGCTGTCCTATGCAAATAAATAAATAAATAAATAAAGTAAATAAATAAATAAATAAATAAATAAATAAATAAATAAATAAATAAATAAAATAAATAAATAATAAATAAAAATAAAATAAAATTTGAGCGAGATATTTGAAAAGAACGCTTCCATTGACTTTATATCATCATCCGGGTCTTTTTAAGTCAGTAGCGTGGCGTCTTAAAATAAGAGTGTGGCATATGAAACTAGAGAGAATGTGGATAAAACAGGGCCGCCACGAAAATTTTCTTAGAGTAGAATTATGTTCCGCGACGACCCCTATCAAAGTTACCCAAAGTTGCACATAAGTGATATTACTAAATATTTAAGGGATCATCCATACATGATGTCAGGCATTTTGCCTGTGTTTTTGATTCACAATTGTCACAAAATGTCAAGCTTCATTATACCCCCTCCCCCTTGTCACACGTGACGCTATATTACGAAAACATATACTTATAGGTCAGCGACAGAGTACTATGTTATAGATCGTATAGCAAATTTTATTTTTAAACTTTAACTATTTGAGCATATTGTGAACATAACAATAAAAATAACCTGTGTACTTATTTTGTATGATAATATTAAGGTTTAGAACAACAACAGCAAGGAACATAGTTAACATGCAATGATAATAAAATATTAATGTGAAAAAGTTGAAAACAGTGATATTTTGGAAATTAGAAAGGAATTTAATTTTCGTTTTTTTTTTAAATATTATCTTTATTTTATGAATACAAATTTCATAATTTATTCTGCCGACATTTAACATTTTTTATTTTAATCAAAATGTGTGATGTCACACTTCTTTTTACCCTCTTGTCACAAACTTTCACAATATCACGAACTCCCCCCCCCCCCCCTTCATGCTTGACATCATTTATGGGAGGCTCGTAATATATTGCGCAAAAATTTAAAAAAAGGGAAAAAACAATAAATAATGCAAAATAATAATACAGAAATTATAATATGGTGGACGGATGTGTTTATCTTTTAGTAAAAATGAGGGCGGTATTGTCTTGATAATACGCAGTGATAATTAATTTGAAATGAAAGACATTTGATTATTAATTACAGCGCAATAATACCCGTGTTATTATTGATGTTGAAGTGATATTCATGTTGATGCATAAAAAAATAATATTTAGAATGCATCTGAAAAATAAATCAGATTTTTTTGATTAATTTCTACTTTAGACTGAAAAGAAAAAAAATGATTACAAAATTTATATTTTAAATCAAGCGGCTGAAACAGCTTTTTATTAATAATTTATTTATACATTTTGTATCTGTCTGTGCCTTAATGTTAGGGTTAGGACACCATTAAAAGAACTAATCTGCAACATTACGAAGCGAGAAGAATTCGACTCCGTTGTTTTAAATTAAATTGATCTATGAACACGTACAGACTTCGGATATTCTATTCCATTTTTGGATATCAGATTCTTGCTTTCGCCGTATCTGATTTTTTTTGTATCTTGTTATATGTTGTGCCTAATGATGGCAAGAGAACATTTAACAAATTTAAATAAATACTTACTCTACGATATTTACGGTGTCTGTTTTACATTAAAAAGAAATATTATTTTCGTGTTATTAGGTATAGGCATTATCTAAAAGTTCTCAGGAGTTTTACTTTTTACCTTTATACTATATACAATACAATATACAATTTACATATATACAATAACTTCTCAGGAGTTTTAATTTTACCTGGCGGCGCAATTTAGCAGAATGTCACATTTAATTTTTCGTCTCAATCTCACATAAATTCATAAAGTTTTTAATTATAGAGAAATTAATATATCTTCTATTTAAAAAGTTTTTTTTTAATATACTATATGGAAATTTTATGTTTTTTATATTTAATTTTGATGAAAAGTTTAAAATTATTATTTGACTTGCATCCACAGCGCGCAAGATTGTAGCAAAACTATTGATTTAAGAGCCTCCAAATGTTTTGATAATGCTGTAAAATTATTGTATCTTGAACCTGTACCTCATTTTTAAGGAATTTATTTATTTTAAATTGACAATTTTTCACCAAAAAACTATATCTATATTTTAAAATCTATAATTTAAATTTAAATTTAAAATAAATAAATAAAAAAAGTGCATAAAAAAAAGAATACGTTCAAGATAGACTAATTTTACATCTTTATCAAAACTTTTGTGAGTTTTTAAACAACAAGTTTTCCTAAAATCATGCGCGCAGAGGATACAAGTGAAAAAATTTTTTAAAAATTGAATCAAAAATAAACATAAATCAAATCAAATAAATTTTTATTTCAAACTCTAAAAAATGTATCTTTGATTAGCATTTATTATTAGTCTTTTTTTTCTTTTTTTCTTTTTTTTTTTTTTTAGTAATAACGTCAGAATGTCTAAATTAGTGATTTCGGCTGCAATGTGTTTAAATAAAACGTGTTAAAAACCTGTATGTAGTTTCGATTATGGAATAGGAGGAGTTACAATACAAACATATATTGATAGAATAGCTTCCCTCATTATCTTTGAGCATGTAATCTGTAATATTTATTTATTATTTGGTTCATCTCATTTGTTTTAACACAAAAACGCTTTTTCATTTTAGTTTTTGTTCTTTGTATGTAAATTTGTTTTAATGCTATATTGATTGAATTTTTATTTTAATCAGGGTTGTAGTGGAGGGTATAGGAAGGTATACGCCTTACACCCTCTCCAATTTTTCCAGGAACTCCGTATGCCCCTTGCTTCTTAAATAAAGCAATGGTCTATACTGTATCCTTAAATGTTCATGACTAACGTATACCCTCTGTCGGTGGCATATACCTTCTAGTTATTTTACGACTACAACACTGATTTTAATCTTCGGCTGATATTATAAAAAATAATAAGAAACTTTAATATGCAAGATTAAATAAAAATGTTAGAATTGTGAATGTAATTTGTATCGATTTCTTATGCGATTGTGATAAAAATATTGCTAATGAATAAATAGTATGCTTGCGTAGGCTGTCGAAGAGTGGAGAGGAAAAGGGCGTGTTTATACTTTCTTAAAGAAAAAAAGGAGAGTGTTACATAAAAAAAGGGAGGAGGGTTGAGAAGGGCAGCATTAAAACATGGGTTTCAAAAACAAAATCATATATTATTTAGTATACTATTAAACAGTTGTCCAGGGTAACTTTGGACCATGGTGTGTAACTTTTCATCACGTCCAAATTTTCAATATGTTTGAATTCAAAAGGCTAAATAAGCTCAAATACAGCACTCTGTTAGAAAAATTCTATAGCTGGGATTTCTATTCTTTGTTTTACAAAATAAGTTTGCAACATTTTGCACCATCCACCTATTTTTTGAAGTGCAGTTTTCAGGCTAATTTTCAATGCTATTTTGAAGTTGTTACAATTCAATTAAATTTTCACAGTAAGTTACAACGTACTGATTAGTCAGACATATTATTATCTAAATTTTGAAAATGTTATAAAATTTTCTGATTATTTATAGGTTCATTCCATGAGGTTTTTTAACGTGAGTTACCAAGATTATAACTGCGAAATTGTTGTTCACCGTTATTTTCAAAAAATTTTCTTGGCTTTTTCAATTAATGAGGTATTTCTGATAAAAAAAAAAAGTCTCATTTTTCAAAAGAAAAAACCGTAGCTGGTAACACGCGTTACAGGCATGCATGGAAATATCCAATAGTTAATAGAATAAAATAAGAAGGCCCTACCAATTTACTCCATTTTCAGTTTAACTTTGAGTTGGACCGTTGTTATAACCGATATTTATAATTTACCGACTATAGATGCTAATGTCAAAAATTCGTCCTATTTGCCCATATATTTATCTATATTTTCACAAATATGTGTAAAATGCATAAAATTAACTTAAAACTGTTATTCGGGGCGGAGCTACTCAAATTTTACATTTCCCACATTCGACTTTTTTTTCTCTTGTTTGAATAATACTAGTACTAGTATGTATTACTGTAACAATGAATATATTATTAAGTTATAGCATTGAAACTTGTTTTCACTGCATTGTTATGTTTTATTTCAACTATAAACAGTTCTTTTTTGTTTCAAAATATTCATCGATCTCTTCTTTCACTTTTCCAATGCATAATATCTGTTGAAATATCACAAATTATTCAAATATTGTGATGGGGAATGTATTTTACGCATCCGAAAATATTTTTGTGGGTTCAAAATTGTCCTAATTATAAAACTTTTTTTTTATGTATAATGAGTTATTTTAGATGATATCTATCATTTGGTGCAAAGTTACACTAACTTTGTAACGAGGAACTTTGAATCTGACTAGTTTTAAGATGGATTAATTTTTTATTGCTTTTGTCATTATTATTCCTTAATTTTCGATAGTCATACAATAATTTAGGAACTATTCTTCTTTTTATACATCTAGTTGCAAGAATATTCTTAAGAGCCCACACTACTGATTGAAAAAACCCGGAAAATAATATAAAGTCTATAGGGGCGTTGTTTTCAAATATCTCGCTCATATTTTTATATTTTAATATTTTTTTCATATTATAGCTGAGGACAATCCACAAACGGGCCAGATTTTATTTCTCCGATTTTGTTTATATATCGGTTCAAACCGGTTTTAAAAGTTCAAGTATTTGTTTTTAAAATCTGAAACAAAAATAGAAAAAGTAAAAACTAGGCCGGTTGTGGATCATCCTCAGCTGTCCTATGCAAGTAAATAAATAAATAAATAAATAAAAATAAAAAATGAAATAAATAAATAAATATATATATAAAATAAAAAAAAAATAAATATTAAATTAAAATAAAATAAATTTTGAGCGAGATATTTGAAAAGAACGCCTCCATTGACTTTATATTATCATCCGGGTCTTTTTAAGTCAGTAGCGTGGCGTCTTAAAATAAGTGTGTGGCATATGAAACTAGAGAAAATGTGGATCAAAACAGGGTCGCCACGAAACTTTTCTTAGAGTAAAATTATGTTCCGCGACGACCCCTATCAAAGTTACCCTGAATTACGGTACATACGTGACATTACTAAATATTTAAGGGACCATCCATACATGATGTCAGGCATTTTCCCTGTGTTTTTGATTCCCAATTGTCACAAAATGTCACGCTTCATTATATCCCCTCCCCCTTGTCACACGTGACGCTATATTACGAAAACATATACTTATAGGTCAGCGACAGAGTACTATGTCGTATAGCAAATTTTATTCTTAAACTTTAACTATTTGAGCATATTGTGAGCATAACAATAAAAATAACCTGTGTACTTATTTTGTATGATTTAAGATTAAGGTTTACAACAACAACAAAGAACATAGTCAACATGCAATGATAATAAAATATTAATATGAAAAAATTGAAAACAACGGTATTTTGGAAATTAGAAAGGAATTTAATTTTCGTTTTTTTTAAATATTATCTTTATTTTATGAATACAAATTTCATAATTTAATCTGCCGACATTTAACGTTTTTTATTTTAATCAAAATGTGTGATGTCACAATTCTTCTTATCCCCTCCCCTTGTCACAAACTTTCACAATATCATGAACCCTCCCCCCCCCCCGGTCCATACTTGACATCATTTATTGAAGGCTGCTAATATATTGCCTAAAAATATAAAAAAAAGGGGAAAAACAATAAAAAAAGCAAAATAATAATTCAAAAATTATAATACGGAGGGCGGATGAGTTCGTCTTTTAATAGTAAAGAGGGCGGTATTGTCTGGATAATACACAATGAAAATTAATTTGAAATAAAAGTCATTTGATTATTAATTACAGCGCGATAATACACGTGTTATTATTGTTGTTGAAATAATATTCATGTTCGTGCACAAAAAAAAAAAAAAAAAAAAAAAAAAAAAAAAAAAAAAATAGAATGCATCTGAAAAAAAAATCAGATTTTTGTGATTAATTTCTACATTAGCCTGAAAAGGAAAAAAAAAAAAAATGAATACAAACTTTATATTATAAAACATGCGGTTGTAACAAATTTTTATTATTATTTTATTTATACATTTTGTATCTATCTCTGCCTCCATGTTAGGGTTAAAACACCATTAAAAGAACTAATCTGCAACATTACGATGCGAGAAGTCTTCGTCTCCGTTGTTGTAAATTAAATTGATGTATGAATACATACAGTCTTCGGGTATTCTTTTCTATTTTCAGATATCAGATTCTGGATTTAACCGTATCTGATTTTTTTAGGACTTTCTGTGTGGTCTTGGTATGGCAATTGATCATTTAACAAATCTAAATTAATATTTTCTCTGCGATATTTACGGTGTGTTTTATATTAAAAAGTAACAATATTTTTTGTGTAAGTAGGGATTGGCATTATTTAAAAGTTCTCAGGAGTTTTACATTTTACCTGGCGGTGCAATTTAGTAGCGTGTGGCATTTAATTTTTCGTCTCAATCTCGCATAAATTCATAAAGTTTTTAGTTATAGAGAAATTAAAATATCTTCTATTTAAAATATATTTTTTAATATTATATATGGAAATTTTTTGTTTTTTATATTTAATTTTGATGAAAAGTTTAAAATTATTACTTGACTTGCATCCACAGCGCGCAATATTGTAGCAAAACTATTTATTTAAGAGCCTCCAATTGTTATGATAATGCTGTAAAATTATTGTATCTTGAACCTATACTTCATTTTTAAGCAATTTAGTTATTTTAAATTGACAATTTTTCAACAAAAAATGATTTACTTTTTTCAAAATTTGATAATTTATATTTAAATTTAAAATAAGTAAATAAATAAAGTGCATAAAAATATACGTTCAAGATACAATAATTTTACAACTTTACCAAAATTTTTGGGTGTTTTTAAACAAAAAGTTTTCTTAAAATCATGCGCGCAGACGATGCAAGTCAAAAAATAATTTTAAAAATTCAATCAAAATTAAATATAAATCAAATCAAATAAATTTTGATTTCAAACTTTAAAAAAAAAATATTTTTATTAGCATTTATTATTAGTCTTTTTTTTTTTTTTTTTTTTTTTTTTTTTTTTTTGTAATAACGTCAGAATGTCTAAATTAGTGATTTCGGCTGCTATGTGTTTAAATGAAACGTGTTAAAAAACTGTATGTATTTTCGATTATGGAATAGGAGGAGTTACAATACAAACATATATTGATAGAACAGCTTCACTCATGATTTTTGAGCATTTAATCTGCAATATTTATTTATTATTTGATCGATCTCGTTCGTTTTAACCCAATAACGCATTGTACATTTTAGTTTTTGTTCTTTATATGTAAATTTCTTTTAATGCTATATTGATTGAATTTTTATTTTAATCAGGGTTGTAGTGGAGGGTATACGGAGGTATACGCCTTACGCCTTCTGCAATTTTTCCAGGAACTCCGTATGTCCTTTGTTTCTTAAATGAAGCAATGGCCTATACTGTATCCTTAAATGTTCATGACTATCGTATACCCTCTGTCTGTGCCATATACCTTCTAGTTATTTTACGACTACAACACTGATTTTAATCTTCGGCTGATATTATAAAAAATAATAAGAAACTTTAAAATGCAAGATTAAATAAAAATGTTAGAATTGTCAATGTAATTTGTATCGATTTCTTATGCGATTGTGATAAAAAATATTACTAATGAATAAATAGTATGTTTGCGTAGGCTATAGAAGAGTGGAGAGGAAAAGGGCATGTTTTTACACTCTCAAAGAAAAAAAAAAGGAAAATATTACATAAAAAAAAGGGAGGAGGGTTGAGAAGGGCAGCATTAAAACATGGGTTTCAAAAACAAAATCATGTATTTTTTAATATAGTATTAAACAGTCGTCCAGGGAACTTTGAACCATGGCGTGTAACTTTTCACCACGTCTTAATTTTCAATATGTTTGACTTCAAAAGGCTAAATAAACTCCAATGCAGCACTCTGTTGGAAAAATTCTATAGCTGGGATTTCTATTCTTTGTTTTACAAAATAAGTTTGCAACATTATGCGCAATTAATTGTATCATCCACCTATTTCTTGAAGTACAGTTTTCAGGCTAAATTTCAATGCTATTTTGAAGTTGTTAGAATTCCATTAAATTTTCACAGTAAGTTACAACGTACTCATTTATCAGACATATTATTATCTAAATTTTTAAAATGGGATAAAATTTTGTGATTATTTATTTATTAATAGGGTCATTCCATGAGGTTTTGTAACGTGAACTACCAAGATTATAACTGCGAAATTGTTGTCCACCGTTATTTAAAAAAAAAAAAAAAAAAAAAAAAAAAATCTTGGCCCTTTTTTTAATTTATGAGGTATTTCCGATAACAAAAATCTGATTTTTCAAAACAAAAATATTCGTAGGAAAAATCGCAGCCGGTAACACGCGTTACAGGCATGCATGGAAATACCCAATAGTTAAAAAAGTGTAAAATAAGATGGCCCTACCAATTTACTCCATTTTCAGTGTAACTTTGATTTGGCCCGTTGTTATAACCGATGTTTATAATTTACCGACTATAGATGCTAATGTCAAAAATTTCTCCTGTTTGCATACATATTTATTTATATTTTCACAAATATGTGTAAAATGCATAAAATTCATTTAAAGTTGTAGTTCGGGGCGGAGCTACTCAAATTTGACATTTCATGCATTCCACTTTTTTTTTCTTGTTTGAATAATACTAGTACTAGTAGGTATTCCTGTAACTATGAATATATTATTAAGTTATAGCATTGAAACTTATTTTCACTGCATTGTTATGTTTTAAATGAACCGTAAACAGTTCTTTTTTATTTCAAAATATTCATCGATCTCTTCGTTGTCTTTTCCAATGCATAATATTTGTTGAAATATCATAAGTTATACAAATCTTGTGATGTTGGGGAAAGTATTTTACGCATCCGAAAATATTTTTGTGACTTCAAAATTGTCCTAATTATAAAACTTTTTTTTATGTATAATGAGTTATTTAAGATGATATTTTTCATTTTAATATATCATCTTATATTAAAATGAGTTGATAATAGATATAAGATGTCTATTATCATCTTATATCGATGATGACAGTGATAATATCACTATCATCATAGTGATATTATCACTATGATGATATATCACTAGTATCATCATAGTGATACTAGTGATGATTACTAGTATCACTAGTATAACTTACAAGAAGTTACACGATAAGTTACACGAACTTTGTAACGAAGAACGTTGAATCTGATTAATTTTAAGATTAAGATTAATTTTTTATTGCTTTTGTCATTATTATTCCTTATTTTTTGATAGTCATACATTAATTTAGGATCTTTTCTCTTTTTATACATCTAGTTGCAAGAATATTGTTAAGAGCCCACACTGCTGATTGAAAAAAACCCGGATGATAATGTAATGTCTATAGGGGCGTTCTTTTCTAATATCGCGCTCAAATTTTAATAGTTTGACATGATTTTCTTTCCATAGGATAGCTGAGGAAAATCCACAAATGGGCTAGATTTTATTACTCCGATTTTGTTTTTATACCGGTTCAAACCGGTTCTAAAAGTTGAAGTATTTTTTTTTTTAAACCAAAATCGAAAAAGTAAAAACTAGGCCGGTTTGGATGGTCCTCAGCTATGAATGCAAAATAAATAAATAAAATAAATAAATAAAATAAATAAATACATAAATAAAAATAAAAAATATAAATAATATAAAAAAATAAATAAAAAATAAAATTAAAACAAAATTTGATCGAGATATTTGAAAAGAACACCCCTGTAGACTTTACGTTATCATCCGGGTCTTTTTCAGTCAGTAATGTGGCATATGAAAATAGAGAAAATGTGGATCAATACAGGGCCGTTGCGAAACTTCTCTTAGAGTAGAATTATGTTCCGCGAAGACCCCTATCAAAGTTACCCTGAATTACTGTACATAAGTGACATTACTAAATATTTAAGGGGCCATCCATAAATGATGTCACGCATTTTTCCTGTGTTTTTGTTTCCCAATTGTCACAAAATGTGACGTTTCATTATAACCCCCCTCCCTTGTCACATGTCACGCTATATTACGCAAACATATACTTACAGGTTAGCGACAAAGCACTACGTTGTAGACCGTATAACAAATTTTATTTTAAACTTTAATTATTTGAGCATATTGTGAGCATAACAATAAAAATAACCTGTGTACTTATTTTGTATGATTTAAGATTAAGGTTTACAACAACAACAAAGAACATAGTTAACATGCAATGATAATAAAATATTAATGTGAAAAATTGAAAACAACGGTATTTTGGAAATAAAAAAGGAATTTAATTTACGTTTCTTTTAGAATATTATATTTATTTTATAGATACAAATTTCATAATTTAATATGCCGACGTTTAACGTTTTTTATTTTGATCAAAATGTGTGATGTCACACTTCTTCTTAACCCCTTGTCACAAACTTTCACAATATCACGAACCCCCCCCGTCCATGCTTGGCATCATTTATGGAAAGCTCCTAATATATTGCGTAAAAATTTTAAAAAAGAGAAAAAACAATAAAAAATGCAAAATAATAATACAAAAATTATAATATGGGTGAAGAATGATTTCATCTTTTATTAGTAACGAGGGCGGTATAGTCTGGATAATACGCAATGATAATTAATTTGAAATGAAACTCATTTGATTATTAATACAGCGCAATAATAGACGTATTATTATTGACGTTGAAATGATATTCATGTTGATGCATAAAAAAATAACATTTAGAATGCATCTGAAAAATAAATCAGATTTTTGTGATTAATTTCTACTTTAGACTGAAAAGAAAAAAAAATTATTACAAAAATTATATTGTAAATCAAGCGGTTGAAACCGCTTTTTAGTAATATTTTATTTATACATTTTGTATTTGTATGTACCACCATGTTAGGGTTAGAACACCATTAAAAGAACTAATCTACAACATTACGATCAGGGCCTGATTACTAACGGGGCACTCTCCCACCAGGAAAAAGAAATAAAGAATTTTTCCTTATTCATGACAGTAATCTTGTATGAAAAGGGCGTTTAAAGAAGACGAAAATTTCTATAAATTTTTTCTGGTGAGAGAGTGCCCCGTTAGTAATCAGGCTCTGATTACGATGCGAGAAGTCTCCTACTCCGTTGTTGTAAATTAAATTGATCTATGATTGATTGATTAAATTGATCTATCTTCAGGTATTCTATATTTTTTTTTCAGATATCAGATACTGGCTTTAACCGTATCTGATTTTTTTAAATTTTTATGATCCTACACACATCCACATGGCGATTGTTCATTTAACAAATCTATATTAAAATTTACTCTGTGATATTTACGGTGTGTGTTATATATTAAAAAGAAACACCATTTTTTGTGTAAGTAGGGATAGGCATTATTTAAAAGTTCTCACGAGTTTTACTTTTTACATGGCGGCGCAATTTAGCAGCGTGTCACATTGAATTTCTCGTCTCAATCTCGCATAAATTCATAAAGTTTTTAATTATAGAGAAATTAATATATCTTCTATCTAAAATATATTTTTTAATATTCTAAATGGAAATTTTATGCTTTTTATATTTAATTTTGATGAAAAGTTTAAAATTATTATTTGACTTGCACCCACAGCGCGCAAGATTGTAGCAAAACTATTGTGTAAAGAGCCTCCAAATGTTTTGATAATGCTGTAAAATTATTGTATCTTGAACCTATACTTCATTTTTATGCAATTTATTTATTTTAAATTGACGATTTTTCAACAAAAAACTAAATATATTTTTTAAAATTTGATAATTTAAATTTAAATTTAAAATAAGTAAATGAATAAAGTGCATAAAAATGAAGTATACGTTCAAGGTACACTAATGTTACATCTTTATCAAAACTTTTGTGAGTTTTTTAAAACAAGTTTTCTTAAAATCTTGTGCGCACAGGATGCAAGTCAAAAAAAAATTTTAAAAATTCAATCAAAGTAAATATAAATCAAATCAAATAAATTTTTATTTCAAAGTCTAAAAAATATATTTTTTATTAGTATTTATTATTCGTCGTTCTTTTTTTTTTTTTTTTTTTTTTTTTTTTAGTAATAACGTCAGAATGTCTAAATTAGTGATTTCGGCTGCAATGTGTTTAAATGAAACGTGTTAAAAACCTGTATGTAGTTTCGTTTATGGAATAGGAGGAGTTACAATACAAACATATATTGATAGAATAGCTTCCCTCATTATTTTTGAGCATTTAATCTGTAAAATTGTCTCGTCCATGCTTGACATCATTTATGGAAAGCTCGTGATATATTGCTTAAAAATTTAAAAAAGGGAAAAAACAATGCAAAATGCAAAATACTAAAACAAAAATTATAATATGGTGGACGGATGAGTTCATCTTTTAGTAGTAATGAGGGCGGTATTGTCTGGATATTACGCAATTATAATTAATTTGAAATAAAATCATTTGATTAATTATTACAGCGCAATAATGCACGTGTTATTATTGACGTTGAAATGATATTCATGTTGATGCATAAAAAAGTAACATTTAGAATGCATCAGAAAAATAAATCAGACTTTTGTGATTAATTTCTACTTTAGACTTAAAAGAAAAAAAAAATGAATACAAAAGGGCATAGCCGGATAAGCATTGGAAACATGCCTTTGAACCAAATTTCTTGATATTTTGCCACGTGTGTCTAGATATCTAACAATGTATTTCCCCAAGTATCACCTTTTAAATATTGATATTTTATAAGATAAAAATGCTTTTTCAATTTTTTAAAAAACTCATTTTTTCAAAAACTATTGCACCGAATTGCGCGTCATTTATTGAATGTATATAGACATGAAAGATGCATAACTGGGAATTTTTGTATAATTTTCGGACTATAAAAATTGTGTCAAAAAGCGTTTAAAAAATTTACGAAAATAAAAATCATATCTTACAGTTCTCCGAAAATTACCATTTTCTTGTAAAAAATTCCTCATATGTGCTCGCATATTATATATAAATATCAAAGTTTTGCGTTCGGTACTACATATAAATATTTACAGAAATATGTATAAAAATTATTAAAATTCATTAAAAGGCGTTATTTGGGGTGGAGCTAACGAACTTGGACATTCGAAGAATTTTTGGAGCAATATCAGCAGGCACTGAGTCAATTTTTGTATTTTGGATTTCAGTAAGCACATAGGCCATAATTTTCAACATTGTCGATATTATTTTGATATCGAAAATGAATTTATTGTATCGGAGACAATAGAGAAAAATATTTTTGCTTGGAAAGCAACATTTTTCCGTATCGAAATGTTACGACTGTTAATATAATGATTTTTATTCAAAGATTTTCACCACTTTTAACAATGGGTAATACGAAAATGTAGTTTTGTTAATTATATTGTGCGCATTTAAAATAAAATGTGGTAAATATGCATGGATATTATATAGCTACAATTAGAACCTAATATTTTGTTTTCATATTGAGATATTATGCGGACTGGGTGTTAATAGACAATATTTTATTCAAGATACATACTACTCGCAATTTTTTATTTTTCAAATGGCAAATTCCCTTGCTGTATAGTTCGAAGACAAATATTAGAGAAGGTACATAATTTGAGGGAAAAGTAAACAAAGTTGACAACATTCCATGATATTTTGTATGAAAAAATATATCTCTAATATTTTTGAACCGTTTAATATTTGATGAGACAAAAACTTAAAAAATAATAATAAATATTAGTCCAAACAACATGGTTAAAATTACCAGGAAATTAAAATATTGTAAAGACAGCTAACTTTTTGCGAATATATTATAAACTTATATGCAAATACATATAAATCAACGATATAATCAGTTTCAGTGTTTTAGACCTCACTTTTATAAACTGACTTTTATATAAAAAAAACAGCTGACACTTCATAATGCATTACATTATTTTATGTATAAAATAATTAAACAATAAAATACAGTAAATATTGAAAAACAAAGTTTGAAGAAAGAAATTAATTATTATCACTGTCTTTTTAATCACAACAGTTATGCATTCATTTCTGAATATATTGGATAGTATTTCTGACGGTCTTAGAATTTTTGACAAATACCTTCCGTAAGACAGATAGTAGATTACAGCTGCGAAATAAGAGCAGCAACCTAATGTTCTCATGCCATTTGGGGATTCGCAATAATATTTTGGTACTGCAGACACGCCAGAAGCATTCGGTTTCTATTGTATAAAACAACGATAAGTTTTCTTTGATATGTGTCGTGATGGAACTTCTATTTTTAAAATGTTTGTTTTATCTTTAACAAAATTTATATTTATCGAAGAGTCTTCCTTCATCATTTCCTCCAAGTAAGATATTGCTTGGTTGTATTGGTATGAACCTGTAAAAAATATTTTTAATTCTCTTTCGGACATTTCCGGGAAATATAATAAGTCACATGTTGATAACTGTTTAAAAGAGAGTTTTCGACGCAACCAGATATTTTGTTCTATTTCAGTCACTAAGGTGTTTTCATCGTTTATTTTGCATAACATGCGATAAACCACTTCATCTGTAAAGTTTTTATCGGAAATTAATCTTTTGCCGAATTTGTTTAACAAAAATGAAGCAATTCGGAAATAACTTTTAACTTTTGGCAACATTTTGTTATCTATTATGTTATTTAAAAGTCGGTACTTTTCCTTTAGCATTTCATGTACAGATTCGACAACCCAACGTGTTTTTGCCACAAATCTTCATTTATTAGATTGTTTTGCAGTTATTTGCTTTTGTTGGTCTTTTAAAGCCGGCATGAATACTTCATATCCTTTTTTTTTCTAACTCTGGTGCAACGTCATGAAATCCACGATCAAGGACAAAAATATCACCTGGTTTTATTAATTGACTAAGACCATCAGGACAATTGATTATTTCTTTCATTATTGTTGCATCGTTTTGACTTGCAAGGTATGGACCTAACATATCAACTATGTAGCCATCTGTGGTGCATATGGTAAAGGGTTTGCATAAAGGGACTTTTTTCTGTACTGAATAAGATTTTCTTTGATATTCGTTATTCGAGCTCTTTTGATGTCTGGCGTATGTACCATCGCAAATCAAAATTAATTTATCATTTGCATTGTATAATTTTTTTGCAAGATCTGTTTTTTTTTTCAATTAAATCCTGTCTAGTGTTATTATGGATTTCAAAACCAAACTTGAGTATATCCTTCTCAAATGCGGTAATCATGTTTGCGGCAGAATCAGAAACCTTTTGTTCTCTTTCTAAATCAAAAATAGCAGAAATCAACTTATTAGATATGCCAGTTCGAAGTTTAACTAAAAATATAAAAATGGCTTCGAATGCTGTACGATTTTTACTATCTCGGATAGAAGTCATCATATTTCGCATATCTTTGATATGATCAATATTTAATCCCGTAAAAAGCTCGATGTGATGTTGAGGAATTCCTTCGAGGGTTTTTATTAGAGGTAGCGTACATGCATCAGTTGTTCCCTGTAATAGCTTAGTTAATTCCTTTTTGCTCAGTTTCGATGCATTAGAAACAATTCTGATTGATTCTAATTCTATGTTATAAAAACGATTTTTAATTAAGTGTGTTTTACAACATCGATTTCCATAAGGGATATATATATTGCGTCTTATGTACGTTTGCAGTATCGCTTCATTAGGAACAACAACTAACTGTTTCTTTTTTTCACAAATACAGCAGTAAGCATGTGTTGACACGGTTCTTTGTATAGGCATTTCTAAAAATTCCTCGTCTGAAAATGAAATGAAAAAATCATCATTCATAGATTCTAAAAAGTCTTCAAAATACAAAAATAAAATTCGAGTATCACATCTTATGTTTACAATGTAATAACTTCAAAATATCTTGTACAGGGCTGTAAATGTAATTTTGAAACCTATCGTACCATTTGAAGATTGAAACAAAGGAGAGAGTGGGGATGAATGGGACAATTTTTACATTTTTACTAATAACTTAAGCTGCATACAATTGTTAATTTAAAAAATATAACTTAAAGAATACTTTAGCATTTAACAACTTATTGACATACTAATTTCTAAACGTATGTTATTAGAAAACTGAGTGATACATATTTTTACTACTAATGTACCGAAGCTAATATCAAATGATAACAGTCCTCTAGTTCTGTCAGTTCTCAGAGGTCTAGGTTTTGGTAGTTTCATAACAATATCCTCCAGATTAACAAAATAAATTCTTCATGGATCAGTATAGTAAAATAAGGAGTTATTAACCTTTTTTCTCAAGAATTGTACTTGAAGGTTATCATTATTGTTCTTTAAAACCATAGCAACGTAATGATAAATGTTTTTTCCACATATGTTTATTAGGAAAAAGTCGTCTTCTATTATAATATCTAAGCTGCAATCTTGGTGGTACATATCACTTGAAATCATATTCAAATCACTTTCATCTTCATAGTGAACTGATAAATTGTCAGATTCATCACTACTGTCCATACCTTTACTAAAAATATTTCTTGAAGGCAGGCAATTTATTTTTCTTTGTCTGATTTTTTACAATTTTCTTTTCCAAACATTGTTTTTCTCGTGTATCGGTTAGGACACGACTGTAGCCTCGTTTTCTCCTCTTCATTTATTATGGAATAGCCCTGGGGATGAATGGAACTGTCCCATTCATCCCCACAAACAGTGTCCCATTCATCCCCATAGCCACATGGTTGTATAAAACAGTGATTAGGCTTAGTAAGCTCTGCCAATATTGTTCATTTGCATCATAAGTATAACAAGATATTATAACATTTTAACAGAAAAAAATTCTAAGGTTTTGAGAAGGTTAACTATCAATTATATACTAAAAAGATATAACAAAAAAAGTAACTTTGGTTCTTGAAAAATACACTTTGTACAATAGCTGATCTTCTGCTATGGATATTGCTTTGAAACAACTATGTCTATTGAATAACCTCAGTCTCCCATCAGTCAGGTAAATTGTCAAATTATTTATGTTTGGGGAGCATATATAAATATCCGTTGCCCCATTCATCCCCTGTCTCTTTCATCCCCACTCTCCACACTTATTTGATTCTAATCGACGCATGTAGAGTAATTACAGAGCAATGGCGGAACATATGTCCCTAATACTAATATCTCCTTGGGTGCGCTAATGCGACTGATCATTGTTTAAGAAAATGATCGAATCATAAAATTAAAAAAAAGCAAGCAAAGCTTCATAATATGTTCAAAATAATTTAAAAAGTGCTTTTAAACGCAAATGAATATTTATAAATGTAATTAAAAAATCAAAATAAATTAAACTCTTATGGATGGTTAGGTACTTATTTATTAATCCGAAAATGTATTAACACATTCTTAAAAAATAGTTATGAAATATTAATTCATGAACATTACGCTTATGAGATTTTAAAAATACAGCAAGAATATAAACTAGTGCAAACAATAAATAAAAATGAAGGAAATATTTGGTAAAATTAAAACATATAATGAAAACTTACCTCGTTCGATATCGTTGCTTTTAGAGTATTTGTTTTTCTGCACTTTGCACATATGGTACTTCCGATTGATAAACTCTTTCCAGTCGATTTGGAAAATAATACGGTTTCTTGATCTGTTTTTAATTTTTTTCGGTAGCCACAAGTTTTTTTCAAAAAACTCCCACAACAATCACATTTCGGATTCTCATTCTTTGAGGACATCGTAACGAATAGAAATCCAAGACTAGAACAAATCTTTACAATAAACAATAAACTATAGTAAACGTGACTATTCCTTAGTACAATTAATAGTAGTTCGTAACTTTTACTTAGTTATACCTTAGTACAATTAATAGTAGTTCGTAACTTTTACTTAGTTATAAACTTTATACAAAAAGCTTTAAAATACTAATTATAATTTCTTTTCATAAAAACTGGTGAAAAACATTTTCATTTTAATTGATTGTGATCACTATCGTTACATTTCGATATCGAAGAATGTAGTTAGATTCTATGTCAAAAATAGTCTTCCCTGATGTTGTATGCAAAGCTAACAACACATTTTGATATCGAAACAGTATCCTCAGCGTTGAGAAATGTCTATGTCTTCATTAAAATTTAAAACACAGGATTACTCTAAGTGTATATTCCAAAAATTGTTCGAATGTGAAAGTTAATTAGCTCCGCCCCAAATAACGCATTTAAATGAATTTTAATAACTTTTTTACACATTTTTGTAAATATTTATATATAGTACCCAATTGAAAACTTCGGTATTTATATATAATATGCGGACACATATGAGGAATTTTTTACAAGAAAATGGTAATTTTCGTAGAACTGTAAGATATCATTTTTATTTTCGTAAATTTTTAAAACGCTTTTTGACACACTTTTTATAATCCGAAAATTATACAAAAATTCTCAGTTATACATCGTTAATGTCTATATACACTCAATAAATGACGCGCAATTCGGTACAGTAGTTTTTGAAAAAATGAAGTTTTTAAAAAACTGAAAAAACATTTTTATCTCATAAAGTATCAATATTTATAAGGTGATACTTGGGGAAATACATTGTTAGATATGTAGACACACGTGGGAAAAATATCAAGAAATTTGGTTCAAAGGCATGTTTCCAATGCTTATCCGGCTATGCCCTTTATATTGTAAATCAAGCGGTTGAAACAGCCTTCTTAATTATATTTTATTTATACATTTTGTATCTGTCTGTGCCTCCTAGTTAGGGTTAGGACACTATTAAAAGATCTAATAGAATAAATAGTATGTTTGCGTAGGCTGTCGAAGAGTGGAGAGAAAAACGGCGTGTTTATACTTACTTAGAGACAAAAAAAGGCAAGTGTTACATAAAAAAAAGGAGGAGGGTTGAGAAGGACAGCATTAAAACATGGGTTTCAAAAACAAAATCATGTATTATTTAATATACTGTTAAACAGTCGCCCAGGGTAACTTTGGACCATGGGGTGTAACTTTTCATCACGTCCCAATTTTCAATATGTTTGACTTTAAAAGGCTAAATAAGCTCCAATACAGCACTCTGTTGGGAAAATTCTATAGCTGGGATTTCTATTCCTTATTTTACAAAATAAGTTTGCAACATTATGCGCAATTAATTGCACCATCCACCTATTTTTTGAAGTGCAGTTTTCAGGCTAATTTTCAATGCTATTTTGAAGTTGTTACAATTCAATTAAATTTTCACAGTAAGTTACAACTTACTCATTTTTCAGACATATTATTATCTAAGTTTTAAAATGTGATAAAATTTTGTGATTATTTATAGGTCATTCCACGAGGTTTTTTAACGTGAGTTACCAAGATTATAACTGCGAAATTGTTCACCGTTATTTTCAAAAAAATTTCTTGGCTTTTTCAATTAATGAGGTATTTCCGATTAAAAAAATCTCTATTTTCAACAGAAAAAACCGTAGCTGGAAACACGCGTTACAGGCATGCATGGAAATATCCAATAGTTAATAAAATGTAAAATAAGAAGGTCCTACCAATTTACTCCATTTTCAGTTTAACTTTGAGTTGGACCGTTGTTATAACCGATATTTATAATTTACCGACTACAGATATTAATGTCAAAAATTCCTCCTATTTGCACATATATATATCTATATTTTCACAAATATGTGTAAAATGCATAAAATTCACTTAAAACTGTTACTCCGGGCGGAGCTACATTTCATACAAATTTTACAGTTCATACATTCGACTTTTTTTCTCTTGTTTGAATAACACTAGTACTAGTATGTATTACTATAACTATGAATATATTATTAAGTTATAGCATTGAAACTTGTTTTCACTGCATTGTTATGTTTTATTTCAACTATAAACAGTTCTTTTTTGTTTCAAAATATTCATCGATCTCTTCTTTCACTTTTCCAATGCATAATATTTGTCGAAATATCATAAATTATACAAATCTTGTGATATTGGGGAATGTATTTTACGCATCCCAAAATATTTTTGTGGGTTCAAAATTGTCCTAAATATAATACTTTTTTTATATAAAGAGTTATTTTAGATGATATATATCATTTAGTGCAAAGTTACACTAACTTTGTAACGAGGAACTTTGAATCTGATTAATTTTAAGATTAAGATTAATTTTTTATTGCTTTTGTCATCATTAATCCTTAATTTTTGATAGTCCTACAATAATTTAGGATCTTTTCTTATTTTTATGCCTCTACTTGCAAGAATATTCTCAAGAGCCCACACTACTGATTAAAAAAAAAGAAAAAAAAAAAAAAAACAGGATGATAATGTAAAGTCTATAGGTCTAAAGTCTTTTCAAATATCTGGCTCAAATTTTTATACTTTTAAATGATTTTTTTTTTGCATAGGATAGCTGAGGACAATCCACAAACGGGCTAGTTTTTATTTCTCCGATTTTGTTTATACACTATATTGCCATTGATTATGGGACACTTGCGATTTATGACATTTTACTAAATATCTAGGAAAATACATGAGAAATCATCTCGAAACTCTTAGTGTATAAATATAATAGTATACGTCATACATCTCCGTGAAGATTTTGTACCGAAACGCCATAGGGAACCGTCAACAAATTAAAAACGAATGAATATCTTTTGAATAACCCTGTCAAAACTAATGTAGCAAAAGCGCTCAAACTCTAGATTATTATTGAATTCCTTATTGTAATACACTGTGTTCATTTTTATGCAAATAGCATGCACACTCGCAGAGTAATTAAGGTTTTTATAAAAATGGTCCTAAATTTTTCCAAGTTTTTCCATTATAATTTTCAGAGTTCTTAATATAAAATAATATTTTTTTCAGAAAATATGACAAACAACATTGCACACAGTACCCTGTAATCAGAATTAAAAAATAATGAAAATTGTATGAAAAATGAGTAGGTTTACTATATAATTTTTTACTGCGCATGCGTCAAAGATATCAAAATTTCATTTGCGTATTATCTTAGCTAAATATATAGAGCAACTTTTGTAAAAGTTTCAAAATCATGGCTTGAAAATTCTGAAAGTAATCGTCTATAGAAAAAGGACAAAATCCGTTGTTTCCAAAATGAAGCAAAAAAATGAAGGATTTTATCCAAATGCAGTAGTACATCCCATATTGTGTATTCTATATTGACACTAATCAATGAATATATGGATACAACCCCTCTTGTTTTTGCTTCATTTTGAGAATAACAGATTTTCGACTTATTCAATTGACGATTATTGTCAGAATTTTCAAGTTACGATTTTGTAACTTTGACAAAAGTTGCTCTATATATTTAGCTAACATAATATGCAAATGAAATTTTGATATCGTTGACGCATGGGCAGTAAAAAATTATTTAGTAAACCAACTCATTTTTTATACAATTTTCATTACTTTTTAATTCTGATTACAGGGTACTGTGTGCAATGTTGATTGTCATATTTTCTGAAAAAAATAATATTTTATATTAAGAACTCTGAAAATTATAAGGAAAAAACTTGGAAAAATTTGGGATCATTTTTATAAAAACCTTAATTACTCTGCGAGTATGCATGCTATTTGCATAAAAATGAACAAGGCTTATTACAATAAGGCATTCAATCACAATCTAGAGTTTGAGCGCTTTTGCTACATTAGTTTTGACAGGGTTATTCAAAAGATATTCATTTTTTTTAATTTGTTGACGGTTCCCTTTGGAGTTTCGGGAAAAAAATCTTCACGGAGATGTATGACTTATACTATTATATTTATACACTAAGAGTATCGAGATGATTCCTCATGTATTTTTCTAGATATTTTGTAAAATGTCTAAAATCGCAAGTGTCCCATAATCAATGGCAATATAGTGTACACTGTTAAAAATCTGCTGCATTTTGCTGCAACGCCCTCCACCACTTGTATATAATATCTCTATTCCAACCAATGAGAAAGCGCCATTTCACGGCCAAGTAACCGTTTTCTATACAAGCAGGGGAGTGCGTTGCAGCAAAATGCAGCAGATTTTTAACAGTGTATACCGGTTCAAACCGGTTCTAAAAATTAAAGTATGTTTTTTTAATCTAAAACCAAAATCGAAAAAATAAACAAATAGGCCTGTTGTGGATCGCCCTCAGCTATCCTATGCAAATAAATAATTGAATAAATAAATAAATAAATAAAGTAAATAAATAAAGAAATAAAATAAAGAAATAAATAAATAAAAATAAAAAATAAAATAAATAAATAAAATTAAAAAAATAAATAAAAAATAAAAATAAAATAAGATTTGAGCGAGATAGTTGAAAAGAACGCCCCCATAGACTTTACATAATCATCCGGGTCTTTTTCAGTCAGTAATGAGGCGTCTGAAAATAAGAGTGTGGCATATGAAAATAGAGAAAATGTGGATCAAAAAAGGGCCGCCACGAAACTTTTCTTAGAGTAGAATTCTGTTCCGCGACGACCCCTATCAAAGTTACCCAAAGTTACACATAAGTGATATTACTAAATATTTAAGGGACCATCCATACATGATGTCAGGCATTTTCCCTGTGTTTTTGATTCCCAATTGTCACCAAATGTCACGCTTCATTACTTCCCTCACTTGTCACATGTCACGCTATATTATAAAAACATATCCCTACAGGTCAGCGGCAAAGCACTATGTTATAGATCGTATAGCAAATTTTATTCTAAACTTTAACTATTTGAGCATATTGTGAACATAACAATAAAAATAACCTGTGTACTTATTTTGTATGATAATATTAAGGTTTACAACAACAACAAGAAAGAACATAGTTAACATGCAATGATAATAAAATATTAATGTGAAAAAGTTGAAAAGAATGGTATTTTGGAAATTAGAAAGGAATTTAATTTTCGTTTTTTTTAAAAATATTCTCTTTATTTTATGAATACAAATTTCATAATTTAATCTGCCGACATTTAACATTTTTTATTTTAATCAAAATGTGTGATGTCACACTTCTTTTTACCCTCTTGTCACAAACTTTCCCAATATCACGAACCCCGTACCCCCTCCCCCCCCCCCCGTTCATGCTTGACATCATTTATGGGAGGCTCGTAATATATTGCGTAAAAATGAAAAAAAAGGGAAAAAACAATAAATAATGCAAAATAATAATACAAAAATTATAATATGGTGAACGGATGAGTTCGTCTTTTAGTAGTAAAGAGAGCGATATTGTCTGGATAATACGCAATGATAATTAGTTTGAAATAAAAGTCATTTGATTATTAATTACAGCGCAATAATACACGCGTTATTATTGACGTTGAAATGATATTGATGTTGCTGCATAAAAAAATAACACTTAGAATGCATCTGAAAAATAAATCAGATTTTTGTGATTAATTTCTACTTTAGACTGAAAAGAAAAAAAAAAATACAAAATTTATATTGTAAATCAAGCGGTTGAAACAGCTTTTTATTAATAATTTATTTATACATTTTGTATCTGTCTGTGCCTCCATGTTAGGGTTAGCACACCATTAAAAGAACTAATCTGCAACAATACGATGCCAGAAATCTTCTACTCCATAGTTCTAAATTAAATTGATCTATAAACACGGACAGTCTTGAGATATTCTATTCCATTTTTAAATATCAGACTCGGCCTTTTACTGTATCTGATACTTTTAACTTTTAAAGGATATTCCGAGCGGGTCATTTCCCTTGTAACAAACCTAAATTAATATTTCCTCTGCGATATTTACGGTGTGTGTTATATATTAAAAAGAAATAGTATTTTTCGTGTAAGTAGGGGTAGGCATAATTTAAAAGTTTTCAGGAGTTTTACATTTTACCTGGCGGCGCAATTTAGCAGCGTGTCTCATTTAATTTTTCATCTCAATCTCGGATAAATTCATAAAGTTTTTAATTATAGAGAAATTAATATATCTTCTATTTAAAATATATTTTTTAATATTCTATATGGAAATTTTATTTTATGTTTTTTATATTTAATTTTGAGGAAAATCTTAAAATTATTATTTGACTTGCATCCACAGAGCGCAATATTGTAGCAAAACTATTGATTTAATAGCCTCCAAATATCATGATAATGCTGTAAAATTATTGTGGCTTGAACCTATATTTCTTTTTTAAGCAATTTATTTATTTTAAATTAGCAACTTTTCAATATATATATATATATATATATATATTTCAAAATTTGATAATTTTAAATTTAAATTTTAGATAAGTAAATAAATAAAGTGCATAAAAATGAAGTATACGTTCAACATACAAAAATTTTAGAACTTTATCAAAACTTTTGAGAGTTTTTAAACAACAAGTTTTCTTAAAATCATGCGCGCAGAGGATGCAAGTCAAAAAATAATTTTAAAAATTCAATCAAAATTAAATATATATCAAATCAAATAAACTTTCATTTCAAGCTTTAAATTTTTTTTTTTTTTTTTTTTTTTTTTTGCAATAACTCAGAATGTCTAAATTAGTGATTTCGGCTGCTATGTGTTTAAATGAAACGTTTTAAAAAACTGTATGTAGTTTCGATTATGGAATAGGAGAAGTTTCAATACAAACGTATATTGATAGAATAGCCTCCCTCATTATTTTTGAGCATTTAATCTGTAATATTTATTTATTACTAGCAACCTTCGCCCGCTACGCTGGTCAGTTTTTTTAAAAGAAACTTTGAATCAAAAGGAATTGTTATATCTTAGTAATTTTTAGTTTTACATCATACTTTAGTCTGTTTGTCATCGGTGAAAAGTCAGTCATCTAAACGGAAAGTTCAATGTTAGTCACCAATGAATGACGTAGCGGCCAACATGATAACAGTTTTAATAAAAAAAAAATCATTCAGCGGAATCTTTCAAATAAACCCAACCTTTTGTACTTGGGTTTATCTGATTTAAAACATCTCCATAAGTAGTCGATTAAAAAACGTAGAATGCTATATTTTATTTATTAAAAATTCCTGAAAATTATACAACACAATGTAAGATCCATTGAAATCTATCTTGTAGAACTTAAGTTATAAGCGGCCGGAAAAAAAGTTCACTTTGCGTTTTATATATATATTGAGATAATTAAATATAGCGTATATGATCATCTTAACCTGATTATAGATCTCTTTTTTAAAATTGTAGGTTCAATAGATTTTTTTGTGGGATGATTAATACGAAATCCAGACTTTTTATAAATATATAAATTACAATTTCCAGGTTTTAGCGACGAAGAAATCGCCAAATTTGAAAAATGTGACGCATCTCACGAACTAATGGTTTTAAAAGAATTTGCTTAGCACCATTCGATTCAGCATGAAAAAATACACTTAAATATGATATCTGTTGAAGAACAGCTGCAAAAGCCAATTTTTAAGGAATTTTTTAAAGGTTCGTTCTCCCCCCCCCCCCCCTTAGGGGTGGAATTTTCGAAAATCCTTTCTTAGCGGCACTCGATGTTATAAGTAGTATTTTTACCGCATTTTTAAAGATTTTCGGTTCGGTAGATTTTTTTGTGTCGTGATTAATACGAAATCCAGACTTTCTTATATATGTATAGATTTGATCGATCTCGTTCGTTTTATCACAATAACGCATTTTACATTTTAGTTTTTGTTCTCTATATGTAAATTTCTTTTAACCTCTCGGGGACGAGCGACACGTATACGTGCCGCAAAAAGGCTTAAGAGTCCTTATTTATTTCTACTAGTAAAATTATACTGTAAAATTTGCCTTATTCAATCGGAGAAGTTACTTGATTTAACAAGCAACAAATTTCTGTTTATTAAAACCGGTGACAAAACATTAAAAATTTCGTAAAAGACTCCCGTCGCGAAGGGATTAATGCTATATTGACTGAATTTTTATTTTAATCAGGGTTGTAGTGAAGGGTATACGGAGGTATACGCCTTACACCCTCTGCAATTTTATCATGAACTCCGTATGCCCTTTGTTTCTTAAATAAAGCAATGGCCTATACTGTATCCTTAAATGTTCATGAATAACGTATACCCTCTGTCTGTGGCATATACCTTCTAGTTATTTTACGACTACAACACTGATTTTAATCTTCGGCTGATATTATAAAAAATAATAAGAAACTTTAAAATGCAAGATTAAATAAATATGTTAGAATTGTCAATGTAATTTGTATAAATTTCTTACGCGATTGAGATAAAAAATATTACTAATGATTAAATAGTATGTTTGCGTAGGCTATAGAAGAGTGGAGAGGAAAAGTGTTTATTAAGGAAATCGTGTTTATACTTACTGAAAGAAAAAAAAAAAAAAAGAAAGTGTTACATAAAAAAAGGGAGGAGGGTTGAGAAGGGCAGCATTAAATGATGGGTTTCAAAAACAAAATCACGTATTATTTAATAGGGGAGAGGGGGGCACCTTTGAACAAATATTCAGAAAATCGATATATTTCTTACTTGATTTATATTTATTGAGTTTTAATTATTGCATAATAAAAACAACACATTTCATCATCATATAAACCATAAATTAAGCATTTTCCAAAGAAATTATATAAGTTGTGAGGATTTAAAAAGTTGAAAAATATTTGTACAAACCTGCCTCATGTAGGGTACCTTTGAACAAGCAAGGGGCACCTTTGAACAAATGAATAAAATATGAAAATATTGAGAGTTTTTATAAAAAGTTGCATATCTTACAGAAATATAAAGTAATATGAATAAAAAAAATCATACATTTTGTTGAAATCACTATTTTTTTGCTATTTAACCAAACTTCAATCCATCAAAGTTGATCTCAAAATTCTTTGTTGATAAAACACAAAGTGTCCCTCCAGTTGTATTTAGTTGTAAAATTTTTTTTACAATATCCTTAAAATACACCAATGTGATATCTGACACTTCTAGAAAATTAAAATTTATCATTCGCTATTTTTTTTAAGAGACATGATGTAAAATTCGTTTTATCAGTTATGGAAGCCTGTTAAACCATGCATTATTATTCTATATCCTGGATTTGCAATTATGAAATAAATGAGTTTAGATTTGAAACTTCCCATCACTGATACATACATAGGTTGAAACCTATGTGTGAAGTAAGAGAAATTGTTAGCAGTATAAGTCCATGTTCTCCGGCATTCTTAATTAATCTTTTTCACATGAAAAAAAATCAGAAATAATAATATTTATATACATTAACAACTCTTTATTTCATAGTTTTAAGTGTTCTCTTTAAATTATTTCAATTATTATTTATCACCAGTTTATTCTGTGTTTTTTCGCTGTTTAATGGTGCCCCACCTTTTTTGTTCAATGGTGCCCCATCACATTGAGTTCAACATTACAACAGTTTACTCAATTCTGATGAAGAATTTGAATAAAACAAAGCTTATAAACTCAAGTTAACATCTTTGTTTGAGCATTAAACAAAAATTAAAATTCTAGGGATAGAAGTTTTTAAACAAAAATCTTACAAATTTATTTTCTTAAGTTTTGATTCAAGAGGGAGAAAAATACATATCTTGTTTAGACAGTACTATTCATACAAAATAGTACAGCTTTGTATAATTATATCCTTGACGCAGCAGTAATGTATTAACATATAAATTTTTTTAAAATAATTTATTTGAAGGAAAATATTTAGAGTGTTCAAAGGTGCCCCCAGTTCAAAGGTGCCCCCAGTTCAAAGGTGCCCCCCTCTCCCCTATACTATTAAACAGTCATCCAGGGTAACTTTGAGCCATGTGGGATAACTTTTCATCACGTCCTAATTTTCAATATGTTTGACTTCAAAGGGCTAAATAAGCTTCAATACAGTACTCTGTGCGAAAAATTCTATAGCTGAGATTTCTATTCTTTATTTTACAAAATATGTTTGCAACATTATGCGCAATTAATTGCATCATCCACCTATTTTTTTTAAGTACTGTTTTCAGGTTAATTTTCAATGCTATTTTGAATTTGTTACAATTCAATTAAATTTTCACAGTAAGTTACAACTTACTCATTTATCAGACATATTATTATCTAAACTTTGAAAATGTTATAAAATTTTGTGATTATTTATAGGGTCATTCCATGAGATTTTTTAACGGGAGTTACCAAGATTATAACAGCGAAATTGTTGTCCATCTTTATTTAAAGAAAAATTTCTATACTTTTTCAATTAATGAGGTATTTCCGATAAAAAAAAATCTCATTTTTCAAAAGAAAAAATCGTAGCTGGTAACACGCGTTACAGGCATGCATGGAAATGGCCAATACTTTATAAAATGTAAAATAAGAAGGCCCAACCAATTTACTCCATTTTCAGTTTAACTTTGAGTTGGACCGTTGTTATAACCGATATTTATAATTTACCGACTATAGACGCTAATGTCAAAAGTTCCTCCTATTTGCCCATATATTTATCTATATTTTCACAAATATGTGTAAAATGCATAAAATTAACTTAAAACTGTTATTCGGGGCGGAGCTACTAAAATTTTACATTTCATACATTCGACTTTTTTTCTCTTGTTTGAATAATACTAGTACTAGTATGTATTACTGTAACTATGAATATATTATTAAGTTATAGCATTGAAACTTGTTTTCACTGCATTGTTATGTTTTATTTCAACTATAAACAGTTCTTTTTTGTTTCAAAACATTCATCGATCTCTTCATTCACTTTTCCAATTCATAATATTTGTTGAAATATCATAAATTACACAAATATTGTGATGTTGGGGAATGTATTTTACGCATCCGAAAATATTTTTGTGGGTTCAAAATTGTCCTAATTATAAAACTTTTTTTTATGTATAATGTTATTTTAGATGATATCTATCATTTGGTGCAAAGTTACACTAACTTTGTAACGAGGAACTTTGAATCTGACTAATTTTAAGATTGATTAATTTTTCATTGCTTTTGTCATTATTATTCCTTAATTTTTGATAGTCATACAACAATTTAGAAACTTTTCTTATTTTTGTATATCTAGTTGCAAGAATATTCTTAAGAGCCCGCACTTCTTATTGAAAACACCCGGATGATAATATAAAGTCCTATAGGGGCTTTCTTTTCAAATATCTCGCTCAAATTTTAATATTTTGACACGATTTTTTTTCATAGGATAGCTGAGGACAATCCACAAACGGGCCAGATTTTATTTCTCCGATTTTGTTTATATATCGGTTAAAACCAGTTCTAAAAGTTAAAGTATTTGTTTTTAAAATCTGGAACCAAACTAGAAAAAGTAAAAACTAGGCCGGTTGTGGATCGTCCTCGGCTGTCCTTTGCAAATAAATAAATAAATAAATAAAGTAAATAAATAAATTAATAAAAATAAAAAATAAAAAATTGACAAATAAAAAATTTATTGACAAAATTTGTCGTTTATCACGATTTTTGTATGAAATTTGTCGTTTTTTCGCGATTTTTTTGAGGAAATATGCTTTTTGTTCGAGATTTTTAATAAAATTAGCAATTTTTTTACGAATGTTTTGAAAAAATTTGCCGGAAATTATTCGTTATTTCGCGATTTTTTAACGAAATGTGTCTTTTTGCGATTTTTTGATGAAATGTGCCTTTTTTTCGCGATTTTTTGATGAAATATGCCCTTTTTGCGATCTTTAGACGAAATGTGCCATTTTATCACGATCTTTTCATGAAAATTGCCGTTTTTCGCAAATCTTTAGACAAAGTTTGCCGTTTTATCACGATTTTTGGACGAAATATGTCGTTTTTTTGCGATTTTTTTGAGGAAATCTGCATTTTTTCGGGATTTTGTAACTAAATTAGCCATTTTTCTCGAAGCATTTTTGACGGAATTTGCCGGAAATTATTCGTTTTTTCGCGATTTTGTAACGAAATTTGCCTTTTTTTGCGAATTTTTGACGAAAATTTTTGTTCCATTTTTTGTGTCCCGTCGCAGATTTTAAGCGTATTTCACGCGCTATAGCGCGTCCGCGGCATCCCTGATAATGTGGCATATGAAAATAGAGAAAATGTGAGTCAAAACAGGGCCGTTGCGAAATTTCTCTTAGGGTAGAATTATGTTTCGCGACGACCCCTATCAAAGTTACCCTGAATTACTGTACATAAGTGATCTTACTAAATATTTAAAGGGCCATTCATAAATGATGTCACGCATTTTTCCTGTGTTTTTGATTCCCAATTGTCACAAAATGTCACGCTTAATTATGTCCCCACCCCCTTGTCACATGTCACGCTATATTACGAAAACATATACTTACAGGTCAGCGACAAAGCACTATATTATAGATCGTATAGCAAATTTTATTTTTAAACTTTAATTATCTGAGCATATTGTGAGAATAACAATAAAAGTAATTCCTTTACTTATTTTGTATGATATAAGATTAAGGTTTAAACAACATCATCAACAACAACAACGAAGAACATAGTTAACATGCAATGATAATAAAATATTAATGTGAAAAAATTGAAAACAGTTGTATTTTGGAAATTAGAAAGGAATTTAATTTACTTTTTTTACATTATCTTTATCTTATGAATAGAAATTTCATAACTTAATCTCCGACAACGTTTTTTATTTTAATCAAAATGTGTGATGTCACACTTCTTTTTACCCCCTTGTCACAAACTTTCACAATATCACGAACCCCCTCCCCCCGTCCATGCTTGACATCATTTATGGAAAGCTCTTAATATGTAGCGTAATTTTTTTTTTTTAAAAAGGGAAAAAACAATAAAAAATGCAAAATCATAATAAAAAAATTATAATATGGTGGACGGATGAGTTCATCTTTTAGTAGTAATGATGGCGGTATTGTCTGGATAATACGCAATGATAATTAATTTGAAATAAGAGACATTTGATTATTAATTACAGCGCAATAATACACGTGTTATTATTGACTTTGAAATGATATTCATGTTGATGCATAAAAAAAATAATATTTAGAATGCATCTGAAAAATAAATCAGATTTTTGTGATTAATTTCTACTTTAGACTGAAAAGAAAAAAAAATGAATACAAAATTTACATTGTAAATCAAGCGGTTGAAACAGCTTTTTATTTATATTTTATTTATACATTTTGTATCCGTCTGTGCCTCCATGTTAGGGTTAGGACACCATTATAAGAACTAATCTGCAACATTACGATGCGAGAAGTCTTCAACATGTCCGTTGTAGTAGTAAATTAAATTGATCTATGAACACGTACTGTGTTATGATATTCTGCTCTATTTCCAAATATCAGATTCTGGCCTTAGCCGTATCTGATTTTGTTTAAATCCTAGCGTGGGATAGAATCATGGAGTAATTCGTTTAAGAAATCTAAATTTATATTTCCTCTGCGATATTTACGGTGTGTGTTATATATTAAAAAGAAATAACATTTTTCGTGCAAATAGGGATAGGAATTATTTAAAAGTTCTCAGGGTTTTATTTTTACCTGGCGGCGCAATTTATAGGGATGAGATTTCCGCTTTTTTGGACACCAGTAAAATCTTAGAGAAAATGTTGTTATTTTAAATCACAAAAATGTTCCGATTTAAAAATTTAGCATTTTCTCTAAGATTTTACTGGTGTGCAAAAAAGCGGAAATCTCATCCCCGAATTTAGCAGCGTGTCACTTTTAATTTTTCGTCTCAATCCCGCATAAATTTATAAAGTTTTTTATTATAGACAAGTTAATATATCTTCTATTTAAAATATTTTTTTAATATTCTACATGGAAATTTTATTTTATGATTTTTATATTTAATTTTGATGAAAAGTTTAAAATTATTACTTGACTTGCATCCGCAAGATTCTTGGAAAACTATTGATTTAACCCTTTCCAATGCAGTTTTACCACTCCGGCAACACCTAATTTTAATTCCCAACATACAAACGGCACCAATAATATTTTAGTGAAATTTTACATTTACAATGACAACTTAAATTAGGGAGTTTTTCTAAAAAATTTCTAAAATAGTCTTTTATAAATTCCGATGTCAGTCAACAATTTCTCATTTTACGAACAGAACTTGTCTGCGCCGGAAAGGGTTAAGAGCGTCCAAAGGTTTTGATAATACTGTAAAATTATTGCATCTTGAACCTATACTTCATATTTAAGCAATTTATTTTAAATTTTAAATTTTTCAACAAAAAATGATATATTTTTTTCAAAATTTGATAATTTAAATTTAAATTTAAAATAAGTAAATAAATAAAATGCATAAAAATGAAGTATACGTTCAAGATATACTAATTTTGTGAGTTTTTAAACAACGAGTTTTCTTAAAATCATGCGCGCAGAGGATGCAAGTCAAAGAATAATTTTAAAAATTCAATCGAAAATAAATATAAATCAAATAAATAAATTTTCATTTCAAACTCTAAAAAATATTTTTTTCATTAGCATTTATTGTTAGTCTTTTTAGTCTTTTTTTTTTTTTTTTTTTTTTTTTTTTTTTTTTAGTAATAACGTCAGAATGTCTAAATTAGTGTAATATTTATTTATTATTTGGGTTATCGTGGAGGGTATACGGAGGAACACGCCTTACACCCTCTACAGTAAATTTTACATTTACAATGACAACTTAAATTAGGGAGTTTTTCTAAAAAATTTCTAAAATAGTCTTTTATAAATTCCGATGTCAGTCAACAATTTCTCATTTTACGAACAGAACTTGTCTGCGCCGGAAAGGGTTAAGAGCGTCCAAAGGTTTTGATAATGCTGTAAAATTATTGCATCTCTTGAACCTATACATCATATTTAAGCAATTTATTTTAAATTGGAAATTTTTCAACAAAAATGATATATTTTTTTCAAAATTTGATAATTTAAATTTAAATTTAAAATAAGTAAATAAATAAAGTGCATAAAAATGAAGTACACGTTCAAGATACACTAATTTTGTGAGTTTTTAAACAACAAGTTTTCTTAAAATCATGCGCGCAGAGGATGAAAGTCAAAAAATAATTTTAAAAATTCAATCGAAAATAAATATAAATCAAATCAAATAAATTTTCATTTCAAACTCTAAAAAATATTTTTTTATTAGCATTTATTGTTAGTCTTTTTTTTTTTTTTTTTTTTTTTTTTTTAGTAATAACGTCAGAATGTCTAAATTAGTGATTTCGGCTGCAATGTGTTTAAATGAAACGTGTTAAAAAACTGTATGTAATTTCTATTATGGAATAGGCGGAGTTACAATACAAACAGATATTGATAGAATTGCTTTCCTCATTATTTTTGAGCATTTAATCTGTAATATTTATTTATTATTTGATTGATCTCGTTTGTTTTCACACAACAACGCATTTTACATTTTGGTTTTTGTTATTTATATGTAAATTTCTTTTCATACTATATTGATTGAAATTTTATTTTAATCAGGGTTGCAGTGGAGGGTATACGGAGGTATACGCCTTACACCCTCTGCAATTTTTCCAGGAAATCCGTATTCCCTTTGTTTCTTAAATAAAGCAATGGCCTATACTGTATCCTTAAATGTTCATGACTAACGTACACACTCTGTTTGTGGCATATACCTCCTAGTTATTTTACGACTACAATACTGATTTTAATCTTCGGCTGATATTAGAAAAAATAATAAGAAAATTTAAAATGCAAGATTAAATAAAAATGTTAGAATTGTCAATGTAATTTGTATCGATTTCTTATGCGATTGTGATAAAAATATTGCTAATGAATAAATAGTATATTTGCGTAGGCTGTAGAAGAGTGTAGAGGAAAAGGGCGTGTTTATACTTACTTAAAGAAAAAAAAAGGAAAGTGTTTCATAAAAAAAGGGAGGAGGGTTGAGAAGGGCAGCATTAAAACATGGGTTTAAAAACAAAATCATGTATTATTTAGTATACTATTAAATAGTCGTCCAGGGTAACTTTGGACCATGGGGTGTAACCTTTCATCACATCCAAATTTCCAATATGTTTGACTTCAAAAGGCTAAATAAGCTCCAATACAGCACTCTGTTAGAAAAATTCTATAGATGGGATTTCAATTCCTTATTTAACAAAATAAGTTTGCAACATTATGCGCAATTAATTGCACCATCCACTTATTTTTTGAAGTGCAGTTTTCAGGCTAATTTTCAATGCTATTTTGGAGTTGTTACAATTCAATTAAATTTTCACAGTAAGTTACAACGTACTCATTTATCAGACATATTATTATCTAAAATTTGAAAATGTTATAAAATTTTGTGATTATTTATAGAGTCATTCCATGAGGTTTTTTAACGTGAGTTACCAAGATTGTAACTGCGAAATTGTTGTTCACCGTTATTTTCAAAAAAAATTCTTGGCTTTTTCAATTAATGAGGTATTTCCGTTAAAAAAAAAATCTCATTTTTCAAAAGAAAAAACCGTAGCTGTAACACGCGTTACAGGCATGCATGGAAATATCCAATACTTAATAAAATAAAATAAGAAGGCCCTACCAATATACTCCATTTTCAGTTTAACTTTAAGTTGGACCGTTGTTATAACCGATATTTATAATTTACCGACTATAGATGCTGATGTCAAAAGTTCCTCCTATTTGCCCATATATTTATCTATATTTTCACAAATATGTGTAATATGCATAAATTAACTTAAAACTTTTTTTCGGGGCGGAGCTACTCAAATTTTACATTTCATACATTCGACATTTTTTCTTTTGTTTGAATCATACTAGTACTAGTAAGTATTACTGTAACTATGAATATATTATTAAGTTATAGCAATGAAACTTGTTTTCACTTCATTGTTATGTTTTATTTCAACTATAAACAGTTCTTTTTTGTTTCAAAATATTCATCGATCTCTTCTTTCACTTTTCCAATGCATAATGTTTGTTGAAATGTCATAAATTATACAAATCTTGTGATGTTGGGAATGTATTTTCCGCATCCGAAAATATTTTTGTGGGTTCAAAATTGTCCTAATTATAAAACTTTTTTTTATGTATAATGAGTTATTGTAGATGATATCTATCATTTGGTGCAAAGTTACAGTAACTTTGTAACCAGGAACTTTGAATCTGACTAATTTTAAGTTTGATTAATTTTTTATTGCTTTTGACATTATTATTCCTTAATTTTCGATAGTCATACAATAATTTAGGAACTTTTATTCTTTTTATGCCTCTAGTTGCAACAATATTCTTAAGAGCCACACTGCTGATTAACAAAAATCCGTATGATAATGTAAAGTCTATAGGGGCGTTCTTTTCAAATATCTCGCTCAAATTTTCACACTTTTACATGATTTTTTTTAGAGGATAGCTGAAAACAATTCACAAGCGAGCTAGTTTTTATTTCTCCAATTTTGTTTATATACCGGTTCAAACCGTTTCAAACCGGTTCAAAAAGTTAAAGTTTTAAATCTAAAACCAAAATAGAAAAAAAAAAAACTAGGCCGGTTGTGGATCAACCTCAGCTATTCTATGCAAATAAATAAATAAAGTAAATAAATAAATAAATAAATAAATAAATAAAAATAAAAAATAAAATAAATAAATAAATATATAAAATTAAAAAATAAATAAAAATAAAAATAAAATAAAATTTGAGCGAGATAGTTGAAAAGAACGACCCCATAGACTTAACATTATCATCCGGGACTTTTTCAGTCAGTAGTGTGTCATATGAAAATAGAGAAAATGTGGGTCAAAACAGGGCCGTCGCGAAACTTCTCTTAGAGTAGAAAGTGGTTTCGCGACGACCTCTATCAAAGTTACCCTGAATTACTGTACATAAGTGATCTTACTAAATATTGAAGGGGCCATCCATAAATGATGTCACGCATTTTTCCCATGTTTTTGATTCCCAAATGTCACAAATTGTCACGCTTCATTATACCCCCCTCCCCCTTGTCACATGTAACCCTATATTACAAAAACATATACTTACAGGTCAGCGATAAAGCACTATGTTATAGATCGTATAGCAAATTTATTTTAAACTTTAACTATTTGAGCATATTGTGAGCATAACAATAAATAAAAAGAATATTGCCCAGTTAAACTGATGGCATTGAGCTCACAGGCTACGCATATTAATTGTACATAACTCCTTGTATTTTCGTTAATTCCGTTCGAAAAAAAAAAAAAAAAAAATAAGAAGGGGAAGCAGCTCCCCCCTTTCTCCTTTTTTACACTTAATCATTGAACTTCCTAAACTATCAAGTACATGCTTTATCATATTAAAAAATCTATATCCAAAATTCAGAGCAAATCGGATAATTCTTAATAAAAACCCATTTAGCATTTATATAATTTAAGAGGAGTTATTCTCCTTTTTTATACTTAACCATTAAACTTCCAAAACTATTCAGAGATTTGAACGAAATCTGACAATTCTGACTGAAAAATCCATTTATGCAAGTTAAGGGGAGGGGCATTTAAACACCCGTTCCCCCTGTTTATACTTATTCAATGAACACCTAATAACAGCCACGGTATTGCCTTATCCGAATGATCCTATATTTAAATTTTGATCGAAAACTGTTAATTCTGCATGAAAATCCCGTTTATATCAATTAAGGGGGGGGGCATGAGCCCCCCGTTCCCCCTGTTTATACTTATTCAATGAACACATAATAACAGTCACGGAATCGCCTCATCAGAATGATCCTATATCTAAATTTCGGACAAAAACTGTTAATTCTGCATGAAAAACCCGATTATATCAATTAAGGGGAGGGGCATGAGCCCCCCGTTCCCCCTGTTTATACTTATTCAATGAACACCTAATAACAGCCACAGTATCGCCTCATCCGAATGATCCTATATCTAAATTTTGAACGAAAACTGTTAATTCTGCATGAAAATCCCGTTTATATCAATTAAGGGGACGGGCATGAGCCCCCCTTTCCCCCTGTTTATACTTATTCAGTGAACACATAATAACAGTCACGGAATCGCCTCATCAGAATGATCCTATATCTAAATTTCGGACAAAAACTGTTAATTCTGCATGAAAAACCCGTTTATATCAATTGAGGGGAGGGGCATGAGCCCCCCGTTCCCCCTGTTTATACTTATTCAATGAACACCTAATAACAGCCACAGTATCGCCTCATCCGAATGATCCTATATCTAAATTTTGAACGAAAACTGTTAATTCTGCATGAAAATCCCATTTATATCAATTAAGGGGGGGGGGCATGAGCCCCCCGTTCCCCCTGTTTATACTTATTCAATGAACACCTAATAACAGCCACAGTATCGCCTCATCCGAATGATCCTATATCTAAATTTTGAACGAAAACTGTTAATTCTGCATGAAAAACCCATTTACATCCATTAAAGGGGGGCATGAGCCCCCGTTCCCCCTCTTATACATATCGAATGAACTTCAAAAACTAATCAGGGAAGCGCCTTGTCAGGATATACCTACATACAAAATTTTAAGAGGATCCGATATTTTTATCATGAGTTATCGCGTTACGCACATACATACAGAACGGACGGGCACATAAGCTCTCAGGCTATGATAGCCTGTGAGCTAAAAAACCTGTGTACTTATTTTGTATGATATAAGATTAAAATTTACAACGACAAAAACAACAACAAAGAACATAGTTAACATGCAATTATAATAAAATATTAACTAAAAAAATTGAAAACAACGGTATTTTGGAAATTCGAAAGAAATTTAATTTACGTTTTTTTAAAAAATATTATCTTTATTTTATGAATACAAATTTCATAATTTAATCTGCCGACATTTATCGCTTTTTATTTTTATCAAAATGTGATATGTCACACTTCTTACCCGCTTGTCACAAACTGTCACAATATCACGAACCCCCTCTCCCACGTCCATGCTTGACATCATTTATGGAAAGCTCCTTATATATTGCGTAAAAATTTAAAAAAATGGGTGGGAAACAATAAAAAACGCAAAATAATAATATAAAAATTATAATACGGTGGACGGATAAGTTCATCTTATAGTAGCAATGAGGGCGCTTTATCTTGGATAATACGCAATGATAATTAATTTGAAAGAAAAATCATTTGAATATTAATTACAGCGCCATAATACACGTGTTATTATTGACGTTGAAATGATATTCATGTTGATGCATAAAAAAATAATATTTAGATGTATCTGAAAAATAAATCAGATTTTTGTGATTAAGTTCTACTTTAAACTGAAAAAAAAAAAAAAAAATGAATACAAAATTTATATTGTAAATCAAGCGGATGAAACAGCTTTTTATTAATATTTTATTTATACATTTTGTATCTGTCTGTGCCTCCATGTTAGGATTAGGACACCATTAAAAGAACTAATCTGCAACATTACGATGCGAGAAGTCTTCAACATGTCCGTTGTAGTACTAAATTAAATTGATCTATGAACATGAACAGTGAACACGTACAGTCTTATGATATTCTATTTCTGTTCTATTTTCAGATATCAGATTCTGGCTTTGACCGTATCTGATTTTGTTTAAATTGCCGTTGTTTAATCCGCCGTTGCGATTGCTATTAAAGAAATCTAAATTAATATTTTCTCTGCGATATTTACGGTGTGTGTTATATATTAAAAAGAAATAACATTTTTCGTGCAAATAAGGATAGGCATTATTTAAAAGTTCTCAGGGGTTTTATTTTTCACCTGGCGGCGCAATTTAGCAGCGTGTCACATTTAATTTTTCGTCTCAATCTCCCATAAATTCATAAAGTTTTATATTATAGAGAAATTAATATGTCTTCTATTTAAAATATTTTTTTAATATTCTACAAGGAAATTTTATTTTATGTTTTTTATGTTTAATTTTGATGAAAAGTTTAAAATTTTTACTTGACTTGCATCCGCAAGATATTAGCAAAACTATTGATTTAACCCTTTCCAGTGCAGAGTTACCACTCCGGCAACACCTAATTTTAATTACCAACATACAAACGGCACCAATAATATTTTAGTGAAATTTTACTTTTACAATGACAACTTAAATCATTGAGTTCTTAATTTCTAAAAAAGTCTTTTATAAATTCCAATGTTAGTCAACGATTTCTCATTTTACGAACAGAACTTGTCTGCGCCGGAAAGGGTTAAGAGCCTCCAAATGTTTTGATAATGCTGTAAAATTATTGCATCTTGAATCTATACTTCATTTTTAAGCAATTTATTTATTTTAAATTGGCAAATTTTCTACAAAAAATGATATATATTTTTAAAATTTGATAATTTAAATTTAAATTTAAAAGTAAATAAATAAAGTGCATAAAAATGAAGTATACGTTCAAGATACACTAATTTTACATCTTTCTCAAAAATTTTCGGAGTTTTTAAACAGCAAGTTTTCTTAAAATCATGCACGCAGATGATGGAAATCAAAAAATAATTTTAAAATTTTCATCAAAATTAAATATAAATGAAATCAAATAAATTTTCATTTCCAACTTAAAAAAAAATATATTTTTTATTAGTGTTTATTATTAGTTTTTTTTTTTTTTTTTTTTTTTTGTTTTTTTTTGTAATAACGTCAGAATGTCTAAATTAGTGATTTCGGCTGCAATGTATTTAAAAGAAACGTGTTAAAAAACTGTATGCAATTTCGATTTTGGAATAGGAGGAGTTACAATACAAACATATATTGATAGAATGGCTTCCCTCATTATTTTTGAGCATTTAATCTGTAATATTTATTTAATATTTGACCGATCTCGTTTGTTTTAACACAATAACGCATTTTACATTTTAGTTTTTGTTCTTTACATATAAATTTCTTTTAATGCTATATTGACTGAAATTTTATTTTAATCAGGGTTGTAGGGGAGGGTATACGAAGGTATACGCCTTACACCCTCTCCAATTTTTCCAGGAACTCCGTATGCCCCTTGCTTCTTAAATAAAGCAATGGTCTATACTGTATCCTTAAATGTTCATGACTAACGTATACCCTCTGTCGGTGGCATATACCTTCTAGTTATTTTACGACTACAACACTGATTTTAATCTTCGACTGATATTATAAAAATTAATAAGAAACTTTAAAATGCAAGATTAAATAAAATAGTTAGAATTGTCAATGTAATTTGTATCGATTTCTTATGCGATTGTGATAAAAATATTGCTAATGAATAAATAGTATGTTTGGGTAGGCTGTTGAAGAATGGTGAGGAAAAGGGCGTGTTTATACTTATTTAAAGAAAAAAAAAGGAAAGTGTTACTAAAAAAAAAGGAGGAGGGTTGAGAAGGGCAGCATTAAAACATGGGTTTCAAAAACAAAATCATGTATTTTTTAATATACTATTAAACAGTCATCCATGGAACTTTGAACCATGGGGTGTAACTTTTCATCACGTCCTAATTTTCAATATGTTTTAATTCAAAAGGCAATATAAACTCGAATACAGCACTTGTTGGAAAAATTCTACAGCTGGGATTTCTATTCTTTATTTTACAAAATAAGTTTGCAACATTATGCGCAATTAATGGCATCATGCACCTATTTTTTGAAGTACTGTTTTCAGGCTAATTTTGAATGCTATTTTGAAGTTGTTACAATTCAATTAAATTTAGATAGTAAGTTACAACGTACTCATTTATCAGACATATTATTACCTTCATTTTGTAAATGTGATAAAATTTTGTATTTATTTATTTATTAATAGGGTCATTCCATGAGGTTTTTTTAATGTGAGTTACAAAGATTATAACTGCGAAATTGTTGTCCACTGTTATTTTCAAAAAAAATTCTTGGCTCTTTCAATTAATGAGGTATTTTCAATTTAAAAAAAAAGTCTCATATTTCAAAACAAAAAATATTCGTAGAAAAAATCGTAGCTGGTAACACACGTTACAGACATGCATGGAATTACCCAACAGTTAATAAAATGTAAAATAAGAAGGCCCTACCAATTTACTCCATTTTCAGCGTAACTTTGAGTTGGCCCGTTGTTATAACCGATGTTTATAATTTACCGACTATAGATGCTAATGTCAAAAATTCCTCCTATTTGCACATATATTTATCTATATTTTCACAAATATGTGTGAAATGCATAAAATTCATCTAAAGCTTTTATTCGGGGCGGAGCTACTCAAATTTGACATTTCATACATTCGACTTTTTTTTTTCTTGTTTGAATAATACTAGTACTAGTATGTATTACTGTAACTATGAATATATTATTAAGTTATAGCATTGAAACTTGTTTTCATTGCATTGTTATGTTTTAAATAAACAGTAAACAGTTCTTTTTTATTTCAAAATATTCACCGATCTCTTTTTTCACTTTTCCAATGCATAATATTGGTTGAAATATCATAAATTATACAAATCTTGTGATGTTGGGGAATGTATTTTACGCATCCGAAAATATTTTTGTGGGTTAAAAATTGTCCTAATTATAAAACATTTTTTTATATATATAATGAGTTATTTTAGATAATATCTATCATTTGGCGCAAAGTTACACTAACTTTGTAGCGAGGAACTTTGAATCTGATTAATTTTAAGATTAAGATTAAATTTTTATTGCTTTTGCATTATTATTTCTTAATTTTCGATAGTCATACAATAATTTAGGAACTTTTCCTCTTTTTATACATCTAGTTGCAAGAATATTCTTAAGAGCCCACACTACTGATTGAAAAAACCCGGATGATAATATAAAGTCTACAGGGGCGTTGTTTTCAAATATCTGGCTCAAAATTTTATATTTTAATATTTTTTTTTCATAGGATAGCTGAGGACAATCCACAAACGGGCCAGATTTTATTTCTCCGATTTTGTTTATTTATCGGTCCAAACCAGTTCTAAAAGTTAAAGTATTTCTTTTTAAAATCTGAAACCAAAATAGAAAAAATAAAAGCTAGGCCGGTTGTGGATCGTCCTCAGCTGTCCTATGCAAATAAATAAATAAATAAATAAATAAAGTAAATAAATAAATAAATAAAAATATAAAATAAAATAAATAAAAAAATAAATAAATAAAATAAAAAAAAAATAAATAATAAATAAAAATAAAATAAAATTTGAGCGAGATATTTGAAAAGAACGCCTCCATTGACTTTATATTATCATCCGGGTCTTTTTAAGTAGTAGCGTGGCGTCTTAAAATAAGAGTGTGGCATATGAAACTAGAGAAAATGTGGATCAAAACAGGGCCGCCACGAAACTTTTCTTAGAGTAGAATTATGTTCCGCGACAACCCCTATCAAAGTTACCCTGAATTACTGTACATAAGTGACATTACTAAATATTTAAGGGACCATCCATACATGATGTCAGGCATTTTCCCTGTGTTTTTTTATTCCCAATTGTCACAAAATGTCACGATTCATTATACCCCCTCCCCCTTGTCACACGTGACGCTATATTACGAAAACATATACTTATAGGTCAGCGACAGAGTACTATGTTATAGATCGTATAGCAAATTTTATTCTTAAACTTTATCTATTTGAGCATATTGTGAGCATAACAATAAAAATAACCTGTGTATTTATTTTGTATGATTTAGGATTAAGGTTTACAACAACAACAAAGAATATAGTTAACATGCAATGATAATAAAATATTAATATGAAAAAATTGAAAACAACGGTATTTTGGAAATTAGAGAGGAATTTAATTTTCGTTTTTTTTTAAATATTATCTTTATTTTATGAATACGACTTTCATAATTTAATCTGCCGACATTTAACGTTTTTTATTTTAATCAAAATGTGTGATGTCGCAATTCTTCTTATCCCCTTGTCACAAACTTTCACAATATCATGAACTCTCCACCCCCCCCTCCATGCTTGACATCATTTATTGAAGGCTCCTAATATATTGCTTAAAAATATAAAAAAAGGGGGAAAAAACAATAAGAAAAGCAAAATAATAATTCAAAAATTATAATACGGAGGGCGGATGAGTTCGTCTTTTAATAGTAATGAGGGCGGTATTGTCTGGATAATACGCAATGATAATTAATTTGAAATAAAAGTCATTTGATTATTAATTACAGCCCAATAATACACGTGTTATTATTGACGTTGAAATGATATTCATGTTGATGCATAAAAAAATAATATTTAGAATGCATCTGAAAAATAAATGAGATTTTTGTGATTAATTTCTACTTTAGTCTGAAAAGAAAAAAAAATGAATACAAAATTTATATTGTAAATCAAGCGGATGAAACAGCTTTTTATTAATATTTTATTTGTACATTTTGTATCTGTCTGTGCCTCCTTGTTAGGGTTAGGACACCATTAAAAGAACTAATCTGCAACATTACGATTCCAAAATTCTTCAACTCCGTAGCTGTAAATTAAATTGATCTATGAGCACGTACAGTCTTAAGATATTCTATTCTATTCTTATTCTCAAACATCAGATTACGGCCTTAACCGTATCTGATTGTTTAAAATCTGCATATTATTTTCGGCCGTTAGGCATTTAACAAATCTAAATCACTATTTCTTTTGCGATATTTACGGTGTGTGTTATATATTAAAAAGAAATAATATTTTTTGTTTAAGTAGCGATAGGCATTGTTTGAAAGTTCTCAGGAGTTTTACAATTTACCTGACGGTACAATTTAGCAGCGTCTCACATTTAATTTTTCGTCTCAATCCCGCAGAAATTCATAAAGTTTTTAATTATAGAAAAAATAATATATCTTCTATTTAAAATATTTTTTTAATATTCTATATGGAAATTTTATTTTATGTTTTTTATATTTAATTTTCATGAAAAAATTTAAATTATTATTTGACTTGCATCCACAGCGCGCAATATTGTAGCAAAACTATTGATTAAAGAGCCTCCAAATGTTTTGATAATGCTGTAAAATTACTGTATCTTGAACCTATTCTTCATTTTTAAGCAATTTATTTATTTTAAATTGACAATTTTTCAACAAAAAACTATATATATTTTTTAAAATTTGATATTTTAAATTTAAATTTAAAATAAGTAAATAAATTAAGTGCATAAAAATGAAGTATACGTTCAAAATACACTAATTTTACATTTTTCTCAAAACTTTTCGGAGTTTTTAAACAACAAGTTTTCTTGAAATCTTTTGCGCAGTGGTTGCAAGTCAAAAAATAAATTTAAAATTCTCATCAAAATTAAATATAAATAAAATCAAATAAATTTTCATTTCAAACTTTTAAAAAATATATCTTTTATTAATATTTATTATTATTAGTTTTTTTTTTTTTTTTTTTTTGAAGTAATAACGTCAGAATGTCTAAATTAGTGATTTCGGCTGCAATGTGTTTAAATGAAACGTGTTAAAAAACTGTGTAATTTTGATTATGGAATAGGAAGAGTTACAATACAAACATATATTGATAGAATAGCTTCCAGGTTTCGCACACTCCTTATATTTTGTAAGGACTCTGGCACCGCTATTAATGATAAGAAAATTTATTTTTAGTTTTTAAGATACAGAATTCGCAACCACCTCCTCGATTCGCAATTTTCACAATATTTTTCTGCAGTGAAATGCATTGAAAATACAGCAAAACTTTAGTGGTAGAGCTGTGCGAACCCTGGCTTCCCTCATTATTTTTTAGCATTTAATCTGTGATATTTATTTATTATTTGATCGATCTCGTTTGTTTTAACACAATAACGCATTTTACATTTTAGTTTTGTTCTTTATATGTAAATTTCTTTTACTGCTATATCGATTGAATTTTTATTTTAATCAGGGTTGTAGTGGAGGGTATACGGAGGTCCTTACACCCTCTGCAATTTTTCCAGTAACTCAGTATGCCCTTTGTTTCTTAAATAAAGCAATGGCCTATACTGTATCCTTAAATGTTCATGACTAACATATACCCTCTGTCTGTGGCATATACCTTCTAGTTATTTTACGACTACAACACTGATTTTAATCTTCGGCTGATATTATAAAAATAATATGAAACTTTAATAAGCAAGATTAAATAAAAAAGAATTGTCAATGTAATTTGTTTCGATTTCTTATGCGATTGTGATAAAAAATATTACTAATGAATAAATAGTATTTTTTGCGTAGGCTGTAGAAGTGTGGAAAGGAAAAGGGCGTGTTTATACTTACTTAAATAAAAAAAAGGAAAGTGTTACATAAAAAAAGGGAGGAGGTTTGAGAAGGGCAGCATTAAAACGTGGGTTTCAAAAACAAAATCATGTATTTTTTAATATACTATTAAACAGTCATCCAGGGAACTTTGAACCATGGGGTGTAACTTTTCATCACGTCCTAATTTTCAATATGTTTGACTTCAAAAGGCAATATAAACTCGAATACAGCACTTGTTGGAAAAATTCTACAGCTGGGATTTCTATTCTTTATTTTACAAAATAAGTTTGCAACATTATGCGCAATTAATGGCATCATGCATCTATTTTTTGAAGTACTGTTTTCAGGCTAATTTTGAATGCTATTTTGAAGATGTTACAATTCAATTAAATTTAGATAGTAAGTTACAACTTACTCATTTATCAGACATATTATTATCTTCATTTTGTAAATGTGATAAAATTTTGTGATTATTTATTTATTAATAGGGTCATTCCATGAGGTTTTGTAACGTGAGTTACCAAGATTATAACTGCGAAATTGTTGTCCACTGTTATTTTCAAAAAAGATTCTTGGCTCTTTCAATGTATGAGGTATCTCCGATTTAAAAAAGAATCTCATTTTTCAAAACGAAAAATATTCGTATAAAAAATCGTAGCTGGTCACACGCGTTACAGGTATGCATGAAATTACCCAATAGTTAATAAAATGTAAAATAAGAAGGCCCTACCAGTTTACTTCATTTTCATGTAACTTTCAGTTTGCTTATTGTTATAACCGATGTTTATAATTTACCGACTATAGATGCTAATGTCAAAGATTCCTCCTATTTGCACATATATTTATCTATATTTTCAAAAATATGTGTAAAATGCATAAAATTCATTTAGAGCTCTTATTCGGGGCGGAGCAACTCAATTTGACATTTCATACGTTCCACTTTTTTTTTCTTCTTTGAATAACACTAGTACTAGTATGTATTACCGTAACTATGAATATAATAATAAGTTATAGCATTGAAACTTTGTTTTCACTGCATTACTATGTTTTAAATGAACAGTAAACAGTTCTTTTTTATTTTAAAATATTCACCGATCTCTTCTTTCACTTTTCCAATGCATAATATTTGTCGAAGTATCATAAATTATACAAATCTTGTGATGTTGGGGAATGTATTTTACGCATCCGAAAATATTTTTGTGGGTTCAAAATTGTCCTAACTATAATACTTTTTTTAATAATGAGTTATTTAAAATTATATCTATCATTTGGTGCAAAGTTACACTAATTTGTAACCAGCAACTTTGAATCTGATTAATTTTAAGATTGAGATTAATTTTTATTGCTTTTGTCATTGTTATTCCTTAATTTTTGATAGTCATACAATAATTTAGGAACTTTTCTTCTTTTTATGCCTCCAGTTGCAACAATATTCTTAAGAGCCCACACTACTGATTGACAAAAACCCGTATGATAATGTAAAGTCTATAGGGGGGTTCTTTTCAAATATCTCGCTCAAATTTTTATACTTTTACATGATTTTTTTTAATAGGATAGCTGAGAACAATCCACAAGCGGGCTAGTTTTTATTTCTCCGATTTTGTTTACATAACGGTTCAAAAAGTTAAAGTTTTAAATCTGAAACCAAAATAGAAAAAGTAAAAACTAGGCCGGTTGTGGATCGTCCTCAGCTATCCTATGCAAATAAATAAATAAATAAACAAAGTAAATAAATAAATAAATAAATAAATAAATAAATAAATATATAGATATATATAAATAAAATAAATAAATAAATATATAATATTAAAAATAAAAAAAATAAAAAATAAAATAAAATTTGAGCGAGTTATTTGAAAAGAACGCCCCCATAGATTTTACATTATCATGCGGGACTTTTTCAGTTAGTAATGTGGCGTCTTAAAATAAGAGTGTGGCATATGAAAATAGAGAAAATGTGGATCAAAATAGGGCCGTTGCGAAACTTCTCTTAGAGTAGAAAGTGGTTTCGCGACGACCTCTATCAAAGTTACCCTGAATTACTGTACATAAGTGATCTTACTAAATATTTAAGTGGCCATTCATAAAGGATGTCACGCATTTTTCCTGTGTTTTTGATTCCCAGTTGTCACAAAATGTCACGCTTCATTATACCCACCCCCCCCCCTTGTCACATGTCACGCTATATTACGAAAACATATATTTACATGTCAGCGACAAAGCACTATGTTATAGATCGTATAGCAAATTTTATTTTAAACTTTAACTATTTGAGCATATTGTGAGCATATCATAAAAAATAACCTGTGTACTTATTTTGTATGATATAAGATTAAGGTTTACAACAACAACAACAACAACAACAAAAAAGAACATAGTTAACATGCAATGATAATAAAATATTAATGTGAAAAAATTGAAAACAACGTATTTTGGAAATTAGAAAGGAATTTAATTTACGCTTTTTTTATATTATTTTATTTTATGAATACAAATTTCGCCGACATTTAACTTTTTTTTTAAATCAAAATGTGTGATGTCACACTTCTTCTTACCCCCTTGTCACAAACTTTCACAATATCACGAACCCCCTACCCCCCGTCCATGCTTGACATCATTTATGGAAAGCTGCAAATATATTGCGTAAAAAAAGGAAAAACAATCAAAAATGCAAAATAATAATAAAAAAATTATAATATGGTGGACGGATGAGTTCATCTTTTAGTAGTAATGAGGGCGGTATTGTCTGGATAATACGCAATGATAAGTAATTTGAAATGAAAGACATTAATTAATTACAGCACAAAATTACAAGTGTTATTATTGACGTTGAAATGATATTCATGTTGATGCATAAAAAAATAATATTTAGAATGCATCTGAAAAATAAATCAGATTTTTGTGATTAATTTCTACTTTAGTCTGAAAAATAAAAAAAAAGAATACAAAATTTATATTGTAAATCAATTGGATGAAACAGCTTTTTATTGATATTTTATTTATACATTTTGTATCTGTCTGTGCCTCCATGTTAGGTATAGGACACCATTAAAAGAACTAATCTACAACATTACGATGCAAGAAGTCTTCAACTCCGTAGTCTTAAGATATTCTATTCTATGTTTTGAAATATCAGATTTTGGCTTTTACCGTACCTGATTTTTTTAAATCCTCAAGTGAAAATAGGAACAATGAATAATATTCTTTTAACAAATGTAAATTAATATTTCCTCTGCGATATTTACGGTGTGTGTTATATATTAAAAAGAAATAATATTTTTCCTGTAAATAGGGATAGGCATTATTTAAAATTTCCCAGGAGTTTTACTTTTTACCTGGCGGCGTAATTTAGCAGCGTGTCACATTTAATTTTTCGTCTCAATCTCGCATAAATTCATAAAGTTTTTAATTATAGAGAAAGCAATATATCTTCTATTTAAAATATTTTTTTTAAATATTCTATATGGAAATTTTATTTTATGTTTTTTATATTTAATTTTAATGAAAAGTTTTAAATTATTATTTGACTTGCATCCACAGCGCGCAAGATTGTAGCAAAACTATTGACTGAACAGACTCCAAATGTTTTGATAATGCTGTAAAATTATTGCATCTTGAACCTATACTTCATTTTCAAGCAATTTATTTATTTTAAATTGGCAATTTTTCAACAAAAAATGATATATTTTTTTCAAAATTTGACAATTTAAATTTAAATTTAAAATAAGTAAATAAATAAAGTGCATAAAAATGAAGTATACGTTCAAGATACACTAATTTTACATCTTTATCAAAACTTTTGGGAGTTTTTAAACAGCAAGTTTTCTTAAAATCATGCGCGCAGAAGATGCAAGTCAAGAAATAATTTTAAAAATTTCATCGAAATTAAATATAAATCAAATCAAATAAATTTTCATTTCAAAATTTAAAAAAATATTTTTTTATTAGCATTTATTATTAGTAATAACGTCAGAATATCTAAATTAGTGATTTCGGCTGCAATGTGCTTAAATGAAACGTGTTAAAAAACTGTATGTAATTTCGATTATGGAATAGGAGGAGTTGCATTACAAACATATATTGATAGAATAGCTTCCCTCATTATTTTTGAGCATTTAATCTGTAATATTAAATTTATTATTTGATCGATCTCGCTCGTTTTAACCCAATAACGCATTTTACAATTTAGATTTTGTTCTTTATATGTAAATTTCTTTTAATGCTATATTGATTGAATTTTTATTTTAATCACGGTCCTAGTGGAGGGTATACGGAGGTATACGCCTTACACCCTCTGCAATTTTTCCAGGAACTCCGTATGTCCTTTGTTTCTTAAATAAAGCAATGGTCTATACTGTATCCTTAAATGTTCATGACTAACGTATACCCTCTGTCTGTGGCATATACCTTCTAGTTATTTTACGACTACAACACTGATTTTAATCTTCGGCTGATATTATAAAAAATAATAAGAAACTTTAAAATGCTAGATTAAATAAAAATGTTAGAATTGTCAATGTAATTTGTATCGATTTCTTATGCGATTGTGATAAAAATATTGCTAATAAATAAATAGTATGTTTGCGTAGGCTGTCGAAGAGTGGAGAGGAAAAGGGCGTGTTTATACTTACTTAAAGAAAAAAAAGGAGAGTGTTACATTAAAAAAGGGAGGAGGGTTGAGAAGGGCAGCATTAAAACATGGGTTTCAAAAACAAAATCATGCATTATTTAGTATACTATTAAACAGTTGTCCAGGGTAACTTTGGACAATGGGGTGTAACTTTTCATCACGTCCAAATTTTCAATATGTTTGAATTCAAAAAGCTAAATAAGCTAAAATACTGCACTCTGTTAGAAAAATTCTATAGTTGGGATTTCTATTCCTTATTTTACAAAATAAGCTTGCAACATTATGCGCAATTGACTGCACCATCCATCTATTTTTTGAAGTGCAGTTTTCAGGCTAATTTTCAATGCTTTTTTGAAGTTGTTACAATTCAATTAAATTTGCACAGTAATTTACAACGTACTCATTTATCAGACATATTATTATCTAAATTTTGAAAATGTTATAAAATTTTGTGATTATTTATAGGGTCATTCCCTGAGGTTTTTTAACGTGAGTTACCAAGATTTTGACTGCGAAATATTTGTTCACCGTTATTTTCAAAAAAATTTCTTGGCTTTTTCAATTAATGAGGTATTTCCGATAAAAAAAAATCTCATTTTTCAAAAGAAAAAACCGTAGCTGGTAACACGCGTTACAGGCATGCATGGATATATCCAATAGTTAATAAGATAAAATAAGAAGGCCCTACCAGTTTACTCCATTTTCAGTTTAACTTTGAGTTGGACCGTTGTTACAACCGATATTTATAATTTACCGAATATAGATGCTGATGTCAAAAATTCCTCCTATTTGCCCATATATTTATCTATATTTTCACAAATATGTGTAAAATGCATAAAATTAACTTAAAACTGTTATTCGGGACGGAGCTACTCAAATTTTACATTTCATACATTCGACTTTTTTCTCTTGTTTGAATAATACTAGTACTAGTATGTATTACTGTAACTATGAATATAGTATTAAGTTATAGCATTGAAACTTGTTTTCACTGCATTGTTATGTTTTATTTCAACTATAAACAGTTCTTTTTTGTTTCAAAATATTCATCGATCTCTTCTTTCACTTTTCCAATTCATAATATTTGTTGAAATATCATAAATTATAGAAATCTTGTGATGTTGGGGAATGTATTTTACGCATCCGAAAATATTTTTGTGGGTTCAAAATTGTCCTAATTATAATACTTTTTTTTTATGTATAATGAGTTACTTTAGATGATATCTATTATTTGGTGCAAAGTTACACGAACTTTGTAACGAGGAACTTTGAATCTGATAAATTTTAATATTAAGATTAATTTTTTTATTTATTTTGTCATTATTTCTGAATTTTCGATAGTCATACAATAATTTAGGAACTATTCTTCTTTTTATACATCTAGTTGCAAGAATATTCTTAAGAGCCCACACTACTGATTGAAAAAAACCCGGATGATAATGTAAAGTCTATAGGGGCGTTCTTTTCAAATATCTCGCTCAAGTTTTTATATTCTGACATGATTTTTTTTTCATAGGATAGCTGAGGATAATCCCCAAACGGGCTAGTTTTTATTTCTCCGTTTTTTTTTTTTTTATATATATACCGGTTCAAACCGGTTCTAAAAGTTGAAGTATTTTTTTTTTTTTTTTGAAACCAAAATCGAAAAAGTAAAAACAAGGCCGGTTGTGGATCGTCCTCAGCTGTTCTATGCAAATAAATAAATAAATAAAAATAAAAAATAAAATAAATAAATAAATAACTAAATTAAATTAAAAAAATAAAGAAATAATAAAAATAAAAAAAATTTGAGCGAGATAGTTGAAAAGAACGCCTCCATAGACTTTGCAATATCATCCGGGTGTTTTTCAATCAGTAATGTGGCGTCTTAACTCTTTCACCCCGGCGACAGAGAAAATCTTAGTACCGTTAAAACCTGGCGAAAAAAGGGGAGTATTTTTTAAAGTGAACTCGTCCATTTCTTCTTTTCCTCTTTTCTACGCTCATTAAAGGAAGAGGCGTGTTTGAAATGTCAATTTGATGTATGTTAGCTCAAATCTCCCTCCACATACCGTAATTTCCGGTGTGTAATCGTAATCCGCGGATGAAACAATTCTTTCTGGACCCAGAAATTTTACTTAGTTGTAGAAGCCAAATATTAATAGCAATTTGAAATGTTGCATTTTATTTAAAAAAATTCCTGAATCGAAAAATAATTGTTTGATTCGAGGATTATGCACCAGAAAATATGGTTCTTCTGTTCATTCTTATCCGAAATATTTAATATAAGGTAGTGATGAGTTTATTTTTACTACATTTTTTCTCTATATATATTATCAGAAATGTCTATTCATAATTTATTATATTTGAAAGAAAGGCCTTTAACATTGTTCTAATTAAGATTTCTAATTAAGAACACCTGAACAATTCTTATCAGGGTCGTAGCTAGAAGTGAACAAGAGGGGGGGGGGACTCAAGAAATTATAAGGGGGCTCATAATTTCTCTCTCTTACTGACGCAGAAAGGTAAATTAGTTCATATTCACATTGTAAGTATTATGTTTCATATTAAACTGTTGTAGTAACTTCATTTTATGCTAAAAAAAGTATATGATGATGAAAATTTTGAGTGTATAAGTGGTGCAAAATTAAACATCATGTTAGTTTCATATGTACAAATAGGATGAAGGAGTGTTGAAACACTTATTTTAGATACAATTTAGTAACTCTGCAAAACTGTGAAAGGGTCTCAAAACTATAAATTAAATTTTTAAACAGAATTTCATTTGAATTTTCGGAACAGAAATTCATTTGGTGACCTTGGAATCTTTTCCAGAGGGGTGGGGCTCAAAATATTTTAGGGGGGGGGGGCTGAGCCGCCCATAGCGCCCCCTTAGCTACGGCTCCGATTCATGTCTAAGTTGACCTTTTGAGGTGCAGGGAAAATTCATTCCTTAAGTGTTGAAATTAATGACTGCCACTGGAATTTGAAATTTTTTTTATTTGTAAGTAAGAAAATAAGCGCTATATTTCACGCATTCAAAAAAATGTATATATATATATATTTTTTTAATCAAAATTCCGGTGCCCATATTGTGTTTGGGAATTAAAATTAAGTGGTTTCACAGATATATCACCGCGACGCAAGAGGTTAAAAAAATGACTTTATGAGGTATAACATCTACTTGGAACTTAAGAGTAGCATTAATAAACGTTACTTAAGAAGCAATATTAAAATTGTTTACAAATATTAACTGCTTAAAAAAAGTGTTATTTGCAATATAATTTACAACTTTCTATGTTACAAAAAAGAAAGATTTGCTTAGTAGTGTACATTTGCTTTAAAAGACAGATTCTTTTCTATGAATACGGCGACAAAAATTGCGTTTTGATTCGATTTTTTAAAACGCTACAGTTAAAAAAAAAAAAAAAAAAAAAAAAAAAAAAAAAAAAAAAGTCGTTGCATAGTAAATTATGCTGCAAGAAACTACTCATTCACAGGAATATGAAATGATTATTTGCTTTCTATGTATTTTAATACTATTGCTTTTACATTTTATGAATTTTGATTAAAAAAAAATAAGTTTAAAATTATTTGAAATTTTCGACTGTTGGACAGGGAGAATAAAGTTTTCCACAGACTATTATTATATTATACAGACAATTTAGAGTATTATTAGATGTTTTTGGTAACATTTATTTCATGTCATACCATTTTTCCTGCAAATTACTCTAAAAAGTAAGGAATAAGATACTAAAGAAAGAAATAATGCTATTTTCACGATTCTAATTTTATTAAAATTTAGCATTATGGCAATGATAATTTAAATTTTTAATGTATATATTATAAAAAATAAACTAACCATACACCTTTTTTAAGTCTTTATTAAAGAAGTCTTTCTTCATTGCAAAATGCAAAAAAACAAAGTAAGAAATTGCAGAAACAATATTTTGCTGCTGCTAGCTTCCTCATTTTCACTTTTTTTTTATTTTGCTCTAAAAAAGCAATCTTTTATGAAGTCTTGAAATCATTGTATAATAAAATTTCTTCCAGATGCTTATTCTTTTCATTACATTGACCACATATCAAGTTCTCTAAACAAATAAACTATCAAAATTCTTAGAAAAATAAACTATCGGAATTTAAACATCTTCATGGTTTCTAATTTCATTGTAAGACAATAGTTTTTGACATTATATTGATCTGCTGTTCACTAGAAGGTTTTAATCTTTTAATATGTTCCCTTGTTGTATCAATGAATTATCTAAAAAAATGCGGGGGGGGGGGGTTGAACTGAGCAATTAATTTGTTCAAGTATCTCATTGTCTCACAACTGTATATATCTAAAGCAAATTGAAGTATTTTTATGATACACTTCATGAAGCCTATGCTATGTGGTTATAGAATGTAGTACAATTAAAAAAAAAATGTAGCAATTTTAATAGAAAACGAAATAAAATAGAATTAAGCCTTCCGTCGAACTGATAAAATATTAAGCCAAAAATTTTACAAATAAGTTTAGAATTGTTCCTCAATTTATTCTGTTCGTTCTTTTTCTTTTCTTGTCAAATAATCGCAAAACTTACTTAAATACGTAATTAAGCCTGTAAAATATCCATACATATATAGTTTTTTTTTTTTTTTTTTTTTTTTTTTTTTTTTTTTTTTTTTTAACACATTTGCAAAAATAAATTGATCGAGTAAGCTTACAAATGCCTATTGATACCTAGCACTATTTTTACAATGCTGTTTGCGGTTAGAGCAACTAAACTTCTTTTATAGCTTAGTATGTTTGTGATTCCGCTTTTCTCCTAAGATAATGGCAAAAGGTGGGACAATCCATTTGTGACTTTTTTTGAGCCCTTTTCAAAGACAGCTGTACGAAACTCTTTATTCACGTCACTGTCAAACCAGTCTTTTACTTTGCAGAAGAATTCGGTTACACTTTATGCCATTTTCAGGGTTATTTCGGTATTTGCAACATAAGTTACTTACTCTATAGTTATAAACAAATTTGGACTTTTGTAGAAATTTAAAAAGAAGACGATATTTTTGTTTCTTGAAATTGTTTCTTCTTTATAACAGGTGCTGAAATGCATTTAAGCGACACAAAACATGTACAGTGCATCTGTGTAACATAATGGCCGGGTCATGGAATCTTTTCACTGTATTTAAAATTTATTTTAAATCTACACTTTAAAAAGTCTCTCTCTCATAAAGTCATAAAATAATTTTCCTGTGTGAAATAATAAAAGAATAATCTTGATAAGATTTACGATAGAGTAGTGTTTTTGATAAATGTTATGCAGAAAAATATAACATATTGCGTTCAGCGAAATATGCAGTAAAAAAGATTAATGACAAAAGAAAAAAAAGCACCGTAAAAATAATAATAGTAATTATAACGATTTACTAGTACTTAATAATTATAACGAAACTATTTTTAAAAATAATATTTTACTTTATTGATCATTAATGTAAGAGCATGTAATAATTTGATAAGAATAAAATATGTGTACAAAAGAAGACAAAAACTGAATAGGCAACTTTCGCTACTACAACTTTTAAAAACTGGAAATAATATTTTTGTACAGAAGATAAAATAAAAATGTACATTTATTCAAATACTATAAGAAGATGGAGGAATTTTTTTCTGATTTTACAATAACCGCAAACAAAAAAAAAAAAACAAAAAAAAAAAAAAAAAAAAAAAAAAAAAATTTTGACATTTGTGATTTTAGACATCTTGTTAAATATTTAAAAATATACATGAGGAATAACTCCGAAATTCCTGATGTATAAACAAAATAATACTAGTCACATATTTTCGCGAAGAGTTTTCCCCGAAATCCAACAGGGGACAGTCAACAAATTGAAAAAGAACGGAGATTTTTTGGATAACCCTGTCAAAACTAATGAAGCAAAAGAGTTCAAATTGCAGATTATGATTAAGTGGCTTATTGTAATAAACTGTGTTCATTTTTATGAATATAGCATCTAAACTCGTAGAGAAATTAAGGCTTTTATAAAAACGGTCCCAATTTTTTTTCAAGTTTTTTTTCAAGAGTTCTTCATCAAACACAATGTTCTTTCCAAAAAATATGATAATCAACATTGCACATAACACCATGTAATCAGAATTAAAAAATAAAAAAATTATATGATAAATAAGCAAGTTTGCTAAATAATTTTTTACTGCGCATGCGTTAACGCTATTAAAACTTCATTTCCATATTTTGTTAGTTAAATGTATAGAGCAACTTTTGTGAAAGTCACAAAAACATAGCTTGAAAGTCCTGAAAATTATCCTCGATAGAATAGTGTCAAAATCCGTTATTTTCAAAATGAAGTAAAAAGATTAGGGGCTGTATCCATATTCCATTAATTAGTGCCTATACAAATTATATAATTCCTTATCAATGTTACTGATGTATTTATTTGTTTGGCATGTTATTTCTAGAATAAACATTAATTATTCCTTTCCACATTGCTTTCTAAGTCTACATATTCTGTAGGATACATTAGTTTATAAATTACAATAGTTGAAAAAAAAAAAAAAAAAAAAAAAAAAGCAGAATAACAAAAGATAGTCAAAATGATTCAGGGAACCTCATATCCCTAAAAAATTGAAATCTGAAAATAATATTCGATAAACATTCTATAGATGAAAAAAAAAATGAAGATATCAGAATAATTCAGCATATTTGTACCTCATTATTTTCATTATAATGTAATTATTTTCGTACTATATATTACAGCAAATTGAAATAGAAAATCGAATTTGCTTATTTTAGGACAGGGTTCATATCCATTTTAAAGATTTAAAATTCATGAATTTTTGAAGAGTTTTTTTTTTTTTTTAAAGTCGCCTCTAAAACTCATACGGTACAATTTTAGAGCATATATTTTTAAGGTGAATATTTAGAAAAAATATGTATGTATTCTTTTCTGCTCAAAATTATGAAATTTTCTGCGATATTAAAAAAAAAAAATGAGTAAAATTGCGAAATTTCAGTCATGAGAAGTTCATCAGCCAGCCATTTTTTAATGATTCTGGTTTTGTCCTTATTTATGATAAATTCCTTAAATATAATCGATTGTTGTCTCATGACAGCTGTTCTATCGCTTCCGTCTGGGATTTTGTTTCAAAGCATCAATTTTAGCAGAATTAAAAAAAAAAAAAAACGTGTGATTGTATTAAAAAATAGAAAATGTTGTTATCGTTTTCATAGTTTCTTATTAAAAACATCTGAACATTTCACGTACCTAAGTTTAAAAATGACTTCATGAGGTAGAATTGTTAAATATAATTTGAAAATAGTCCTAATTACCATTATTAAATAAGTTATATTAAAACTACTCTCAAATCCAAACTCTTATTTTTTTTTTTTTTACACGTTCATAAAGTTATTTGAAATACAGTGCAGCGTTCTTGATTAAAAGAGAAATAATTAGCATTTTTCTTATACAGACAAAGGCTTTTCCGGACAGAAATCGTGTTTTAAGTCGACTTTTGATATGCTACATTAAAATAATAATAATAATAATAATAATAATAATAATAATAATAATAATAATAATAATAATAATAATAATAATAATAATAATAATAATAATAATCATTATGCAGTAAATTCCAAGATGTAACGGATTTGCAGTAATATGAAAAGCATCGTTCACTTCATAAATATATAAATGATAATGTATGTAAACTTCATTATTTTTTTCTGTCAAAGATGATTTTACTAATTGTAAAAAAGTTTCGCATTGTTGAATATAAGTTCAAATTCACGGTTGCCAGTCTCCACGCGGCGATTAAATTTTTTGACTTGACGACTAATTTTTGGCTTCTAAGTCGCCATGCCAATCATTAACGGTTTTTTTTTTTTTTTTTTTTTTGCTCATCATAGGTAGTATAGGATAAGTCTTGCAATCGTTTTGAAAGTCAAAAGAAAAAAAAAAATCAAACTTTACTTATTTATTTTGAATCAAACTTTACTTATTTACTTTGTAAAAGAAAATACTGTCAAAGTTTTCTTTATAAATAAATTCTTCAATGCGAAAGCGCTTAAAATAACCGTCATGGGACAATAAGCGCTAGGAAATAAAGATGCAATTAATTCATCGATAAAGAAAAAGAAAACAGCTCACTTGTAATTAGTTGGTTGCTAGTGTAATGTTTTTTCTTTCAAAAATAAGTATGTAAATATGACAACAAAATATTCCGTTGTTGAACTTTATTTATTTTTTTAGGACTGCGCTCAATTTAAATGTGCCTGTGATATTAAAAATATTCGCGATCACTATTGAATTTAGATGTTATATTTCCTTGGCGGGATTTTGAAAATCGGGTGGGATAGGGCGTGAGATCAAATTTTTACTGTAGAAAATGTGCAATTTCCAGTTTGCTTTTTAACTTTGAATTATTTTAATTTTCTAAATATCTATCATCTGATCCAAATAACATTGCATATATTTCTTATTGTTTTTCTCCTTTACCTGACTTTTCGTCATTTTGAATTAAGTACAATTAAATAACTTAATAACAGATACTTAATAATAAAACGAAAGTACTGATATCATATCCTTTTGAAATAAAAAGCTTTAGAAGAAAAAATAATAATAACATCTCCTCAATAGAATCCTTTTAACTGCAAAAAGAAGTAAATATAAGCCACATGTGAATATTCCATCACTGTCATCCAAACAAAGTAATCGGCAAAGATAGAGAAACACCCCTCAAGATAGGGTGAAACCCATCTCTTTCACTTCCTCTCACCCCTAAATTCCCCGTACCCGCCCGTATGCGCCTGTGATCGGCGTTCAATGACAGGGCCGTATCGGGGCGGCTTAGGTGTTAAAGGGATTAATAGAGAAAGTGTGGTTCAAAACAGGGCCGTTGCGAAACTTCTCTTAGAGTAGAATTATGTTCCGCGACGACCCCTATCAAAGTTACCCTGAATTACTGTACATAAGTGATATTACTAAGCATTTAAGGGGCCATCCATAAATGATGTCACGCATTTTTCCTGTGTTTTTGATTCCCAATTGTCACAAAATGTCACGCTAAATTATCCCCCCACCCCCTTGTAACACTTCACGCTATATTACGAAAACATATACTTACAGGTCAGCGACAAAGCACTACGTTATAGATCGTATAGCAAATTTTATTTTAAACTTTAACTATTTGAGCATATCGTGAGCATAACATAAAAAATAACCTGTGTACATATTTTGTATGATATAAGATTAAGGTTTACTACAAAAACAACAACAACAAAGAACATAGCTGACATGCAATGATAAGAAAATATTAATGTGAAAATTTGAAAAAAACGGTATTTTGGAAATTAGAAAGGAATTTAATTTACGTTTTTTTTTAAATATTATATTTTTTTTATGAATACAAATTTCATAATTTAATCTGCCGACATATAACGTTTTTTTATTTTAATCAAAATGTGTGATGTCACACTTCTTCTTAGACCCTTGTCACAAACTTTCACAATATCACGAACCAATTCCCCCCTCCCGTCCATGCTTGACATCATTTATGGAACGCTCCTAATATATTGCGTAAAAATTTTAAAAAAGAGAAAAAACAATAAAAAATGCAAAATAATAATACAAAAATTATAATATGGGTGAAGAATGATTTTATCTTTTATTAGTAACGAGGGCGGTATAGTCTGGATAATACGCAATGATAATTAATTTGAAATGAAAGTCATTTGATTATTAAATACAGCGCAATAATAGACGTATTATTATTGACGTTGAAATGATATTCATGTTGATGCATAAAAAAATAACATTTAGAATGCATCTGAAAAATAAATCAGATTTTTGTGATTAATTTCTACTTTAGACTGAAAAGAAAAAAAAAATTATTACAAAAATTATATTGTAAATCAAGCGGTTGAAACAGCTTTTTAGTAATATTTTATTTATACATTTTGTATCTGTCTGTGCCACCATGCTAGGGTTAGAACACCATTAAAAGAACTAATCTACAACATTACGATGCGAGAAGTCTTCAACTCCGTTGTTGTAAATTAAATTGATCTATGAACACGTATAATCTTCAAGTATTCTATATTTTATTCAGATATCAGTTACTGGCTTTAACCGTATCTGATTTTTTAAAACTTTTGTGATCCTACGTTACACGTGCCGATAGATCGTTTAACAAATCTATATTAACATTTACTCTGTGATATTTACGGTGTATGTTATATATTAAAAAGAAACACCATTTTTTGTGTAAGTAGGGATAGGCATTATTTAAAAGTTCTCACGAGTTTTACTTTTTACATGGCGGCGCAATTCAGCAGCGTGTCACATTTAATTTTTCGTCTCAATCCCGCATAAATTCATAAAGTTTTTAATAATTTAGAAATTAATATATCTTCTATTTAAAATATTTTTTTTAATATTCTATATGGGAATTTTATGTTTTTTATATTTAATTTTGATGAAAAGTTTAAAATTATTATTTGACTTCCATCAACAGCGCGCAATATTGTAGCAAAACTATTGATTTAAGAGCCTCCAAATGTTTTGTAAATGCTGTAAAATTATTGTATCTTGAACTTATACTTCATTTTTAAGCAATTTATTTATTTTAAATTGGCAGTTTTTCAACAAAAAATGATATATATTTTTTAAAATTTGATAATTTAAATTTAACTTTAAAATAAGTAAATAAATAAAGTGCATAAAAATGAAGTATAGTTTCAAGATACACTAATTTTACAACTTTATCAAAACTTTTGTGAGTTTTTAAACAAGTTTTCTTAAAATCTTGTGCGCAGAGGATGCAAGTCAAAAAATAATTTTAAAAATTCAATCAAAAATAAATATAAATCAAATCAAATAAATTTTCATTTCAAAGTCTAAGAAATATTTTTTTTATTAGTATTTATTATTCGTCGTTCTTTTTTTTTTTTTTTTTTTTTTTTTTTTTAGTAATAACGTCAGAATGACTAAATTAGTGATTTCGGCTGCAATGTGTTTAAATGAAACGTGTTAAAAACTGTATGTAATTTCTATTATGGAATAGGCGGAGTTACAATACAAACAGATATTGATAGAATTGCTTTCCTCATTATTTTTGAGCATTTAATCTGTAATATTTATTTATTATTTGATTGATCTCGTTTGTTTTCACACAACAACGCATTTTACATTTTAGTTTTTGTTCTTTATATGTAAATTTCTTTTCATGCTATATTGATTGAATTTTTATTTTAATCAGTGTTGTAGTGGAGGGTATACGGAGGTATACGCCTTACACCCTCTGCAATTTTCCCAGGAACTCCGTATGTCCTTTTTTTCTTAAATAAAGCAATGGCCTATACTGTATCTTTAAATAATCATGACTAACGTATACCCTCTTTTTGTGGCATATACCTTCTAGTTATTTTACGAATACAACACTGATTTTAATCTTCGGCTGATATTATAAAAATAATAAGAAAATTTAAAATGCAAGATTAAATAAAAATGTTAGAATCAATCAATGTAATTTGTATCGATTTCTTATGCAATTGTGATAAAAATATTGCTAATGAATAAATAGTATGTGTGCATAGGCTGTAGAAGAGTGGGGAGGAGAAGGGCGTGTTTATACTTACTTAAAGAAAAAAAAGGAAAGAGTTACATAAAAAAAGGGAGGAGGGTTGAGAAGTGCAGCATTAAAACATGGGTTTCAAAAACAAAATCTTTTTTTATTTAGTATACTATTAAATAGTCGTCCAGGGTAACTTTGGACCATGGGGTGTAACCTTTCATCACATCCAAATTTCCAAGCTGGGTTTTCAATTCCTTATTTAACAAAATATTTTTGCAACATTATGCGCAATTAATTGCACCATCCACTTACTTTTTTGAAGTGCAGTTTTCAGGCTAATTTTCAATGCTATTTTGAAGTTGTTACAATTCAATTAAACTTTTACAGTAAGTTACAACGTACTCATTTATCAGACATATTATTATCTAAATTTTGAAAATGATATAAAATTTTGTGATTATTTATAGGGTCATTCCATGAGGTTTTTTAACGTGAGTTACCAAGATTATAACTGCGAAATTGTTGTTCACCGTTATTTTCAAAAAATTTTCTTGGTTTTTTCAATTAATTAGGTATTTCCGATAAAAAAAAATCTCATTTTTCAAAAGAAAAAACCGTAGCTGGTAACACGCGTTACAGGCATGCATGGAAATATCCAATAGTTAATAAAATAAAATAAGAAGGCCCTACCAATTTACTCCATTTTCAATTTAACTTTGAGTTGGACCGTTGTTATAACCGATATTTATAATTTACCGATTATAGATGCTAATGTCAAAAGTTCCTCCTATTTGCCCATATATTTATCTATATTTTCACATATATGTGTAAAATGCATAAAATTAACTTAAAACTGTTATTCGGGGCGGAGCTACTCAAATTTTACATTTCATACATTCGACTTTTTTTCTCTTGTTTGAATAATACTAGTACTAGTATGTATTACTTTAACTATGAATATATTATTAAGTTATAGCATTGAGACTTGCTTTCACTGCATTGTTATATTTTATTTCAACTATAAACAGTTTTTTTTTTTTTTGTTTCAAAATATTCATCGATCTCTTCTTTCACTTTTCCAATGCATAATATTTGTTGAAATATCATAAATTATACAAATCTTGTGATGTTGGGGAATGTAATCTACGCATCCGAAAATATTTTTGTGGGTTCAAAATTGTCCTAATTATAAAACTTTTTTTTTTATGTATAATGAGTTATTTTAGATGATATCTATCATTTGGTGCAAAGTTACATTAACTTTGTAGCGAGGAACTTTGAATCTGATTAATTTTAATATTAAGATTAATTTTTTTTAATTTCTTTTGTGATTATTTCTGAATTTTTGATAGTCATCCAATAATTTAGGATTTTTTCTTCTTTTTATACCTCTAGTTGTGAGAATATTCTTAAGAACCCACACTACTGATTGAAAAAAACCGGAGGATAATGTAAAGTCTATAGGGGCGTTCTTTTCAAATATCTCGCTCAAATTTTTATATTTTGACATGATTTTTTTTTTCATAGGATAGCTGAGGATAATCCACAAACGGGTTAGATATTGTTACTCCGATTTTGTTTATATACCGGTTCAAACCGGTTCTAAAAGTTGAAGTATTTTTTTCTTATTTGAAACCAAAATCGAAAAAGTAAAAATTAGGCCGGTTTGGATGGTCCTCAGCTATGAATGGTCCTCAGCTATGATGGTCCTCAGCTATGACTTTATGTTATCATCCGGGTCTTTTTCAGTCAGTAATGTGGCATATGAAAATAGAGAAAATGTGGATCAATACAAGGCCGTTGCGAAACTTCTCTTAGAGTAGAAATATGTTTCGCCAAGACCCCTCTCAAAGTTGCCCTGAATGACTGTACATAAGTGACATTACTAAATATTTAAGGGGCCATCCATAAATGATGTCACGCATTTTTCCTGTGTTTTTTATTCCCAATTGTCACAAAATATCACGCTTCATTATACCCCCCCCCCTTGTCACACGTGACGCTATATTACGAAAACATATACTTATAGGTCAGCGACAGAGTACTATGTTATAGATCGTTTAGCAAATTTTATTTTTAAACTTTAACTATTTGAGCATATTCTGAGCATAACAATAAAAACACCCTGTGTACTTATTTTGTATGATTTAAGATTAAGGTTTACAACAACAACAACAAAGAACATAGCTGACATGCAATGATAAGAAAATATTAATGGGAAAAATTGAAAACAACGGTATTTTGGAAATTAGAAAGGAATTTAATTTACGTTTTTTTTTTAATATTATATTTTATTTTATGATTACAAATTTCATAATTTAATTTGCCGACATTTAAAGTTTTTTATTTTAATCAAAATGTGTGATGAAACACTTCTTTTATCCCCTTGTCACAAACTTTCACAATATCACGAACTCCCCCCCCCCCTCCCCGTCCATGCTTGACATCATTTATGGAAATCTCTTAATATATTGCATAAAAATTTAAAAAAAAGGGAAAAAACAATAAAAAAGGCAAAATAATAATACAAAAATTATAATATGGTGAACGGACAAGTTCGTCTTTTAGTAGTAATGAGGGCGGTATTGTCTGGATAATGCGGAATGATAATTAATTTGAAATAAAATCATTTGATTATTAATTACAGCGCAATAATACACGTGTTATTATTGACGTTGAAATGATATTCATGTTGATGCATAAAAAAAAAATATTCAGAATGCATCTGAAAAATAAATCAGATTTTTGTGATTAATTTCTACTTTATACTGAAAAGAAAAAAAAAATGAAGATAAAATTTATATTGCAAATCAAGCGGTTGAAACAGCTTTTTATTCATATTTTATTTATACATTTTGTATCTGACTGCGCCTCTATGTTACGTTTAGGACACCATTAAAAGAACTAATCTGCAACATTACGATGCCAGAAGTTTTCAAGTCCGTTGTTGTAAATTAAATTGATCTACGAACACGTACAGTAGGGTGGAGCGAAAAAAACTTTTTTTTGAAAATCAAAAACGGGTAGGTGCCAAAAGTTGCCTTTATACTAGTACATCAACTGCGTGAAATTTTACCGCTGAAAAAAAATGGCTTGAGTCTGCGCTTTTGCTCCAAAAATCGAAATTTTGGGTAAAATTTGTCATTTTTTGACATTTTTTCAAAAAAAAATAAAAAAATTCCTACAGAGCTGGTTAGTATTTAAAAGTGTTGCTTAGAGCTTTATATTTATCTGCTTAACATATTTAAACTATAAAACAATATCTGTAGTCTGTATAATTGGAGCAATTCTGACAACTTTTTGTGAAAAATCAGCGTTAACCCCTCTATTGGAGCATACAACGAAATGTTCTTTTGGATGCATTTCTTACCTATCTGCTTTCAAAACTACTGTGTATATAACTCATAGAGGTGGTTACATTATCCCACCCGTCTCAACCACCCAATCATCTAGGCCCAATGTTTTATTTATGTATTGAATTGTTTTTTTTCCCGAAGACGAGTATAAGTTTTCTATATATCAAAGTAATTTATCTCTTCTTTGTATTCATAGACTTTGGATGATTTGAATCATGCTGGTGTGACCTGCTGCACGTATATTTTTATACCATGTATAACAGAAGAGAAGCTGAGTAATGTATTGGGTATGTTCTTAGTTGAACCTAGTCAGCAGTCTATTATCTTCATTAAAATTTCATGCAATTAGTACATTATGATTGGAAGTTCTGTTATCACAGCATTCTTTCAATCAATTACATTTTATATGCAATGATTTGCCTAAAAATTGATTGTATGAATTCAGTTTCTAGTATGCCATCATTTATTGAACCTATTACATTGAATATATGCTGAGAAGTTAGCTGTTTAATATTATGACGATCGTCACAGAGGATTGCAAACAAAATTTGTGTGTAAAACAACGATATTTCTAAAGAAGATTTAGTATGCTTTATGTCGTTTCCTGTGTTGTTCCGTAGTCTAATAATTTCTAATAAGATTTTAGATCTATTATTTAGGTGTGTAGTACATTTGGTATACAACATCCCGCGGTATAAACTTAGATTATAGATTTGGTGAGTGAACGTATAGACGCTGATTGCCAATCTGTGCTTATATAAAGCAGAAAATTTTATTAACTTTATGAGCTGTCTTTTCTGTGAGATGTTTTCTAAATTTCTATTCCCCATTCTTTGAGAAATAGCTTTCCTTATGAATTAGCTTTGCAATCTCCGACAGAAATTTCTAGTCTGTTCTGAGTATCTTTTTCTCAATTTGAGAAAATAATTTCTCTATTTTATAAAAAAAATTGCAATAGGAAGTGAATATTACGTAGACAAAAATTTTCCTTATTGGTCCAGTGAATCCATGTAGCTTAGAACGTTTTATATCGACTTCTCTAATAATTTACGCAGACGAAATTCACTGGAGTTGAAGTAGCGAATGATTCAATATCGTATAGACAATTCTAAGCTTACCCCATGCAAAATGGTTCACAGTGACAAATAAAATTCTCCTAGTTTTAAATGAGCACTTATAGTCGATATCCGTCCATTCCCTCATAAAGCACAATGCATTATAAGTTTATGCCCAGGACATTTCACCATCAAATGTTATCCACTCATAAAAAGGGGATCTAAAAGTTAATAGGAAATTAACTGGATACGAAAACACTTAGAAAACGGCATAAAACTAATGCAAAAAAAGTTATTTACAACAGCGGTTGCTTTACACATGGAGAACAAATTTTCATTGCAATTCTCGCTGACGATCACCATCACATTAAACAGCTCGTTTCTCAACATATAAAAAATGCAAAAGTAGAATAAATGATGGCATACTTATAGTTGAAATATCTGAAATCATCTTTGAAGCAAATCATTACGTAAAAAAATACAATTGACTAAAAAAAATGTTGTGGTAACAGAACTTTCAATCATTATTCATCAACTGAATGTAAGTTTGATAAATATAATAGATGGCCGAATAGATCCCTTTAATAATATTCCCGTGCATTACTCTGCTTGTCATTTTTTTGTACAAACTGTAAAAATATACATGAAGATAGTTACAGCAGCATGTGGATGCAAAGAACTGATGAACAAGGTGGAAGCATCGAAAACATGCCAAATTTTTATAAAGAAAATCACAAATCAATGTATAAATAAAACACTGTACTAAGATGATCGAATAGTTGGGCTGGATGGAATAGGAAATACAGCCACCTCCACGACGCATGTCCAAGATAGTTTTGAAAACAAGAGCTGTATTAAAAACAATAATTCGTTATATGACCCAATAGAGTTGTAATGCTGTTTTCTTACTAAAAGTTGTCTGTTTTGCTCCAGCTATAGGGAATAAACATATTGTTTTATAGTTTAAATATGTTAAGCAGATAAATATAAAGGTCTAAGCAACACTTTTAAATACTAACCAGCTCTGTAGAAATTTTTTAATTTTTTTGAAAAAATGTCAAATTTTACCCAAAATTTCGATTTTTGGAGCAAAAGCGCAGACTCAAGCCATTTTTTTTCAGCGGTAAAATTTCACGCAGTTGATGTACTAGTATAAAGGCAACTTTTGGCACCTACCCGTTTTTGATTTTCAAAAAAAAATTTTTTTCGCTCCACCCTAACGTACAGTCTTATGATATTCTATTCTATTTTTTAAAATCAGATTCTAGCTTTAGACGAACCTGATTTTTTTTAAACCAACAAAAAAAATTTAATTGATCCGAGTGATCACTTAAAAAATCTAAATTAATATTTCCTCTGCTATATTTACGGTGTGTGTTATATATTAAAAATAAATAGCATTTTTCGTGTAAGTAGGGATATGCATTACATAAAAGTTCTCGGGAATTTTACTTTTTACCTGGCGGCGCATTTTAGCAGCGTCTCACATTTAATTTTTTGTATCAATCCCGCATAAATTCATAAAGTTTTTAATTATAGAAAAAATAATATATCTTCTATTTAAAATATTTTTTAATATTCTATATGGAAATTTTATTTTATGTTTTTTATATTTAATTTTCATGAAAAAATTTAAATTATTATTTGACTTGCATCCACAGCTCGCAATATTGTAGCAAAACTATTGATTAAAGAGCCTCCAAATGTTTTGATAATGCTGTAAAATTATTGTATCTTGAACCTATACTTCATTTTTAAGCAAGTTATTTATTTTAAATTGACATTTTTCAACAAAAAATTATATATATATTTTAAAATTTGATAATTTAAATTTAAATTTAAAATAAGTAAATAAATAGAGTGCATAAAAATGAAGTATACGTTCAAGATACACTAATTTTACACCGTTATCAAAACTTTTGTGAGTTTTTAAACAACAAGTTTTCTTAAAATCTTGTGCGCAGAGGATGCAAGTCAAAAAATAATTTTAAAAATTCAATGAAAAATAAATATAAATCAAATCAAATAATTCTTCATTTCAAAATCTAAAAAATATATTTTTTATTAGTATTTATTATTCGTCGTTCTTTTGTGTTAAAAAACTGTATGTTATTTCTATTATGGAATAGGCGGAGTTATAATACAAACAGATATTGATAGAATTGCTTTCCTCATTATTTTTGAGCATTTAATCTGTAATATTTATTTATTATTTGATTGATCTCGTTTGTTTTCACACAACAACGCATTTTACATTTTAGTTTTTGTTATTTATATGTAAATTTCTTTTCATGCTATATTGATTGAAATTTTATTTTAATCAGGGTTGCAGTGGAGGGTATACGGAGGTATACGCCTTACACCCTCTGCAATTTTTCCAGGAACTCAGTATGCCCTTTGTTTCTTAAATAAAGCAATGCCCTATACTGTATCCTTAAATGTTCATGACTAACGTATACCCTCTGTCTGTGGCATATACCTTCTAGTTATTTTACGACTACAACACTGATTTTAATCTTCGGCTGATATTATAAAATATAATAAGAATTTTTAAAGTGCTAGATTAAATAAAAATGTTAGAATTGTCAATGTAATTTGTATCGAGATTTCTTATGCGATTGTGATAAAAATATTGCTAATGAATAAATAGTATGTTTGCGTAGGCTGTCGAAGAGTGGAGAAGAAAAGGGCGTGTTTATACTTTCTTAAAAAAAAAAAAAAAAAAAAAAAAAAAAAAAAAAAAAGGAGAGTGTTACATAAAAAAAGGGAGGAGGGTTGAGAAGGGCAGCATTAAAACATGGGTTTCAAAAACAAAATCATGTATTATTTAGTATACTATTAAACAGTTGTCCTGGGTAACTTTGGACCATGGGGTTTAACTTTTCCTCACGTCCCAATTTTCAATATGTTTGACTTAAAAAGGCTAAATAAGCACTCTGTTGGAAAAATTCTATGACTGGGATTTCTCTTTATTTTACAAAATAAGTTTGCAACATTATGCACAATTAATTGCATCATCCACCTATTTTTTGAAGTGCTGTTTTCAGGCTAATTTTGAATGCTATTTTGAAGTTGTTACAATTCAATTAAATTTTTACAGTAAGTTACAACGTACTCATTTATCAGACATATTATTTTCTTCATTTTGTAAATGTGATAAAATTTTGTGATTATGTATTTCTTAATAAAATGCAAAATATTAAGATACTACGAATTTACTACATTTTTAGTGTAACTTTGGGCCGGCCCAATATTACACTGATGTTTATATGTGCTACTGTCAAAATTTCCCCATATTTTTACAGATATTTTATATAACTGCCGAAAATGTTCATTAGATATACCATGTGAATATTTTCACAAATAAGTGCAAAACGCGTAAAATTCATTTAGAGCTGTTATTCGGGGCGGAGTTACTCAAATTTGATATTTCATACATTCGACATATATATATTTTTTCTTGTTTGATTTGAATAATACTAGTACTAGTATGTATTACTATAACTATGAAAAGTTATAGCATTGAAACTTGTTTTCATTGCATTGTTATGTTTTATTTGAACCATAAACAGCTGTTTTTTATTTTAAAATATTCATCGATCTCTTCTTTCACCTTTCCTAAGCATAATATTATTTGAAGTATCATAAATTATACAAATTTTGTGATATTGGGGAATGTAAATAAGGAGTCTTTACACATAGAAAAAACATTTTTTTGCGGAGGGGTTCAAAATTGTCCTAACTATAATACAGTAAAACCTCTAAATAACGGACACCTTGGTAGCGCAGAAACTGTTCGCTATTCGGAGGTGTCCGCTATTGGGAAAACCTCAGCGATAGAAAGATTGCTAATGAATGCTTAATGTTTCATTAGTCGATTTAAAATTGTCCCAAAACCTCTATTATGTGATTGAACTAGAAATTAAAATCATTTTTAAAGCAATAAAACTGAAATAAAATTTTGCATGCCTTTATCGTTTGCTTATTACATTCTTACAATAAAATAAAATAAAATAAAATAAAATAAAATAAAATAAAATAAAAATAAAGTAAAAATAAAATAAATAAAATGTTACAAAAGTATGTTTTTACTTGCGATTACATGTAATTTGTTTTTTAGTGTGAAGTTTTAACTCTGTCAGTAATTTTAATCCTTTTAAATCATCTTTTTCTAAAAAAAAAAAAAAAAAAAAAAAAAATTATAATTGTTTATTGTATTTTTCTGTTTCTTAAAAGCATACAATCTCCAGTCATCTCAGGGTGGTGGTGGTGGTGGTGGGGGGGGTATGTAGGGGATAAATGTAGGGGGAAGAGAAGGTTTTCTCCAGCTCATCCCCACATTTATCTGTGATCATAAAATGTGTGATCACAGATAAATGTGGAGAAGGTTCTTTTTTTCCTCATTAAAAAATAATTTTTTAGTCTTTTTTGCCAAAATTACTGTTCGCTATTTGGAATGTCCGTTATTTAGAGGTTAAACATACAAAAAATAAAGTTTTGGGAGTGGGGATTTGAAAACTGTCCGTTAAATAGAGTTGTACGCTATTCGGGAGTGTCCATTATGTTGATGTTACTGTATATATATATTTTTTAAGTAATGAGTTATTTTAGACGATATCTATTATATGGTGCAAAGTTACACTGAATGGCTGAGAAACTTTGAATCTGGTTTAAGATTAATTTTTTATTGCTTTTATCATTATTATTCCTTAATTTTTGATAGTCGTACAATAATTTAGGAACTTTTCTTCTTTTTATGTCTCTAGGTGCAACAATATTCTTAAAATAAGAGCGTGACACATGAAAATAGAGATGAAAAGTGGACCAAAACAGGTCATCGCAAAGTTTCTTTTAGAGAAGAAAGTTTTTGCGCGACGGCCCCGATCGAAGTTACTCTAAATGACTGTACATAAATGATGTCTAAAATGCCATCCATAAATGATGTCACACATTTTCCCAGTATTTTTGATCCCCCTCGCCCCCTTTGACAAAAAGTGTCCAACGTCATCATACCCCTCCCCCCCCCCCTCTTGCCACATGTCACGCTATATTACGAAAACATACAGTTCAGCGACAAAGCACTCTGTTATAGATCATATTTCAAATTTTATTTCTAAACTTTAAGTAACTGTTTTAACATTTAATTGCATAACGGTGAAAATGATCCTTGTACTTATTTTGTATGATATAAGATTAAGGTTTACAGCAAAAAATTATAGTTAACATGTAAGTATAATAAAATATTAATGTGAAAAAAATTGAAAACAACGGCATTTTGGAAATTAGAAAGGAATATAATTTATGGTTTTTTTAAAAAAATATTATCTTTATTTAATGAATACAAATTTCATAATTTATTCAGCCGACATTTAACGTTTTTTTTAAATTTTAATCATAATGTGTGATGTCACACTTCTTTTTACCCACTTGTCGCAAACTGTCACAATATCACAAACCCCCTCCCGCCGTCCATGTGTGACATCATATCTGGATGGCTCCTAATATATTGTATAAAAATTAAATGAAAAGGTAAAAACAATAAAAAAAGGCAAAATAATAATTTAAAAAAAAGTATAATACGGTTGACGGATGAGTACATCTTATAGTAGTAATGAGGGCGGTATTGTCTGGATAATATGCAATGATAATTAATTAAAAAAAGACGTTTGATAATTAATTACAATCGAATAATACACGTTTTATTATTGACGTTGAAATAATATTGATGTTGATGTACAATAAAAATAACATTTAGAATGCATCTGAAAATAAACAGATTTTTGTGATTAATTTCTACTTCAGACTAAAAAGAAAAAAAAAATCAATACAAAATTTATATTGTAAATCAAGTGGTAGAGACAGCTTTTTATTATTATTTTATTTATACATTTTGTATCTGTCTGTGCCTCCATGTTAGGACACCATTAACAGGGCTAATCTGCAACATTAGGATGTGAGAAGTCTTCAAAATGTCCTTTGTTGTAAACTGAACTACGAGCACGTACATTGTTTTGATATTCTATCCTATTTTCATCTTCTAATAGCAGATTCTGGCTTTAACCGAATCTGACTTTTTTTAAGTGTCTGTAAAGACATAGCGGATGGTGCTCGATCATTGAACAAATCTAAATAAATATTGCCTTTGCGATATTTACGGTGTGTGTTATATATTAAATAGAAATAACGTTTTTCTTGTAAGTAGGGATAGGTATTATTTAAAAGTTCCCAGTATTTTTATTTTTTACCTGGAGGTGCAGTTTAGCAACATGTCACATTTCATTTTTCTTCTCAGTCCTTATTAAGCATTTTTAATTTTACAGATATTAATATCTCTTCTATTTAAAATATTTTTAAAATATTCTACATTGAAATTTTATTTTACTTTTTTATATTTAATTTTGATGAAAAGTTTAAAATTATTATTTGACTTGCATCCACAGCGTGCAAGATTGTAGTAAAACTATTGATTTAAGAGCCTCCAAATATTATGATAATGATGTAAAATTAATGTATCTTGAACGCACACTTCATTTTTGAAAGCAATTTATTTATTTATTTTTTATTTTAAACTAGTAATTTTTCAACAAAAAATGATATTTTTTTCAAAATTTTATAGTTGAAATTTAAATATAAAATAAGTAAATAAATAAATTGCATAAAAGTGAAGTATACTTTCAAGATACACTAATTTTATATCTTTCTTAAAACCTTTGGGAGTTTTTAAACAACAAGTTTTCTTGAAATCTTGCGCGTAGTGGATGTAAATAAAAAAATAATTTTAAAAATTTCATCATCTATACTAATAAAAGAACAAAACGCTCTGTCTGTGTGTGTCTGCGATGGCTAGCAAAATCTACAGCATGTACGAAGCTCAAAATTTTTTTGAGAGTAGCCCCAAATTTCTCCTGATGCACCTGAGTTTCAGAATTTCGAAATTCTAATTATTAAATGAGTAATTAATTAAAATCGAGAGGTCACTCTCATAAAAAATCATCTTTTTCCCAATTTTTTTCTCTCTTTTTGTTTACGGTTGGTTGGTTGTGTAAAAATTTTCGCAGAAGTGATAAGAAAGCTGAGACAGAATTAAAGAAACCCATAGAGGAATGAGATAAGTGGAGGTGAAGTAAGCCTCAAAAAATGTTTGCAATATGAAACCATTTATCGCTCAAATTTTAATGTGCCAAACAAAAGGACGTGGAAGGGATTTTGTATTTTAAGACGAATTGAAAGTAATGAATTACAATTGAATCATATTTTAAGAGGAAATAGCAAATTTTTAAAATGGTCTTTGTTCTATTATTATTTATTAAAATAAATGTTCGCTTTTAAAATGAAGGAAATTGGAAAATTAGCAATAATTAAATATCAAATTAAAATTAAATAAGATATTGAAAACATTTGATACGAACTAAAAATTTTATAACTAAAAGTTTCCTTCAATAATGCAATTTTAAATACTTTATAACGTAGATGAAAAATGTTTATGACTTAATAATTGCATGTAAATAAATATTTAAAATAGAATGATGAAAACATTCTTTTAAAACCATGTATGAAAACTTGAGTAATAAATATTAATCTAAAATATAGATTTCTGACTGCAGACGATTTTAATGTATTAACAAAAGAATGTTATATTTTCAAGCAAAACGTTAAAATAATTTTCTATATTGATATTTAAAACACATATGATAAAATAGTTAAACAACAAAACTAAAAAGAACTAAAAAGAACAAAAATATTCCAAACAACCATAACCGTATCCAAAGAAGACAAAATAATTTCCATGGACATGAATAAAATCCGAACTTAAAATTCGGATGTTCTACAAAACATAACCGTAGCGGTGGAAAATGAAACTAAGCACTTAGTGCGAGATGGTTAAGATATTTCGTTTATAGTTAGTGTTAAATTAGAACTTGGTTACGGTTAGGTAACAGTTAGGTTGCAATTACGTTCTGGTGAGCCTTATGTTATATTTAATATCCGGTTAGGTTACAGTTAGGTAATGGTTAAGTTACAGTTAGATTAAGGTTAAGTTGAGGTAAGGTTGTGGTTAGATTATGGGTAGGTTATGATAAGGTGACGGCCAGGTTACATTTATGGTATATTTAAGTTACAGTTAGGTTACTGTTAAGATACAGCTAGGTTACAGACAAGTTATGATTACAATACAATTACCGTAATTTAGTGTAGATAAGCCGCAGCTCAAACAATTTTGTTTCGACCCAGAAATTTTCGAAAATAAAATGTAACATTTTGAATCGCTGTATATATTTATCTTAAATTACTGAATGGATTTTCTGGGTCGAAAATGAATTGTTTGAGGTGCGGCTTATCTACACGAAATTGCGGTAGATTACGGTTAGGGTTTTGTTCACAGAAAGAACATTACGCATGTTTGATAAAAAATATACACCTATTTCTGTAAAATGGCTCTGAAATTATAATACTATATACTAACCTTTTAGCTAATCATCGAGAATCGATTTCATTCACGGTATAGTCGGATTTAAGAGTGATATAATTAGTTTGAAATTCAAAATATTTCACTTGATATCTATGTTGATATCTATGTGAAAAAAGTATTTCGTTAAGTCACTTAACCCTTTGCGGCGCAATGGTTTCATAGATAAACCACTTAATTTTAATTCTCAAACGCCACATTTGCACCGGAATTTTGTTTTAAAAAATTACTGTTTATTGAATGCGTGAAGTATAGCGTTTTCTTATTTAGAAATAAAGTAGTTTTCAAATTCCGGTGTCAGTCATTATTTTCAACACTTAAGCAATGAATTAGTCCTGCGCCTCAAAGGGTTAACAGTAATTTTAAGGATAAATATGAACACTTTAACACGAAAATCACGCAATCTTGGACACATATTTCCTCCTGCGTTTCTAATGCAGTCATTTTGGGTATTTTTGAAGCTAAATATTAGTTTTTTTAAAACCGATTTTTGACACAGTCAGGGGGCACGTATTTAATATAATGCACACTGTAAACAATTTTATCCTTTTGCTGAATCATCACTCCCCCGCTTTTATAGAATATCTCTCTTTTGACCTATGAGAATGCTCCATAATAGGCTGAGGTAATCATTTTCTATAAAAGCTGTGGAGTGACGATGCAGAAAAAGGGTCAGATTTTTAACAGTGTATTTACACATATTTCGAGTTAAAGATAAAATCATAAAAATTTCAAGTTGGTTTAACATTATTATTACGGACCCGGGCAACGTCGGGCGGGTCAGCTAGTAATTAAATATAAATCAAATCAAGTAAATTTTCATTATAAACTGTTAAAAAAATATTTTTTTTTATAGAAAAGATATTAAGTTGTCTGTATTAAAAATTTTATTCATTCATGTTTACAAAAATGTTAATTTTCAACCGCCTTCTAGGGAAGTCAAGACTGGGACGCCAAGCTCACTTACATCCAGTTTACTATAGCATTTTATACTAATTTATTAATAATTTTATTGATAATTTTATTTGCATAAATATTTTTAAAACAAAATTGTGTTGAAAAATATCTTTATAACAATTGAATAAAGTTTCCGGCTGTTCTAGTATTAACCCTTTTATTCCCATGGCAGATAATATTCTAGAAATTCCGCAATTCAGAGAATCTGAATTTACACCAGAAAATCTCAATGATAAATTTAGATTTATTTAACCTTTTCGTGACGGGACCGTTTAACTGATAATTTTAATATTTTGCCAACGGTTTTTAAAACAGAAATTTGTGCCTTATTAAATCGAGAAAATGCTCCGATTAAATAAAGCAAATTTTTCAATAAATTTTTACTGGTGGGGGTAAATAGGGGCAAAAATCCCTTCTTTATAAAACCGGTGAAGAAAGAATAAAAATTTTGCAAAAAACACCCATCCCGAAGAGATTAAGTGAACAATTTTGAAGAGTAAAAAACGACAAATTAAAATTTAAATTTTAAAAATAGAAAAACGACAGAGAAAAAAAGAATAAGAGGTTAAGAGATAAACAAGAAATAAAGAAAATGATATTCCACCCATTTTCACGCTTCAATTAGGCAAAAATCTGCTCTAACAAAACGGTGAAAAAAAAAAAGATATTAAAAATTATGCGGAAGGCATAATTATGAAAAATTACGCGTTTCAAAGGACTTAAAAACAGATTTTTTTGCCTAGTTAAATCGGGAAAACGTGCAAACGTAATAAAGCAAAATTCATAATAAAAATTTATTGGTGAGAATAATCAAAGATTCTGAGCACGTATACCGGTCGATCGCTCCTAGGGGCTATAGCTGGCGTATTTACCATAGTATTGTACCAAGTCATACCTTCCCAAGAAAGAAGGAAAGAAAAAAAATGGGGTGGTGGTGGAAGCTCTCAATTTGACGTGTATATCTATCTACATTATAAAGACCAAACGTATTTGTGCGTAATGCATACGCAATTTTGCGAATGGCAACACTTTGAAATTTGAAATGAAATTTTAGATTTGCATTTTTTTTCTGCTGCAAATTTTTAAACTTCTAAAGATCGCACATTTTCAATTTTAACACCGTCGTATAGGGAAAAAAATGTACATTTAAATACAATTTAATTGAAAACTATATCGCAACTTATTTTTGTAATATTAATTTTTTTTGTAGTTTTAATACCGTTTTTCTAAATGTGACAACAGGTACTCCATGCCAGTTAAACGCAAATAGAAACAAGTAAGAAAAATCATGCAGCTGGCATTTAGGTATTAAAATTAAGTGGTTCAAAAATAACCCGCCTCTCTTGAAGGGGTTAGGTGAAATTTCACTGTATGTCATCTAAATTTGTTTGTAATAAGAATGCTACTAAAATTTAAGAAAAGAAAACTAATAAGATTTTGCAGTGGGGCATAAACTTTGCATCCCTATCAAAGAAGCATTGCTTTGTCATGTAACTCATATTTAACCCGTTGGAGACGAGCTACACGTATAAGTGCCGAAAAAAGGGCTTAAGAATCAGCGTTTATTCCCAACAGTAAAATTTTACTGTAAATTTTGGCTTATTTAATCGGAGCATTTTCTCGATTTAACCCATTAACTCCCGAATTATTTTCTTCCCTAAAATTTAAATTTTGTATTTCCCACCACTTTTAAAATCAAATTAACTTTTATCTAAATTTATCGAGGATTCTGTCTCATGAAAGAAGGTATATATTTATTTTCCTCTTTACAGATGGGAAAACCGTTTTCTTGCTATTTTTGTAACCGTCCTCAAAAGAGGACGCTGGGCGTTAATGGGTTAATGAAACACAAACATCCATTTTTAAAAAACGGTGACAAATTTTTAAAAATTTCGTAAAATATTCCCGTCGCGGAGAGGTTAATTAGCAACATGTATCAGGGTTCGCACAGTTCTACCACTAAATTTTAAGAATATTTTCAAAGTGCTTCACTGCAGAAAAATATCGTAAAATATGTAAATGAAGTTGGGGGATTGCGAATGTTGTGGTTTGAAAATTAAATGTAAATTTTCTTATTTTTAATACTGGTGCCAGAGTCCTTGGAAATTCCAAGGAGTGTGCGAACCTTGTGTATATTCGAGGGAAAGTCTGAAAATAAGTTTCATCAGTGGACTGTGGCCAGTGTTGTGAATGAAAATAAAAAAAATAGAATGAGAAATGAAAGATACGACACTATTTTATTTTCCAACATAAATAACAAGTACAGTCGGCTCTCGTTAATTCGAACTCGTCGGAACCACAAGAAATGTTCGAATTATGGAAAGTATGAAATGAAAACATGCTTAATATGGTGCTGTTACAAAGGAAATAATATTATAGTTTTTTTAAAAAATTTATTTTGTCTGTTATCATTAGAATATGACTTAATATTAAATTAGAATGTATAAATACATAAACTAATTAAATGATTTGAAACAAGCACTATGGAAGAAAAATTTAAAGTGTCACTGATGGACAGACGGGGCACTAAGAAAGTGGATAACAAACGCATTGGATTATAAGTACACTCGTTCGGAGCAATTTTCACAAAAATTAAAGAAAGGAAGTTATTCAGAATTAAACAAAGTCAAGAGAAAATGAGTTCGAATAAACAAAAATTTTTAACATTATTCTGCCATTGAAAATTTCGGCACTTCATGTTTAGTTCGAACTAACAAGGAAGGTCTCCATACTGGGTATACTCAGTTTTTTTTTTTTTGAAAAAAATACTAAATTAAGTTACTCATGTATTTAATAAAGGATCGGTGAAAATTAGCGGCGGAATTCCAGAAGAAAACGTGTAAAAAAATAAAATACTTACGAATATTTGGCGTGAAAAGACAAAAGTGACACACGATTTGGCGAATTAGCACTTTTCCCCGCCAAAGGCAAACGACTTTAATCCAACTGGAAACTTTTGGTTTTTTAGAATCCGCATAAATGGTCTTTGATGAATTTAAACATAAACAATGAGAGAGTTTAATATATTTTATATATATCTATATATATGTATTAAAGTGCATATGTATATATTATTTGTTGCTGTAATTATTTAATTTACCTGTGGAAAAAATATTTTCATATATAAAAATTTCTTATTCAGCAAAATTATTTTTATACATTTAAGCGTATTCAAAAATAAAAGGTTTCCATAGCAACAAAGTCGAATTGACAATGCTCAACTGGACTTTGAACTTCAAACAATTTTAATTCATTTAAATTTGAATTCCGTTTCAAATCTCAAATTTTGATGGTTAAATTTGAATTAAATACATATAAATATCTAGACACACGGCAGTGTGTCAGCCAAGTTCACAAAGTAAAAGGCAGCACACCGGCCGTGGGTTATATTACCCGAACCATTTCGAGCCACTTTTGACCCCTCAATAACTTAAATTATATTTGACCTACACACTTGCAATTTTTTGTGTCGTGTAAGACCATCTTCTAATTTCCGAATCCTAAATTTTTTTTAAAAAATCTTTTACCGTTCACGAGAAATTGACGTCTGAAAACCACTGTTTTTACCACTGACTCATTCACTCACTCATAGAAATGTTTGACTACTTCCAGGTGACTTAGGAAGTTGAAATTTGGTGTGGAGGTAGGTTATTGGATCTATAAATAGGAAAAAATCAGAAATCACCATTAATTGAACATTAATGGTAGGTTAGAGGATAAATTATTGGATTACAATGGAAGTTTATGAGAATTTCACAAAATACCAGAAATAGTGCCAAGTTGGCGTCACTTTTGGCGAGTATCAGGGCTAATCTCTGAAACTACCGAACCGATTTCAAAAGTAATGGTACCAAAATGATGATATTCGCCCCGGTTCAAACATAGACTATATCTTATGTCTGTGCCACTAACCAAAAGAGGGTTCAGAAGCGAAAAACATTCTAAAAAAGTGATTTTTGTTTTACTGAAGGGCCTAGAAGCACAAAATTTGGCATGTTAATTATTTATAAGATATAAATGATCACTAATAACATTTGCTAAAAAAATATCAAATTTAAATGTGTGAAAATCCGCGAAGAGCTTTCTAAAAAAGTTCGAAATACCAATTTTAAAACAATCTCAGCAAACAACAAACCGATCTTAAAAGTAATGATATGAAAATGATGATGACAGTCTTTGCTCCAACATAGGATATATCTTATGTCGATTGCACTAGTCCAAAGGAGATAAAAGAGCAAAAAACATTCTAAAAATGCGATGTCTGTATATTAAGGGAATGGACTGGAAACATAAAGTTTGGCATTTTAGAGTTTATGGGAATTTCGCGAAATATCAGAAATAGTGCTAAGTTGGCGACACTTTTGGCGAGTATCGGGGCTAATCTCTGAAACCACCTAACCGATTTCAAAATAATAATACCAAAATGATGGTATTCGCCCCGGTTCAAACATAGGCTATATTTTATGCGTATACAATTTACCAAAAGAGGGTGAAGAAGCAAAAAACATTCTAAAAATGCAACTTTTGTGTTACTGAAGGACCTAGAACAATAAGATTTGGCATGTTATTTATTTATAAGATATAAATGATCTCTAAGGGCATTTGATAAAAAATACGGAATTCAAAAGGGGTAAAAATGTGCGAAAAGCGTTCTAAAAATGTTCTAAATTGGGATTTTTAAGCAATTTCAGCAAACAACAAACCGATCTTAAAAGTAATGATATCAAAATGATGGTGATAGTCCTTGCTTCAATATAGTAGGCTATATCTTATGTCGATTCCACTAATCCAAAGGGAGTAAAAGAGCAAAAAGCGTTCTAAAAATGCGATGTCTGTATGTTAAGGGCCTAAAAACATAAAATTTGGCATGTTTATTAGTTATAAGATATAAATGATCACTAAGAACATTTCTTAACAAATACAAAATTTAAAAGGGGTAAAAATGCGCGAAAAGCGTTCTAAAAACTTTCTAAATAGCAATATTTAAGCAATTTTGGGTAGTTAGCGAACCGATTTAAAGAAAAAAAAGATGCCAAAATGGTGGCGACAGTCCTTGCTCTAACAAAATTATTGGATAAATTACCAGGGGAATTACAATGGGAATCTATGGGAATTTGGCAAAATACCAAAAATATCGCCATGTTAGCATAACTTTTGGTGCGTAATTTTTGTCGTCAATATAGCGATATTTCGCCAAGTTGGCTACAAACGTTTTTGGTCGACGAAATAATCAAGTAGTACCCAATCACGTAAAAGAAACATCCTTATTAATGGAATTTAAAGGAACATAAGCAGTCCTAATGTTAAATTTTTAAATTTGATTGAAAAAAACAGTGAATAAATGCAGGAAAAAGCTGAAAGTTTAATTAATATTAAATAAAACTAATTTAACCTATTTATTTGAAAAAGGAAACAAATACCTATTTATTGACAAAAAATAATGATATCCTATCAAAAACATGAATGTGAAAAAATGCCAAGTTCGTTAAAGGTTTCGCTCATAAAAGAAGTGATTTGACAAAAAATAATGATATCCTGCCAAAAACATGAATGTGAAAGAATGCCAAGTTCGTTAAAGGTTTCACTAATAAAAGAATTGAGATCTAACTGCAAACCAAGTTCTTTCGGTGCTCCTTAAATCATAACTCCTGTCATGCATAATATTATTCAATTGCTTAAAATGATTTGTTATGTTACTTGTTATTCAATAGAGCGACTTGGCAAGTTTTCAGCTACCAGCTTTAATCTTTAAATCGGAATACAATTTAATCTAGAATCTGATTGGCAAAGATCTAATCAATCGAGTGTTCGAATAAATATATTGAAGTTAAGGTACTGATAAGTTAAGGAAGGGATCAACTTTAATTTCTGATCAACTAGATAGAAAAAATTGAATAAGAGAAAACTTGCTAAGTCGCTCTATTGAATAACAAGTAACATAACAAATCATTTTAAGCAATTGAATAACATTATGTATGGCAGGAGTTATGATTTAAGGAGCACCGAAAGAACTTGGTTTGCAGTTAGATCTCAATTCTTTTATTAGTGAAACCTTTAACGAACTTGGCATTCTTTCACATTCATGTTTTTGGCAGGATCAGTATTACCAAATTACATATAAAACAAACTAAAACTGACAAAAACAAAGATATTTAATTTATCTAAACACGTTGATCAGGAAATTTTTTCCCTTTAAATAGCATTTGAAATAAAAAACAAACAAACATTTTTTGAAATTGCTTTTCATCGCCAACCGATGATAAATCGCCAAATAACGAAATTTTCATTATTTTTTTACGGACAGGGAAAGGAGGTTCCGCTGAAATTATTTTTATAAACGTATATATCCCCATGAAAAGAACATTCTATAATTTTTTCAGATTTTTCGGAGTATGCCCGTATGGAGACCTTCCTTGTAAGCGAAGATTCGAATTATTCGATTTCGAATTAACGAGAGTCGACTGTATGTTGAGTCATTTGTCATACCGCTTGATAAGCTTCGAAAAGCCCTCCAGGAAAAACTTAGGGCTCTGCATACGGAAGAAGTGTTTAACCCTTTCCGGGGCGCATTTTCAGAAAGAATCACGTTTTGAGCACCAGCCTTGGCGAGTTGGCGAAAGCGAGCACGTTCAGATAGCTGCATTGCCAAATACAAAATAAACTAAGTTTAAATGTGTCATAAAACATATGATTAATAGAATCATATTTATTACAAGAGAATCTTTACTACTGTTTTTAATTAACTTCTCAATTTCTTCGAACATAGCGAGTTTAGGAAATGATATTTTTGAATTGAGAAAAAAAAATCCTATGTTTAGATGTTTTGTGAAACGTAAAGCTTTTTAATCTGAAAAAGCTCTTTGTTTTAAACTATGTTTTAATCGTAAACAACGGTGAATAACATTTCCTCTTATTATTAGGGATGAGAGTGTTTCGTGTTTTTACATACCAGTATAATTTTAGAGAAAATATCGTTTTCTTAAATAGCAGCATTTTTCGATTGAGTAAAAATACATTTTCTCTAAGATTATATTGGTGGGAATAAACGCGGAAAATTATCATCCCTATATTATAGTCTTTGCTTGATAACATTTACGGAAAAACAAATGAACAATAAACGCGATCTCTTTGCAGAAGGAAAGGTTGCTATTCGCTAGGCGTTTGACGTCACAAACGATAAAGGGTGCGTAGCATTGACTTCATCTCCGCGCCAATCGTTGTTCTGGCGATAAGGTGCTCAAAAGTGATTCTTTCTAAAAATGCTTCCGGGGCAAGGTACTTCTATTCGTATAATGTTGAAATAATTGAATGACACCAGTATTTCCCGAAATTTTATTTGTAAAGTAATAAAAGTGTGTTTTTGCGTATTTAATTCTTTCCGGCAACTAGTGTCTAGCGACAGCAGGATTCCTAATGGTAGGACTTAGAGTAAAATCCGTGAAACTTAAAACATCCCTAAAGAGGGATTTTCTCCTCTTTCCTCAAATGTTTAGGAAAAATCCACAGTCTGTGGGGGAAATCATCGTTAGTGGCGCCTGGCATGGCTCTTTGAAAATGAGATAACTCGCTTTTCGTTAGAATATTGTGTTTATACGATTGTTGTGTTTACTGTTTGAATACCAGAATATAATAATTCTTACATAAATTCAAGAATTACTTAAATTAAGAACAATATTAACATTATTATTAATTTAAATGTCTTTGATAATTAATTTCTTCTTTATTTGGCACGATAGTCAAAATGATATTTTAAATAACTATCAATATTAACGCTATAAATAATTTAAATGTGTTTCATAATTTATTTTATAATTTATAATTTTTTTTTTTTTTTTTTACCTGCCACAATATTCAATACAATGCGGTGTTTTAATTAACTATAACTTTAGTCTTCTGTTAACAGATGGCAGCACAATAGAAAAGTCTAAAAAAGCAAATTATCCCTCTTTAGGGATAAATCCTAAGAACAAAGATCGGCAGATTTTTTTCTAAGTCCTACCATTAGGAATCCTGCTGTCGCTATACGCTAGTTTTCCGGCACACTGTGCCTGGTCTGGGACATCTCATTTTAATTTCAAACTCACAAACAGCACCACTAATATTTTAGTAAAATTTTGCTTTTACAATGAAAGCTTAAATTAAGGAATTCATAATATCTAAAAAAGTCGTTCACAAATACCGGTGCCAGTCGATAATTGCTCATTTTACTACAAAATTTGCCCGTGCCGGAAAGGGTTAATAATAAAGAAATTTTTCTAGAAGATTTCTGGTGACAGTGTGGCAATCTAGAATTAAAATTAGGTGTAGTCATTTGCCAACACCGCCCTTCAAGAGGTTGACACTAGAGCACACAGATGGAGTCGATTCGACTCCAACCATGCTATTAAATTTCAATTCGAACTAAAACTATTTTCTTAAAATAATTTAAATTTAATCCACTAAAATTTACACTAACCCTTTCCGGCACACTGTGACCGGTCTGGGATACATTAATTCAATTCCAACCTTGCAAATGGTACCAGTAATATTTTAATAAAATTTCGCTTTTACGATAAAAGCTTAAATTAAGGAATTCAAATTATTAAAAAAATTCGTTTGTAAATTCCGGTGTCAGTCGATAATTTCTCATTTTACTAACAGATTTTGCCCGTGCCGGAAAGGTTAAATAAATAAATAAACTAATTTTGAATAAAAATTCTGGCGAGAATTATTATTATTATTATTATTTTTGCGCATCTATACATTTTTAAGTTTAATAAACATTAAAAGTTTAAAAGAAATAAGTTTTAAGTAGAAATAAAGCGTATTTGCTTTGATAGATGCATGTACAATTTTTCGTCATCTCCTGAACACGTTTGTTTACCATATCCGAGAGCTGGTTTTCAATCTGCTTCTACTGACAAGGAAGGTCTCCATTGGGGGCATACTCAGAATTTTTTGAAAAAAATACGAATTAAACTACTCATGTAGGTAATAAAGGATCAGTGAAAATTAGCGGCGGAATTACATTATTAGATATGTAAAAAAAATAAAATAGTTTGGAATAATTGGCGTGAAAAGCTGAAAGCGACGCGGGATTTGGCGTACAGTGCATTTCCTCGCCAAAAGCAGACAATTTTAACGAATCTGAAAATTGATTTCAATTGACTTCACTGTTAAAAATCTGCAGCATTTACTGCAACGTCACTCCACTACTTTTAAAGAATATCTCTCTTCTGACCAATGAGAATGCTCCATAGCACCGTGAATTGGCCGTGTCATACAGTGTTAAAAATCTGCTGCATTTTGTTGCAACGCACTCCTCCGCTTGTATATAATATCTCTATTCCAACCAATGAGAAAGCTCCATTTCACTGCCAAGTAACCGTTTTCTATACAAGCGAGGGAGTGCGTTGCAACAAAATGCAGCAGATTTTTAACAGTGTATTTTTCAATTTGGAACAATTTTAATCAATTTAAATTGTGTTTTAAATGATAAAATATATTAATTTCATTTTGTTTAAGTACGTATAAACGTATGTGACAAAATTACACTTAAAGTAAAGTAAAAATGCAAAACTAAAATTACTTAGATTAAACTTATTTAAATAAATTGAACATAGAAAGTTTTTTCTTTAAAAAGTATTCGAAGCGTAAAAGCGTATTTTTCAAACTTTCGTTTTTTCGCCAACTGGAGATAAATCGCCAAATAAACGAAATTTTTATTATTTTTTTACGGACGTTATAAGGAGATTCCGCCGAAATGTTTTTTATAAACATGTATAACTATATGAGAAGAACATTCTGTAATTTTTTCAGATTTTTCTGAGTATGCCCGTATGGAGACCTTCCTTGTGAGTAACGTTACTGTGCAACAGCCGAATAACAGTGATTTAGCGATCGCGTCACTTGCCGTGAACGGCAGATGTTTTTGACGTCATACCGCGTGGCCAATAGCGTCTCGGATATGTGTTTCAGCTGAATCGCAATGTATTACTGAAGAGAGTTTGTACCTACAGTGGCAACGGACTTATGCAAAACAAGTTCTTCAGAATTTTGTATAAATAGTTTGTGTTGCGATGGCTTGTTGCTCTATTTCCCTTTTTTTAATATTGCTTAAGCATTTCATCATGTAATTTAGTTATCATTGTTTAGTTATTTTAAGTTTACGACAAAGTAATGTCGTAGTTTGTTTACATCTGTAAAAATGTCGTCATCCTAGTCATTAATAAAAGTTTTGTCATGAGAGCTGTTGTAGTAATTTAAGCCTTCCACATAATCACTGCAAACATTCTGCTCAGTCCATTTTAAATGGCCATCAATTATCATCAAGGTTGAGGAAAATTTAAGGGCGTTATAGTGTTAACGGCTTATCGGTATGCAAAGTCCTGATGTTTTCTTGGGGGGCTTTTTGCAGCTTATCAAGCGGTATGACAAGCGTCTCAACATACTTGGTATTATATTGACAAATAAAGTTCTCTTGTATCTTTCATGTTTTATTATATTGATTGACTTTCAAACGCACATCTGTCCACAGACGCCAGGGGAAACTTATTTTCAGACTCCCCCTCGTATTTCTGCTTTTAACTCCTTCGCAACGGGTGCCTTTTACGAAATTTTTAATGCTTTGTCACCGGTTTTTAAAAACAAAAATCTGCGTCTTATGAAATCGAGAAAACACTCCGATTAAAGAAGAGGAATTTTACAGTAAAATGTTACTGGTGAGGATAAACAAGAATTCTTAAGCCCTTTTGCGGCACGTCGCTCGTCCCCAGGGGATTAATTAACCCTGCTAAATTTAGAATAATTGCGCCCAGGGGTGTAGTGGTAGGTATACGGAGATGTACGTCGTATATCTTCTGGATTTTTTTAAGAAGCTCGGTTACCCTTTATTTCTTAATTAAGGCTATAACATGTACTCTAGGCATGACATTCATGGCTTTAGTCATAGCTGCCAACATCTTCCGCTTTTTGAGCCCGGAAAAATTTTACAGTAATTTTTACTATTTCAAATCGCTGTAATTTGATGATTAAATAAGGCAAAATATTCTGTTAAATTTTTCTGGGTCAAAAAATCAGAAGAGTTGGCAGCTGTGCTTTAGCGTATATCCTTCGCCTCAAGCAGGACCGTGCAAAATGGGGAGGGGAGGGGCAACTGTTCCGGGCGCAGAAATATAGGGGCGCTAAATTTATATTACCAATGGCATTTTTGGCCAGTTGTAAAAAAAGTTCGGGGGCGGGGGGCGCTAAATTGAAATTTTGACTCCAGGGTGCCAGGGTTTTGTCTTCGCATACCTCTGGCCTCAAGTGTATACCCTCAGTATTTTTTAGCTCACAGGATATCAAAGGTAATATGCCCGCAGGTTCTCTACGTACGTGTGTGTGTAAGTAACGTAATAATTCTTGATAGAAATATCCAGTTTGCAATCAATTTTGATATAGGTTCGTTCTTATAAGGAACTTACCCGATTTAGATTTAGGGGTTCATTGCTTAAGAATACAGAAGGAGGCGGGGACTAATATCCCCCTTAACACCTTTGGGCACGGTGCGCCCAGTCCAGGATATCTAATTTTAATTGCAAATTTGCAGTCGGCACCAATAATATTTTAATAAAATTTTACTTTTAGAGTGAAAGCTTGCATTAAGGGATTTTTAATTTCTCAAAAAGTTGTTTCTAAATTCCAATGTCAGCTGATAATTTCTCACTTTACTTACATGTTTGTCCGTGCGGGAAAGAGTTAAATTATATAAACAATAAATGGGTTTCTCGTGCAGAATTATACGATTTTTTTCAAATCTAGTATATCGGTTTATTCTGTAAAGCGCTTTCCTGATTAGTTTTGGGGGTTTATTAGTTAAGTATAAAAAGGATAGAGGGGCTAATCCCATCCTCCTTATTTTAGATAAATGGATTTTTCGTGCAGAATTATCTTATTTGATTCAAATTTTAAAGCTAGTTTACTGTGATAAGGTGCTTCCCGGATTAGTTTTCGATGTTCATTGGTTAAGTACAAAGAGAAGAAATGGACTGGCCAATCCTTCCCTTAAATTAGCTAAATGATATTTCATGCAGAACTTTCTGATTTGCTTCCATTTGGAATGCATGTTTTTTCTGATACAATGCTTGCCTCATTAGTTTTGGAACCTCTTTTTTCTCATTTGAACTATATTGATTGGTATTATTTTTTAAAAAATGCTGCTTTTTATGATTTTTTTTTACCGTTTTGCTAAAAAAAGTGAGTTTTGTTTTATAAATAATAGATATAAATAAGAATATACTATACAAAATTAGTGTGAATACCCTGTGTTTAATACGATTAGCTTAATCACTTAATCGTCTTGCACGAGACATTCACGGGCTTCAAGCTTCACGGCTTTTATTCAGAATTATTTGATTCCCACCAGTTTTATAAAATAGTGTAATTGGTATCATTTTACTTGTCATTAAATAAGATGAATATTTTTTTTTCAAAAAAGTGGTGGCAATAATAAATTTGAATTTTTAAACCGTAATTTAATGCGACCATTAAGTGACTTTCACTAGAACCGCCATTAGGGGTCAGAATGACCCCTGCAAGATTGATAGTAGTCGATTCCAACCAGAATTTTCTTCTTAAGATATATTAAATGTATGTAGCAGAAGAATAGGTTAATTAAATAAGATAAACGGTTTAAAACTAAAGTTCTGGTGGTAAACACATTTTATAAAACTTGAGAAAAATACCCGGCGTTTCTAGTATTAACTGGGCACTTTTCTTTTTATTTACGAATAAAACACAGATTGCGCCCAAATAAAGAAAACAGACTAAAGATTTTTTTAAATGCAATTGAAAAGAGCGATTTTTAACAAAAGTAAAAATTTACGTATTAATGAAACGTATTCGAAAGTATTGTCAACTCAGATACACAAAAATGATACAATGTTCACATAACATACTACCTTGAAATTGGTCCAAATATCGATTTTCTTTTTTTAATATTAACTGAAAGCTTCTTTAATTGTGAATGTTTTGACACCTCATTTTTTACATATACGACAATTAAATTCTAAGATATTGTAAATTTTGTTTACCCTTTTCCGGCACACTGTGCCCGGTCTGCGATGCCTAATTTTAATTCCAAACTTGCAGCGGCACCAGTAATATTTTAGTAAAACTTTGTCTTTACAATAACAGCTTAAATTAAGGAATTCAAAATATTAAAAAAATTCTTTTGTGAATTACGGTGTCATTCGATAATTTCTCATTTTAGTACAGATTTTGTCCGTGCCGGAAAGGGTTAACCCCTTCGCGACGGGAGCATTTTTCGAAATTTTTATTATTTTGTCACCAGTTTTAAAATACAGAAATTCGTTCTTTCTTAACCCTTTCCGGCACAGGCAAAATCTGCAGTAAAATGAGAAATTATCGACTGACACCTTTATCCACGAATTAATTTTTTAGATATTTTGAATTCCTTAATTTAACCTTCTATTGTAAAAGCAAAATTTTACTAAAATATTATTAGTGCCATTTGCAACATTTGAATTAAAATTAGTTATCACAGACCGGGCACAGTGTGCCGGAAAGGGTTAAATCGAGAAAATGCTCCGATTGAATAAGGCAAATTTTACAGTATAATTTTACCGATGGGAATAAACAAGGATTCTTAAGCCCTTTTTGCGGCACGTATACGTGTCGCTCGTCCCCAAGGGGTTAATAGATACAGCGCAATTACCTATAAATATAAACATTTTTAACTGATTTTTCTCCATGTTCACATTTTTATAACTTGATTGTTCGAAACATACTAAGGCTTTTTTGCTAATTTAACCCTTAAATGCATAGGATAAAACGCGTTCCAAAAAATGCGCAATTCAAAGAATCAGAATCCATACCAGAAAAATCTAAATAGTAAATTTTTCTTTATTTAATTACGAATGGTCTGTCATTAAGTAAAGTGAAAATTGCTCTTTTAAATTTCTGGTGAGAATACGGAATATGTGAATAAAACCCCCCCAATAAATCGGGAACACTTATGGTATCGAAAATGATACAATATGCATTTAAGGGTTAAATAGAGGTTTGATTTTTTTTTACTTATTCTCTAGAATGTGTTTAATATTTTTGTGCATGGATTTAGCATTCAAGTTTATAGTTACTTTTTAAAAATATTTAAATGGAGAGTTTGTTGAATTTCCTTCATTTTTAATACACACGAGAAAAATAAAAAAATTCCTTGTTAAATGAAAAATCCCATACATCTAAAAATTCATGCGCAATTTTATATAGTATATTCTAATGAATGTGATGGAAAAAATTAAAGCAAAAATATTCTTATTTATAAAAGTTGTAAAGAATTTAAGAAGTTATTTTTTTTAATTACATTTTAGCAAAATAGACTGTTTTACAACTTTTTTTTTTTTAATTTTTTTTAATTTCTAGTGTGAAGTATTTTGCCACTAGATGTTATTATTCAAAGTTGAAGAGATGGTTTCAAAAGTAGTGTATCCGTTTAAAATCTATATATATTCTGATATTTAATTTTCGGTTAGTAATCGCATGTACATTTGAACCCCGTTATAGCGAGCCCGGTTTATAACGAACTTCTTGATATAACGAACGAAAATTTTGGTCCCGCCGTTTTCTTATTGTATTTAATGATATTTTATCCTTTTATAGCGAACCACTAGAATATTAAAAATCAATTATAACGAACTTTTTTTTTAGTAGACCATGATTTTTTTTTCTCTTTTTACTTTTCGGCTGATGTGAAAAACGATTTTCGACTTTAATTTTATAAGAAAATGCATGCCGGCTAGTAAATCATGGTGCAAATTAACGATAATTAACGCCATTTTATTAAAAAGTAGTAAGACCTGCATTTTTTCTCCTTTATGGTAGCCATTCTGCAGGTGTGATCACGCCCACCCGTCAGTCTTTTGTGATAGCAATTCAGTAACGCATTTAAGCTAATTTACTTAACTAATGTATTTAAGACTAATTCGAGATATGGCAGCATTGAAAATAACGTCTTCTTTGAAGCAACTAACATTTATCCGAACTCGGGTTGGTCTCGAATGTTTAGATAATCGGCGCTTTACTGTATTTCTATTTATCTTCTTTTTTAGTTAATTTATTTAGTATTGTGCCAATTAAATGTAATCAATTTTAATCAATTTAATTCATTATTGATCATATATAATAGAATTTACGTTTTTTTCTTAATACATCATTACTGAACATATAGATATCAGGTAATTATATACCTATTTTACGATTCGGATATAGCGAACAAAAACTTCGATCCTTTGAAGTTCGTTATAACGGAGTTCGACTGTATTACATGCAAATAAAAAGACCCAAATAAAATAATATAATAGATTAATGGGTAAGTAAAATAAATGGGTTCATAAATCTATATAATCTAAAGTTTGAATTAAACATACTTTCATATAATAAAGACTTATTTTGGATACATACATCAAACATAATTTTTCTGATATTTATAATCACTGATAAACGCTACCATGTTGCTATCCAGTTTAACATAATTCAATTAATATTTTATGGAAGAAAATGTATGCAGTCCAGAAAAGGCAAGGGACAGTAAGAATGCACTGCCCTTTAAAATTTCTTCCCTTGTTTAAAATTTGGAACATGACGTTCTGAATGCGTTTCCATGGAAATCTCCCATTCATTAAATTTCTTTTACTTTCTCTTATTCAAAAAGAATTATTAATTTCGCCCTTTTCGGTTTTATTATAATCAGTGAGAAAAAAAATGTAAGATTTTAAAAATAGTTTTTTCTAATCCTTGTTATACGTAATAGTTTTCATAAATATCGATATTTGACAAAAAAATTCCAATCAATATAATAATTAGAGATCGATCGAAAATTCGGTTTCTTTTTTTTTCGGTCCAAAATAGTTTCGCCGTTGAATTTATTTTCGACCGTTAAAAATTCAGGAGGGCCGAAACTTGACCGAAATTATGTGTTCCCGAAAAATCTTGTTTGTTCCTTAGGAAAATTTCAGCATTACTTATCGATTTAACCTTCCTACACTGTTAAAATTTCACTTAATTCTGATAAAAACATTTCACCCCAGAATTGTTATTTAGAACATTTTAGTATATTTAATTGACATATTGTGACTATTTTATTTAACTTTCTTTATGAAAAAAGTTCTGGTTCGAATCGGATAAAAAGAATTATAGTTATGAGTCGATTAGACCCATTCAGGGTAGGAAGGTTAAGTAGCTTCGGCTCTAATGAGACTATTTACTGTTATGATCCTCATTGTTTATATTTATACGCAGGGTCAGACTAGGGCCGTAGCTAAGGGGCTGCTAAGGTGAACAGCCTCCCCCCCACATTGAAACATTTTGAGCTCCCCCTGGAAAAGATTCCAAGATCACTAAATGAATATCTGTACCAAAAATCAAAATGAAATTGTGTTCAAAAATCGAATTTAGTTTTGAGGGATTTTCTTAGTTTTGCAGAAATACTAAATTGCAACTAAAATTAGTCTTTCAACATTCGCTCATCACATTTGCACACATTTTCAGCCTATTGAAGCTAACATGATGTTTAATATCGCACTAGTTGTACACTCGAATTTTTCATTATCATATTCTTTTCTTAGCATTAAATGAAGTTTTTACAACAGTTTAATGAGAAACACAGTACCTACAGTGTGAATTTACACTAATATAACTTTTTGCGTCACACAGAGAGAGAATATATAAGCCCCCTATATTTTCAGACCCCCCTCTCTCCCCTTATTATTCCTTTTTAGCTACGGCCCTGGGTCAGACAATTTATGGGCGCCAACTAGCCATGGGGACTGCCTTTTTTCCCTAATAGTTTACTTATATATTTAAATGATGCATATTTAAAGATTTGAATTCTGAAAAATCAATTAAGAAATATTATTTCAAATCAAAATCTCAAAGGCATTGTTAGTTTATGTGTATTATTTCTTGTTGGGAATTCAAGGTTCTTCCATTGTTGAATCCCCCGATCCTTTTATGAATGACCACAAAACAGTTGGAGAAGAATAGGTGTTGGTAGTTTTTTTGGACAAGGCAAAATATGCGTCTAAATGCAGCTAACACTGGATGAAATAGTTTTTTGTTTATACAATAACAATTCTCTTTCAAACTGATTTCTAGAGGATTGTAAAATATATTATGAAACTGAGTTCGAAATCTTGTTTCTGAAATAGAATATGGTATTTTTTTTTAATTATAATTATTATTATTATTATTTTTATATTTGCAAATAAACAAATTTTTCATCTTGAATCCGAGCCCAGACGAACCTGAACACTGGAATAAGATGTTAGAAATTGTACGTCAAAAGTGGCAAATGAGATACCTTCTTTCTATAATTAATTTTATAAGTATTCAGATCTTGGTGCCATAGCTGTTACACGCTTATGCAAAAATGCCTGAATACAAAATTTATTATGGTTATATATATTTTCAATTCAGTAATATGGAAATGGTAATATGAGATGTCCTCACCATAGCGACATAGAATCATTATATATCATGGGATATCACTTGATTAAATTACGTAGAATAGGATTTAATAGAATGAAGAAAACTTTTATGAATATATTTTTTAAGCTTTGATTCGATTTTCATAAATTTTGAACTCGACAAAATTTTGAAAAGTTTCTATATATTGAACTTCAAACCATTCGGTAGGGTAATTTTTGTACTGCTGTATGCGGACAGACAGACAGACGGTCGGATCAAACGACGATAATAGGTATTATGCATTTATATAATTACGAATGTACCTAACAATCAAGCCTGGGCTCCAAATTAATTCGTCGTATTTCTGTGCTTATTTGTATGTCGCCACACCAGTGATAGAGTGGTTATGCTCTCGAAGCTGGTAGACGGGAGGTGCCAGGTTCGAATCCAGTCGCACCCGTTGACTTGGCCGTTCGAAGTTTTCCGTGGCTTTTTTCGAGGCTTGGGTAACCTTACGGGTTAGGTTCCCTTAGAAAGACCATTACGGAGGGCACTTCCCCTAGGGCCTATAATCGGCCCAGGGCCGTAGCTAAGGGGGCGCTATGGGCGGCTCAGCCCCCCCTAAAATATTTTGAGCCCCCCCTGGAAAAAGTTCCAAGGTCACTAAATGTTCCGAAAATTCAAATGAAATTCTGTTCAAAAATCTAATTTAGTTTTGAGACCCTTTCATAGTTTTGCAGAGTTACTAAATTGTATCTAAAATACGTGTTTCAACACTCCCTCATCCTATTGGTACATATGAAGCTAAGGATGTTTAATTTTGCACCAGTTATACATTTAAAATTTTCATAATCATATACTTTTCTTAGCATTAAATGAAGTTATTACAACAGTTTAATGAGAAACATAATACCTACAATGCGCATAGGCACTAATTTATCTTTCTGCATTAGAGAGAGAACAAAAAAATATGAGCCCCCCCCCCTACATTCCCTTGAGCTCCCCCTATATTCCCCTGAGCCCCCCCTATCGTACACTTCTAGCTACGGCCCTGAATCGGCCGTTATGAATAACATGAACACTATATGTATGCCTTATTTTGTTTATCATTAATTTAATAATTTAATTAAATTAGAAATATATTTCCTAAACATGATTGAAAGAAATATTTCAAGGTGAAATATTTGGAATTTTAATGAAGATTCCACAAATGTCTTCTGTCATATGTTGAATAAAGTTCTATTGTTTTGAAGAATCTCTGAGATTCAAACATGAAAAGGTTTTTTTTTTTTGGTAATTAATTTTAGCTGTCTTAGTTGAGAAATCGGATTTTAAGTAGCCTAAAAATGTTTACATGACTTGTAAATTAAAGCATTAAATAAGAAAGAAATAAGTAAGAAGAATCATGCGTTAAGCATAGATTATGAAACACTTTCCAATACTTTCTGAAATCTTTAACCGAACTTTGAAATTTAGGAAAATAAAATGCTACTGTCCATAGCCAAATATGTATTCCAGTACTTTTGAACAGCCCTGTATTTGATCCGCCGGTTGATATACATATACTATATAATAGGAAGATTTAGTTTCGCAAGAAAATGCCTAAGTGGTTGAAATTTCTCTTTCAGCATTTCATTCTAATAGATGGAAAATATTTGAATACTTTTGTTCAGCCCTGTAATTTACCTAGTACCTTTATTACACGCCAGTATTTTGCTAAAATTTAGTTCAAAGAAAATCACTCTTAAAACTATTTAAATCACATTTTCAGAAATTATCATCTATGTGTGACCATGTAGCTAATTCTTTGCGTGACCCTGTATATCATTTTATCTATATTCTACAAACATTTCTGAGAAAACCGAAAGCAGTTCAACGTAAATCTGCATAACTTATTTAAAAACCACTTTTAATTTAATTACCCTCACATTCAATAACCTTTATGAGCTCTTTTGTGTAACCCTGTATATTAACTATAACATTCATACACATCATATAATTTACAGACATTTAGTAAAACTTAAAAACGCATATCATAATTGAAAATGTATGTCATCCATAAATCAACTATCATCGATAATATACAGTACTTCGGATAAGAATATAAGATTTGAAATATTTTGTGTGTCCCTGTAAATGCTATGCACTTCATATTATGCATTAAATGTTAAGTCTCAGCGGCGTATATCAATTTTATGATACTTGAAATCATTTAACATATTTAAAGTGTGTCGCAAACAATTCCTCCCCTTTATTATTGTGTAATGGAATTCTTTTGAGTGGCCCTGTAAATGAATAGTAACTATTATTTCATCGCATATTTTACAGAATGCATATTTTAGTGCACTTTGCGAATTCATGCAAATAAGGATATGTTTGACAGGGTATAACACCTTTAAAATTCATTTGAAACGATTTTTTCCCATAGGCCGTAATGTATCGGAAAACTTTTGACTATCCCTGTAAATAAACTAATCACAATAGAAACTTTATTTTCAATAGGGTTTGTGCTAGGGTGAACATCAATAATTTATAAAAATTTGACAGCATTCCGAGCATATTTACGGGAGTTAGTATTCGGCCACACAGCCAGACGGCCAGATGGCCAGACGGACAGACAAACGGAATGCATTAACACTTTTCAACTTTGTTGGAAAGTGTTAAAAATCATGCTTCAAGCATAGATTGTAAAACATTTTCCAGCAAATTCAGAATACAAAACTGCACAGTTTAATAATTTTCAGCTCAGTTCATGCTGAGTCTAAATGAGCCATACGGAAATGCATAACACCCTTGAAAATACAATTTCAGTTGTTACCACCTACAATGATAAAATAATTCGAATTTTTTAAGCAGCCCTGTATAGTCAATATAGATTTGTATCTATTAACTACATGCATACCAATATTTAGTTCATGTAAACAATATATACATACTTTAACATAGCTGCCAACTACTCCGATTTTTTAGCCCTGAAAAATTTAGTAGAAATTTTTGACTTATTTAATCGGCAGATTACGCGGATTTTGAATGGTAAAATTTTCTATACATTTTTTCCGGGCTTAATAAGCGGATGATGTTGGCAGTTATGACTTTATTTGAAACTTCCACTAGTAAGGAGGATGCTGCGTGTAATTCTTTTGTACAGCCATGTATATGAGGTATAAAATGTATGTACAGCATAAAAAAAAAAAAAAAAAAAAAAGTTCAAATTAAAAACGCATGCCGAATTGAAATCGCACTTAACTGATTAATATTAAAAAGAAACAAAACTTTTAATTAATGCTTATTTTTTATCATGTCTTTTACACAATTTTTATTTTTAATCACCGGTTTTTCTAAACAGAAATTTTCGGCAAATTGAATCAGAAAAATGCTCGGATCAAATAAAGCAAAATTTACAATAAAAAATTGTTGGTGTGAATAATAAATCATGATTGGAATATAGATGCCCGTACATCATAACTGCCAACTTTTACGCATTTTTGCTACCACTAAAATTTTGCAGACATTTCCCACTTGTTTAATCATAAGATTTCGACGATTAAATAAGACAATATTTACTATAAAATTTTTGTGGTAGGAAAAATGCGTAAAAGTTGGCAACTATGCCGTACATGGTGCAGGCAAATAATGACTGGCAAAAACACTTTGCCCGTTTCTGGTAAATGAGCTATTAATACGACATATTTTAAATACAATACCAAACATGCCTAAGTGACCCTTATTAAGGTTTACCAATTGTATGAAAATCAGAGTATATTTACAAGAGTTAGAGCATGGACAAACAGACAGACGGCCAAACGAACCGAATGCATAAACACTTTTCAGTTTTGTTGGAAAATCTTAAAAACTTAACCAAAATAAAAACGTCAATAAATTTTTAATCCAAATCCATAGAATTTATATTATTTATATTGTTTTCATTTTGAAGTTCACGGAGTATTTTAAAGAATGCTATATCTTCGGGATTTAACCCTTTGAGGGGCAAGCAATTGCGTTCGTGTAATTCTGAACTCCCACCGGAAATTTGTAAAAAAATTATATCAAAAAGAGGATAAGCATTTTCACGACTGTTTTCCACCAAAGTTAGAAACGGGAAATTTAATGACATTTTTCTGGTGTAAAACTTCATCAATCGTAGGTGGTATATAATATATACCGCCGCCCCTCAAAGGGTTAAAAACTATTTTTTATATTTTAAGTTATCTAAAGAACATTAAATATATTTTAACAAAAACTTGCATACTGATAATACTATTAACATTTTTTGTAATTTTTTAAATGATCCATCAGTAAACAAAACATTGATTAGGATGTTCACTGTACCCGTAAGCTTCTGCTCATCCATCAACATTCCAACTTTCTAAAAAATGTCGAGGAATAACAATGAATAATTTTTTTGTTCCTTTAGAAAAAGGCATTCAACGACTTAATCAGAATTCCACGGAATTTTTTCGACAGAGATTTGAAGAATATTTTTCACAAGCATTGTAAGAGCACAGGTTTTTTAAATAATACGTTTGGAATGATAATTTTTTATTTTTTTGGTCATTAATTTTGAATGTCTTAGTTGAGAAATAGGATTTTAAATGGCGTTAAAGGTTAACATTTTATAAGAATCAAATAACTGTTTTTGCTATATTATTATTATTACTATTATTTTAAAAATTGCTTTAATTTTGCACTTTTTTTGTCAACAAAAAATACAATAATTTTAAAATAAAAAATTATAGATTATATTAGGGTTCTCTGCCCCTCTAGCCCATGCGCCAAAATCAGACTTTTTTGTTTTGTAAAATTCTGTCTGTCTCCCTCTGTATGTTTTTTTTTTCTCTATGTCTGTTTACCCTCTAGATGTCACTCTCTGCCGGCTGTCTGTTTGTCCCTTTCTGTCTGCTGTATGACTGTCCACACTCTGTCGGCTGTCCCTATAATGTATGTTTATCTTCTGTCTATCTGCCTGTTTTACTATCTGTTAGTTTCCTGTCTGCCTGCTATCTGTTGTCAGTCTACAGAGTGTCGACTGTTTGAATGCTGTTTGTCTGCTATCTGCTGTCTAACCTCTGCCGGCTGTCTGTTTGTCCCTTTCTGTCTGCTGTCTGTATGACTATCTACACTGTCATCTGTCTCTATGCTGTATGTCTATCTTCTGTCTGCCAGCCTGCTCTGTTTACTGTCTGTTAGTTTCCTTGTCTGCCTACTATCTTTTGCCAGTCTACAGAGTGTCGACTGTTTGACTGCTGTCTATCTGCTGTTGCCAATCTGTTTTCTGTCTGCTGTCTGACTGTCTACTATCTATCTGTATAATATTTACCTTCTCTATACAGTTAAACCTCGTTAATATGAACATGCTTAACGTGAATTACTTTTAACATGAATTGTTTTCCCAATCCCTTTACAAAGACAAATACAGGCAAACCTCGCTAACATGAGCACGCTTAACGTGAATTACTTTTAACTTGAATCTTTTTCACTGTCCCCTATAAAAACGAATAGAAAGATTTGACACTGATAACATGAATTACTGTTAACATGAACGAAAATTTGTTTCCCCTTGAGGTTCAGGTTAACGAGGTTCGACTGTATTGGTTGTCTGTGTGTTTGCTGTCTCTACTGATACTCAGCTTGTTATGTGCTGTTGGTCTTACAAGGAAGGTCTCCATTCTGGGTATACTCAGAATTTTATGAAAAAAAATACTAATTAAACTATTTATGTATGTAGTAAAGGATCAGTCAAAAGAGTGGCGGAAATACACTAGAAAAGATGTAAAAAAAAAAAAAAAAAAAAAAAAAAAAATGAATATTTGGCGTGAAAAGACGAAAGCATCACGCGATTTGGCGAGCAGCACTTTTCCTGGCCACTAGCAAACGATTTTAAAGAAACTAAAAACTGTTGGATATTTAGAATGCTTGCAAATGGAATTTAATGAATATAAATATAAACAATGAGAGACTTTAATATATTATATACTACATATTTATATTGTATTACATATACTGCTTGTTGAAGTAGTTATTGAATTAATCGCTGAAAAAAATGTTTTCACATAAAAAAAAAATTCCTATTGAAAAAAAATATATATATCTTCATACATTTAAGCATATTCAAAAATAAAAGCCGATGTTTCCATAGCAACAAAATCAAATCGACAATGCTCAATTTGACTTTAAGCTTGAAATAATTTTAATTAATTTTAAGCATGAATTTCGTTTTTAATCTCAAATTTTGATGATTAAATTTGAATATAAATGATTATAAATATAGATATAACAGAATTATACTTAAAATAAACTAAAATTGATAAAACTAAAGTTATTTAAATTAAATTTATCAAAACAAGTTCTACATGAACCTTTTTTTCCCTCTTAAAGTGTATTTGACATAAAAGTATTTTTTGAAATTATATTCCATCGCCAAACGTCGAATTATCGCCAAATAAGTAAATTTTCATTATTTTTCTTACGGACACTGTATGGCGGTTCCGCCGAAATTTTTTTATATACGTATATATACTCATAAGAAGAACATTTTGTAATTTTTTCAGATTTTTTGGAGTATGCCCGTATGGATACCTTCCTTGTTAGCTCTGCCGTTTATCTCTCTTCTGCCTATCTATGTGCCTGCTCTAAGTTTGTCAGTTCCTCTGCTGTCTATGCATTTTCTGCCTGCATGCTAACGGCCTACTGTCTGTCTGTTTGCAATCTGTATAAACGCCGCAACAGCATACAGTGTTACCCCAGCAATCTTGAACCTGAAAAAGTCCGACAACGTAGTCACCCTTCATCTTTTTTTATACTTCCAATTTACGGGAGAAAGTCAGACATCCGCATAAAGGATAAACATATACAGTAAAACTTTCCCCATTACATGCAAGCATGCAAGCTTGATATCCGCATCTTCAAGCAGTGCTTCAGGGATTGCATTTTTATTGGTGCAGACAAATTTACCAAAAAAAAAAAAATCCGTATGTTTTGAAAATATAAAACAAATTGCTTTCTTTGCAGTACAATTTATAATATAACAAATATAATCATTAAAATATTTTTTGTTAATTTGCAATACTTTCTGTTTTTACAAAATGTATCTGTGGCAATTGTTAAAGAATTAACAATTTCGAGATTGAAAGTGATGGATTAGCTGACAGTGAGATCGCAAATGCTACGCTAAATTGAATCTCTGATATCGCTGGCTCAGAGAACGAGAATGAGCAGTTAGTAGAAAAAAAGTATCAGAGGAAAAATGGTTAAATTTCACTGGAAAATTAACATCTGTTATAGGAAAACAAGGCTGTATTTTCAAAATCGATATTCTATATTTGAGTAAAATTCAAGAAAAACTTGTACAAGAACTGTCGAAAATATTGAAGCAAATAAAGATGACATCAACGTTTCAGAAATTAGATGAGAAGAAATGACTTCACTATTTAATTGAATTATTTATAATACAGAAAACGTAAATAGAAAGTTTTAATTTTTTTCTTTTTTCTATCTTCAATAGAAGTAAGTATTGTAATCGAAATTTTTTCGACGGACTTATACGTTTTAGAGGTCAGAGATTCCAAAAAACATGTTTCTACAAAATGTCTGTCTGTCCGTGAGTCTCTGTGTGTGTGTCTGTGTGTCTGTCTGTCTGTATGTCGCCATTCTACCATCAAAAAGTGTATGAAGGTATGAATTAGAATTAAACCAATTTTTTGTGAATGTTTTTGTCTGTGACAAGCAGGTCCTCCTGCAATTTTGAAACTTACCGCCGGAAGGGGCACTGCAATAGCAATTTTTGTGCAATTTTCCTTAGTAAACTAACTTTTAGTCCAACTAAAAATGTACGAAGTTATGCATCGAATTTTACCAAATCCTTTGTATAAGTGTTTGGCTATGGCTAGTAGGTCCGCCCTGAATTTGAAAAAAATCCGCTAAAGGGGGCGATGTATTTGCCATTTTCATTATTTTACTATCAAAACTTGTATGAAGTTATGCATAGAACTGAAATAAAATTTTTGGATTTGGCAAGTAAGTCCTCCCTGAATTTAATAAAAAAGGAAAAACTGCCTCTCATTCTATTGTCTATCGGCTCGTGCAGAAATGGAAACTCATTTTTACTCCGATTAATTGACTGAAGCAGAAATTTAAGATGAAAATCAATTGTTATAGTATCGGATTAAAATTATTAAAGTATTAACATGTGTAACTATTTTTTTAATATTAAAATGTACGAATGAGATAGAAGAAAGTATTGGGATTGGAACATCCAACTAGTTAATTATGTTTTTAAAATATTTAATTTTCTCTTTTTCTCACATAACTATTGCTTGGGGTATGAATTAAATTACGAATAACGGCACCATTAAGACTATCGGAAGTTCATTCAGAAATCCGGAATTAAAAAAAATCCGGCTTGGACACAGTCCTGACGATGATGCCAGATTTTCGAGGTTATAATGTTCTAAAATTACATTACCACCAGTTTTCTACAAATCCTACAATTAACCAATATTCCTTTTAAAAAATAAATTAGTCGTTTTATATAATCTTATACATATATAAAATAGTTTGTCTTGACTGACTGCTAATCAACCCACAGCCTAAACTACTGAACCTAGAAACATGAAAATAGGGGAGAAAATACTTCTTATGACGTAAGTGTGCACTAAGACGGGATTTTTGATCATACCATCTTATAAGTACATCTAAAAATTCTTTTCGATTGGTTGAGTGGTTAGGCCACTAGGGGCTCATATATCGGGAAGTTTTTTTATGACCACCCTGTATATACAGGGTGGTTATAAAATAAGTATCCCTATTTGGAGCTGTCTGTAGCTTGAAGGGATAACCCGAATGAAACCAAAATCGGTATACATACTATTCAAGAAGAGGGAGGAAGAATTGGACAATAAAAAAGATAGTTACAATAATCGGCAACAGATGGCACTACAGATGGCGGCAACAGACAATCGGCAACAGATGGCGACGCGGTCCTGTCGGTGTAAACGCCGTTGTAATCATTAGTAAAATCAAAACGTGGTCATTTCTGACATTAATGTTGTACGACATGGCTCTGATATCGCGCTTTAATTTTAAAACTATTCTACGTTAACATTTCAAGCATTGCAGCTGCTTTACATAAATTTAGGCGTGTGAAAGGAATGCGTAAAGGAAAATGTCCTTTGACACCGTGTGCAGAGAGAAGAAAGGTAACAAAATTCGAGGAGACTGGATCGTTTACTGTAAAATGTGGAAGAGGGAAGAAATCATTACCTCTCCGTACGCAAGAAGAAATTGCTAATGCAATTGTGGAGCCATCAGAGACTCCCAAAGCCGGTCCTAGTGTATGTGGAGTTGCCCGAAATTTGGATATTCCATATGCTACTGTTCGGAAAGTCTTACGAAAGGTAATCCAATTTTATCCGTATAAAATTAGTTGTCATTAACAATTGTTACCAGGTGACGCGCAGAAGAGACTGGATCTTGGATTGTGTCTTGCAGCACAATGCTTATGTGGAACCTGAACTTGATCAATACCTCCATGCGAAATCTTAACCCCATTCACTGTGAAAATTTCTAATAAATTAGGTATGCCATCCGGTTTGTGCCTTATTTCTCTGTTCTTGTATTGCACATTACATTTTAAACACAAAAGCGCCATCTGTCGGCGATTATTGCAATTATTTTTTTATTGTTCCAGTCTTCTTCCCCCTTCTCAAATAGTATGTGTACAAATTTTCTCTTCATTCGGGTTATTTTTTTCAAGCTACAGACAGCTCCAAATAGGGATACTTATTTTAGCTTCATTCGGGTTATTTTTTCAAGCTAAAGACAGCTCCAAATAGGGATACTTATTTTATAACCACACGGTACATAAATGTATATAAATAGATAGATAGACAGATCTGTCTAAGTGTAAGTCAGTGATCTTGATCATTCTTTATTGTTTTGAAATGATATAATTTCTGTATGATCTCTCGCGGTTTTCGCTCAATATTGTTGAAAAGCTTGTGTACTTCTACTTATCACAATGGAACTATTAAGAAAGCGGAATTGACATGCTCTTAAAAAAGTGAACCTTCAAGTATAACTGCTTTCGCAGGGGGGTTATTACAACCACAGTAATGTAAGTAGAATATTTCTCTTTCACTTAGACGCCTCATAGATAAAAATTTTCAATTAAAAATAATACCTGAAACTGATATTCATTTTTACTGGTGGAAGTTGACTTTTACGGTGGTAGTTCCGCTACATTGTGACAACTAAGACAACCTCCTTTTAGTGTCGGTAAAAAGATTATAATACTTCGAAAAACTAACACCAGTTTCACCCTTTAACGGTCATAGCATTTTCATTGCTAAGATGTCGAAATAAATGAATGACACCTGTAATTAAGAACAAATATATTTCTAAATAAGAAAACGTGATTTTTCACATACAAAATAAAAAGGATATTTTTAGATAAAAATACCGGTGTCAGTGTTGCGTATCGGAATTAAAATTTTGTGGTTTCGTGGCGAAACCAATGAACGTTAAAGGGTTAACCAGGGATGTAGTGGAGGGTATACGGGGTATACGCCATACACCTTCTGAATTTTTTGAAAGAGCACCTTATATCCTCTGTTTCTCAAGAAAGCTTTAGTATATACACTGTAGGGTATATTTTTTGCATTGAGAATATACTCTCTGCTTAGTGTGTATATAATCTGTTATTTTTACGACTACACCTCTGAGTTTAACCCTTGAACGTTTATTGGTTTTTCTACTCAACCACAAAATTTTAATTCCGATATGCAACATCGACATCGAAATTTGAATTTTAAAGAATCCATTCTTATTATGTGTGTGTGACAAATCACCTTTTCTTACTTACAAATATATTTGTTTTCAATTACCATTGTCAATCATTTATTTCACCATCTTAAGCAATGAAAATGCCTTGTCCGTTAAAGGGTTAAAATAAAATTTCTGTACCATATTTGTGAGAGAAATTTCCCATGAAAAAAGCGCTAAAATAAAATGAAATTTCTATACAAATTTACTGGTGAGGATTTTCACAGACGGTAATCACAATCTCTTAATCCAGGGGTGCAAAAATCTAGGCGCCAGAGGGTAGTCTCTCACCACTAAAGTTTTACAGTTTTTTTCGCTCAAAATTTAATAGCATTCTAGCACGAATTTTACACGAAATATTAGACGAAGAAAAATGAAATAAATTTTGTGGTGAGAAACTGCCGGCTGGCGCCTAGATTTTTGTACCCCTGTCTTAATCTGATTAAAAATCGCTCTTTTAATGCAAAAGAGCATTCCTCAAAATCTATGGTGTAAAACAGTAGTGGAAATCTTGATTGAGGTTGGGAATGTTTCGTCAGAAGAACAAAAATTCATTTGTTCGTATTTCTAGATAATCGGAATGTGCAGGGATAAATAATGGAGTTGTGAACGAAAAGGAACAGACATACGAGTATTATTTATTGTATATCAGTAGTGAGTGAAGTGACGGAGGTGGTTGTCAAACGATGACGGCTGTTTCGTTTAACCCATTGCGGCGTAGGCCAAATTCATTGCTTTAGTGTTGAAATAAATGACTGACACCGGAATTTGAAAACCATTTTATTTGTAAATAAGAAAAAGCTATGCATTAAAAGATAAAGAAGAATATTTGAATTTCATTGGCTGCCCAAGTTGTTCATCGTATCCTCTTGGTTGTCTATGATATTTTTCGCAAAATTTTTCTTTAATGATATTTTTATTATTTTTTAACATTTATTTCTACTAAATTTAACTATTTTATACTTATTTTTGTATCTTTTTCGATGTTTCCCTAAAAATTTTTTAGGATCTTATCTAATTTAGAAAAAAAAAGTATGGCCCTTGGTTTTTTTCGACCGCTTTACCCTATGACTCAATCGACCATCCCAATGCTCCGGAATTTCTTGAAATTCCATTTTACTTGCATAACATCTATGCAATCAGTAATTCGATTCATCGACTTCGATGGAAGGAAAACTGAAGCAAGACGACTCCAGTAGGCACTTCTTATCTTACTGCATTGGTTCATTGATTCAAAGAAGAATATTGCTCAGTTAAACTGATGGCATTAAGCTCACAGGTTACACATACTAATTGTACATTACAGCCTTTTATTTTCAAGGGTTAATTCCGATTGAAAAAAAAGTCAAAGGATGGGAAACAGCTCCCCTTTCCCCCCCTTTTTTACTTAATCATTGAGCCCCCTAAACTAATCAGGGACATGCTTTATAATATAAAAAATCTATATCCAAAATTCAGTACAAATCAAAAAAATTCTTAATAAAAACCCATATATGTAATTTAAGAGGAAGAATCCCCCCCTTTTTTATACTTAACCATTAAACTTCCTAAACTATTCAGAGATTTGAATAAAATTTGATTATTCTGCAGGAAAAACGCATTTATATAAATTAAGGGGAGGGGCATGAGCCCCCGTTCCTCCCTCTTATACTTATCGAATGAACTCCAAAAACTAATCAGGGAAGCGCCTTATCAGGATATATTTATATACAAAATTTCAAGTGGATGGGATATTTTTATCATGAGTTATCGTGTTACGCACGCACGAACGAACGTACATACATACAGAACGGGCGCGCACATAAGCTCCCAGGCTATGATAGCCTGTGAGCTAAAAACCCGTAAATTTTTGTACCAAAATTGTCAATGTGGCGTTTGAAATTAAAATTAGGTGGTTTCATAGACATACCAACGCGCCTCAAAGGGTTAACCCCTTGCGGCGAGGATTTATTTGATTTGCGGATTATGAACAGGAAATTACAGTAATTTTCCTCTCTTAATGCTAAAAATTATCCTAAAAAAATTTTCCTTAATACTAAAAATGAAATAAAATTAAAAGAAAATCTTGTAGAACAGCCTAATTTTCTAGTTTTTTTTTATTTAACCCTTTCTTAATTTTCTATTTACAATTTTTAAAACTCCGACAAACTTTTTAAATACGGATATTTTTTCTATTCGATTTATTCGATTTTTCTTTTCACATTCATGAGAATCCATTGCATAAAACTGTGCATGGATTTTTAGATGTATGGGATTTTACATTTACTATGATTTTTCCCCTCTCGTAGGTATTAAAAAAAGAAAGAAACGCAGCATATTCGCAATTTATTTAAATATTAACACTAGAACGCCGGGAAATTTTACAGAAGTTTTATAAAAAATAAGTATAACCAGAAAAATAATGTGAAAATTTTTAGCTTTTTTGTTTCGCTCATTTCATCGCAACTCATAAATAACTTATTTCTTGAAGATTTTTCTGGTTCGAATCGACAATTAGTCAAGTGATCGGTGTCGAATTGACACCTTTCCGGCGTTCTAGTGTTAAAAAAACACTATAAACCTGAAATTTAAATTTATGCTCAAATATATTAAATACACAATGGAGAACAAGTAAAAAACAAAATCAAAATTCTATCTAAATTAGAAAAAAAACACTTAATATTTACCGACATATAAATATATAAAGAAGGAGAAAAATCAGTTTAAAGTTTTTATTTGTATTATTATTACGATTGATCTGACTAATAAAACTGACAGTCTGTCACAATACTATAGTGAAGGAGGTGAAACTGAGGTGTCAAAATATTCACAATTAACCCCTTAACTGGCTTAGACGAATTTTTCTTATTTCATCATTTAACCCTTTAACGTTCATTGGTTTCGCCACAAAACCACAAAATTTTAATTCCGATACGCAACACTGACACCGGTATTTTTATCTAAAAATATCCCTTTTATTTTGTATGTGAAAAATCACGTTCTCTTATTTAGAAATATATTTGTTCTTAATTACCGGTGTCATTCATTTATTTCGACATCTTAGCAATGAAAATGCTATGACCGTTAAAGGGTTAATTCCTTTGGGACGAGCGATAGCATGTGTGCCGGAAAAAAAGCTTAAGAATACGTGTTTATTCCCATCAGTAAAGTTTTACTGTAAATTTTTCCTTATATAATCAAACCATTTAGCCGATCTAATATGGCACAATTTTCTGCTTCTAAAAATCGGTGACATAACATTAAAAATTTCGTAAAAGACTTCCGTCACGAAGGCGTTAAAGCTTTTTACACCGCTGCTACTTTTAAAGGAATTTTCATACAATTGAAAGGCGGAAATGTTTAGACTAAATTTTACGAATATTTTATTTAAATAATAGTGGTGTGAATCCGCTATTTTCAATTTATTGAACGGAAAAGAATTAACCAGTTAAGGGGTTAACCCTTTATGGAACACTGTGCCCGGTCTGGGATACCTCATTTTAATTCCAAACTTGCAAACGGCACCAATAATATTTTAGTAACATTTTGCATTCACAATAAAAGCTTAAATTAAGGAATTTAACATATCTAAAAAATTTGTTTCCGAATTCCGGTGTCAGTCGATAATATATATATTAAAATAAATAAATAAATAAAAGATATTTTGTCTAATTTTAAAGCATTGTGTCCATACGAATAAAAATATATAAAATGTGCTTTTTTTCATCACTTAAAGAATGAAAAATATGTATAGCGTATTTTTTTCGTATCTTAAAGGAATAAAAAAGATATAAAATGTAGTCTTTCCATATGTTAAACGAGTGAAAAAAACATATGTGCCTTTAACTTGAGTTATTAAGAGGAAATTTGTTGTGACATAAAATATTCCACAGTTTTTCAAAAGCACATCGGATATACTTTACCATACATTATACTGGTATTTACTTTTACATTTTAAAAACTCATCGTAAATATACGATTTCAATCATGTAATTCTAAAAGTTATTTCAAATTTCTAAATTTTACGCTACTCTAATTAACTCCCAGATAATACGTTCTTCTGCAGCTCACAACTTTCGCTTAGAGTGAAATGCTTCTCCTTTCCCTTACAATTTCACGGATTTTATGCTATTCCATTCCAAATACATAAAACCATTTCATTTTTTTCAGATAAGAGACAGTTTCTGCATTTAAAAAATGTTTTTTCACGTACTTAACTTATTTGCATATTTACCTACTTTAATATTCCAAGCATTCGAAATTTCTAAAAAGTTTCTTAATTTGTAATAGGGAACAGATATTATCAAACTAACTTTTAGAAAATCATTTTTCATCTGAAATCAAAAGAGATGAAATATTCTTACTTTGCCTGAAGTTAACCTTTTAACCCTTTTCGTCACGGGCAAAATCTGTTAGTAAAATGAGAAATTATCGACTGACACCGGAATTCACCAACGAATTTTTTACTTACATTGAATTCTTTAATTTATGTTTTTATTGTAAAAACAAAATTTTACTAAAATATTATTGGTGCCGACTGCATGTTTGGAATTAAATTTAGGTATCCCGGACCGGGCACAGTGTGCCGGAAAGGGTTAACAGGCAAAAAATTGAGTTTGTATAATTCTGAACTCTAACCAGAAAAAAATTTGAAAAATTTTATTTCAAAAAAAAAGAAAAAAAAGACAATTTCACGACCATTTATTAACCCTTCAATGTTAAAAAAGTAAAATTTAATAAAAATTTCCTGGTGCGAATTTTCATCAATCGTAGGTGGGATAAAATATATTTCACCACCCCTCAAAGGGTTAATCTCCAGTGGGTGAAATTGTTCTGTTTTTAAAAACCGGTGACAAAACATTAATAATTTCATAAAGGGATCCCGTCGCGGTGAAGTTAAGGAAAAAAGTTTTTAATGTCTAAAAAAAGTCTTTTATAAATTTCGGTGTTAGTCAAGAGTTTGTCTGTGCCGGAAAAGGTTAAATGAATAAAAAGATATCAAATGTACTTTTTTCTTCCCTTTAAAATACTCAAAAACATGTGAAACATAATTTTTTTCCTCCCTTAAATGAATAAAAAAGATATAAACTGTAAACCGTATGTTAAACAAATAAAAAAAGATACATGCATGGTATTAACTTGAGTTATTAAAATGAAATTTATTGTGACATAAAATATTCCAGTTTTTCAAAAAAGCACAATCAAATATACACTACCATACTTTATACTGGTACTTATTTTTACATCACAAAAACGCATCGCAAATGTACGATTTCAATCACGTAATGCTAAAAGTTATTTCGAGTTTCTAACTTCTATGCTATTCTAATTAACTTTCAAATAATACGTTCTTCTGGAGTTCACATCTTTCGCTCAGAGAATGTTTATATTACAGTTTCACAGATTTCATCTTATTCCATTCGAAATATATAAAACCATTTTATTTTTTTAGATAGAAAACTTTTTCTGCATTTTTAAAAAACAACATCTCCATACTGATTAGTAAAATTTGTATGTGCAGTGTCTCATTTTTGAATATTTTACTAAATCACGTACTTAAATATTCCAAGCAATGAAATTTTTAACCCTTTAACGTTCATTGATTTCTCTACGAAACCACAAAATTTTTATTCGAATACGAAACAGCGACACTGGTATTTGAATGTCAAAAAAATCCATTTTATTATGTATGTGAAAAATCTCTTTTTTCTTATTTACAAATATATCTGTTCGCAATTACCGTTGTCACTCATTTATTTTAACATCTTAGCAATGAAAATGTTTCGTCCGTTAAGGGTGTATTCGAAAAAACGCTTTTCCACCTTCAACAGCTAGAAATTTTCCGATACAATTTCAAACATATTTTTAAAAGTAGAATCATGAAACTTGTTGAGGATATTTTTGAAGAGACGTACAAGGTGCCGTGTGATGTATTTTTACGCTCAATTCATTAGAATTTGATATATAAACCATTATCTTCTCAGCATGACCCTTTTTTTCGTTCACAGATCTCCCGCTAGGGGAAAATCTGTTCAAAATGCCGTTTTTGATTGCTTTTTTTGCAATATTTTCTGCATTTATCAAAGAATTGACAATTACGGCACCTTGTGTACTTTCCAAATAAGAGATATTGAAAGTTTCGTGTATTTGAGAGCAACAATGAAGTCAAAAAGAAATCGTAAAATAAGCAGTTTGCATCGAAATACACCCTTAAAGTGTTAAAAAAAGTTTCTTAACTTGTTATCGATAATAGATGTTATCAAACCATTTTAGAAAATCATTTTTCTCAATAATATAGAAGAGGACATGAAATATTGTCAGTATATGAAAAGAAAACCCTGTAACCCAGGGGTGCAAAAATCTAGGCGCCAGCAGTCAGTTTCTCACCACAAAATTTATTTAGTTTTTCTTCGTCTAATATTTCGTGTAACATTCCTGCTAGAATGCTATTAAATTTTGAGCGAAAAAACTTTAAAATTTTAATGGTGAGAGATTACCCTCTGGCGCCTAGATTTTTGCACCCCTGCTTTAACCCTTACAGGGGCGCTGTTCGCAGTTTGGAAATCGTTAATTTTAATGCCCAAACTGCTAAATTATTAGATTATCCATTCTAGAACTTGATTAATAAAAGTTTGCTTAAAATTTGTTCTAAGTGACATCCTTCGGTTGCAATACAGAAATGTATACGCGAAATAAATTCTAACACTTTCAGCATATAGAGTATGATCACTCAAAGCATAGCACAACCACTGCGAGCAAAACCCTTGATCTTTACCGGCAACATTTTCAGAAAGAATCACGTTTTGAGCACCTTATCGCCAGAACGATTGGCGCGGAGATGAAGTCAATGCTACGCACCCTTTCTTGTTTGTGACGTCAAACGCCTAGAAAATAGCAACCCTTCCTTCTGCAAAGAGATCGCGCTTATTGTTCATTTGTTTTTTCCGTAAATGTTATCAAGCAAAGACTATAATATGAGGAAATGTTATTCACCGTTGGTTACGATTAAAACATAGCTTAAAACAAAGAGCTTTTTCAGATTAAAATGCTTTAAATTTCACAAAACATATAAACATAGGGGTTTTTTCCCCCCAATTTAAAAATATTATTTACTTAACTCGCTATGTTCGAAGAAATTGAGAAGTAAATTAAAAACAATAGTAAAGATTCTCTTGTAATAAATATAATTCTATTAATCATATGTTTTATGACACATTTGAACTTAGTTTATTTTGTGTTTGGCAATGCAGCTAGCTGAATGTTCTCTCTTCCGCCAACTCGCCAAGGCTGGTGCTCAAAACGTGATTCTTTCTAAAAATGCTTACCGGCACACTGTTTCCAGTCTGGGATACCCAATCTTAATTCCAAACTTGCGAAGGCACCAATAATACTTTAATAAAATTTTGCTTCTACAATATAAGCTTAAACTAAGGAATTCAAAATATCTAAAAAATTCGATTGTGAATTCCGGTGTCAGTTGAAAATTTTTCATTTTACTAACAGATTTTGCCCGTTGCCGAAAAGGGTTAAGGCCTGAGGACAGAAGTCATGACATCATCACTAATGGACCGTGTTCTCACTAATTTTGGATCAGACACCGGACAATTTTTAATAGCAGTTTCCTTTTATTTTATTTATAGAATATCTTTCATCTTATAAAATATAATAACTATTTAAACTTAATAGTGATAATTTGGAATTCCCCAATACAAAATCAGCCATATGCGGCAACATTGTGGCATTTCGCATCTGGCTGAATTTTTATTAAGGGGGATTCAAAATTCTTACCAGAAAATTAAAAAAGTTATTATTGTTCGATAAGATGATAGATGTTCTACAAATGAAATAAAAGGAAACTACTATTCAAAGTATCGATGTGTTTCCCACAGTAGTGAGCACAGAGTACGGAACAGAGAATCAACTTTCATACACTGTAATGGCAACTTGTTTAACATGGGATTACGCATAGACAATAGCGACACGAGCTGACCACTCTGAAACTACGATCATAACATAAGAGAGGTTACTAATTTGGAGAAACATCGCTTCCTTGGCGACAAATGATAAGGAAAAAAAAAAATCCATCCAGAGCCTGATTACTAACGGGGCACTCTCTCACCAGAAAAAATTTATAGAAATTTTCGTCTTCTTTAAACGCCCTTTTCATACAAGATTACTGTCATGAATAAGGAAAAATTCTTTATTTCTTTTTCCTGGTGGGAGAGTGCCCCGTTAGTAATCAGGCCCTGAATACAGCGACGGCTTGCTGCTTCTTGTTTTGAAATTTATGAAAGAATTATTTTAATATGAAATAACTTTGACGTATTCTTCTTGCAAACAATACATGTGTCTCTTCGTAACATAACGACCTAATAATTTAAACTTGAAAATTCAAGAATAATAACAGTAATAATTACGAATCAATATAAGCGCGAAAATCTAAAATTAAATAGCATAAGCACGTGTGCAAAGATCAAATCAGCCTTCAGCAAGAAGCGCCAAACCAGAATAGGGTTACAGTTAAACAGAAATCACGAGGATAAAAATCGCCAACGCGATGGTTTAATTTTTATGTGATCCACTGAGGGCGTTCTTTTCAAGTCGAGTTGAGGCTCTGTTACGTACTCTGTGCTCAGGCCTACAGGGTTTGGATGGCAGCGGCCTACTCATCAACATTCATATACAAGGCTGCCACAAACGACTGTTTTTCTATTCTATGCGCACCACTATTTTATAAAAATAAATTTCGTAGTAACTTCTCTTGCAAATATTGTAAAATATTGAAATATCTTTGTTTTGCGAAAGTGGTGCGAGACAGAATTTTAAAACAATTGCCTTTGGCAGCCGAGTCATGCAATTCAAAGTTTCGTAAATCAGCAAGTTTTAGTTTTAGATGACTGGGACATTTTTTGTTTTCTTTTTAACCTTCCTACCCTGTTCAAATTTTATCAAATTTTGATTAAAAACAATTCGCACCAGAATTGTTATTTGAAACATTTTAATATATTTTACCGTAATTTCGGGTGTACAAGCCGTAGATTAAACAATTCTTTTTCGACCCAGAATTTTTTAAAAAAACAAATATAACTATTTAGATCGCCGTAAATATTTGTCTTTAATCACTAAATAAGATTTCTGGGTCCAAAACGAATTGTTTGATCCGCGGCTTATACACCCGAAATTACGGTAATTGACTTATTTATGTGAATCTGTTATTTAACTCTCTTTATGAAAAAAGTTCTGGTTCGAATAGTATAAATAGGGATGAGATTCCACTTTTTTGCACACCAGTATAATCTTAGAGAAAATGTTGGCCTGTTAAATCGCAAAATTGTTCCGCTTAAACAAGAGACTTTATAAGAGAGTTCATGGTATATATCATACACATGTTTCATCTTAATAATACAGGTATAGAATAAAAAAAATTAGTCAAGTTTTATAAAAATGTTTCACACCAGAGTTATATTTAACCCTTTGAGGGGAAAAGTACTTAGTATCCTTAAAAATGCTGAAATGATTGAATAACACCAGAATTAAAAACCACATTTATTTTAAAACAGATAAAAGCTTTTCTTCACGTACTTGATAAAATTAGAATTTTTTCTTCAAAATTCTGATGTCAATGTAATATTTCGCAATCAAAATTAAGTAGGATTTTTTTAATCCCACCGCCCTTCAAGGGGTTAAAACGGTTTTAGCTTTTTTATCTAACGTTATTCTTCTTTGTATTTTTAAAATTTATTTTGTAATGAAATTTCTGATTTGATCTGAAATACATTCATATGGCAACAGTCAAAACGATCGCTCATGGCCGTTGTAGTGTTAAAATTGAATAGTAGCATGCTCTAAAAGTATTCTTCGACTTCATTTTTTACAATTAAACAAAGCGAAGGATACTTAAAGAATTACTGATTAAATAATAATAATAATAATAAATCGACAGCCGCCATATTACGTTAGCGGATTGACCAAGAATTAAGGATGTATTTCGATTCAAACTGCTTATTTTCCGATTTATTTTTGAATTCATATTTGCTCTCAAATGCACCAAACTTTCAAAATCTCTTACCGTAATTTCGGGTGTATAAGCCGCAGGTCAAACAATTCTTTTCCGACGCAGAAATTTTTAAGAAACAAATATAACTAGTTAGATCGCAGTAAATATTTGTCTTCAATCACTAAATAAGATTTCTGGGTCCAAAAAGAATTGTTTGATCCGCGGCTTATACACCCGAAATTACGGTATTTGGAAAGTACACAAGGTGTCGTGATCGTCGATTTTTTGACAAATGCAGAAAATATTGTAAAAAAAAGCAACTAAAAACGGCATTTCGAGCCGATTTTTCCGAAGCGAGAGATTTGGGAACGAAAAAAGGATCATACTGAGAAGATAATTGTTTATAAATCAAATTCTAATGAATTGAGCGTAAAATGACATCACACGGCACCTCATGCGCCCTTTCAAGAACCTCCTCAGCAAGTTTCATGTTTCTACTTTTAAAAATGTGTTTGAAATTGTATCAGAAAATTTCGAGCTGTTGAAGGTGGAAAAGCGTTTTTTCAAATACACCCTTAACCCTTTGCGGTGCAGTGGTTTCATAGATATACCACTTACTATTATTTTCCAAACGCCACATTGGCACCGGAATTTTGTTTAAAAAAATTACGGTTTATTGAATGCGTGAAACATAGCGCTTTCCTATTTACAAATAAAGTTGTTTTCAAATTCCGGTGTCAGTCATTAATTTTAACACTTAAGTAATGAATTTGTCCTGCGCCGCAAAGGGTTAAGAGGATAATTCATTCAAATAAAAAGACACTTTCGTTATTTCTGTGCCTATGGAAGACAATTATAAAGATATCTCGGTTGCATTTTAATAGTTTTCAATGATTTTTTCATTGGATAGCTGAGATCGATCTGTGTAAAGGCTACTCTTTACTTTTTTTATTTTATTCACAGATAATTTTTATGAGGACGCTTTCACTTTCGGAACTGGTTTGGAAAGCAAAAACACCCTCATAAAAATTATTTGCAACCAAAAACTAGAAAGAAAAAAAAGACCTGCATTCAGATTAATCTCAGCTATTCAATGTTGAAAACAATTTAAAAATATTGAAATGCAATCGAGAAATCTTTATGAATTTCTTCCATAGGTTTAGCATTAGTGAACGGATCTTTTCATTTGACTGAAAAGAAGGCACGTTAAAAGAAGCCCCTTAAGAAGGCACGTTAAGGGTATATTCGAAAAAACGCTTTTCCACCTTCAACAGCTCGAAATTTTCCGATACAATTTCAGGCACATTTTTAAAAGTAGAAACATGAAACTTGCTGAGGGGATTCTCGAAGGGATGTATGAGGTGCGTGTGATGTCTTTTTACGCTCAGTTAATTAAAATTTGAGTTATAAACAATTACCTTATCAGTATGACACCTTTTTTCGTTCACAAACCTCCCACTTGGGGAGAATCGGCTCGAAATGCCGTTTTTGATTGCTTTTTTTGCAGTATTTTCTGCCTTTATCAAAGAATCGGCAATCACGGCACCTTGTGTACTTTCCAAATAAGAGATTTTGAAAGTTTGGTGCATTTGAGAGTAAAAATGAATTAAAAAATAAATCGGAAAAATAGCAGTTTGAATCGAAATACACCCTTAAAAAGAACTGATTTTGTTTAGTATTTTGATCTTTTTCTTTATACAAAAGACTGATAACAAAATGTAACATCTTTGTCGGTCTAGAGACACACGGAATAAGAATAAGCTCTAGAATTTTCTGTTTTCTTGAAAAGGAATTTGAATCTGAAATTGCTGTGTGAAATTTCTGATCTAAAAGTTTTTCGTGACACTTGTGCATATTTTTTAAGTCTTTTGCTTTGAATTTAAATTTCTTGGCTAACAAAACGTCATGTTTCCCAGTTACAAAAGTTGAAATTTTCAAAAACACATTTCATCAATGAGAAATATTTTTTAAAAAATAAAAGAGCTTACTAAATTTTTTTAGAGTATTTGTTACATAAAATCAAGAAATTTTTTTGGAAAGCCTGAAGATTTTAAGAAGTAAACACATTCATTAAAATAGTTGTATAAATAATCATTATCAGTAAGGAAAAAAAATAACATGCCTAATATATGGAACTATTAGTAAACTAGTCGTTGGGGGCCACCGTAATACTTACCCATCATCAGGGCCTGATTACTAACGGGGCACTCTCCCACCAGGAAAAAGAAATAGAGAATTTTTCCTTATTCATCACAGTAATTTTGAATGAAAAGGGCGTTTAAAGAAGACGAAAATTTCTATAAATTTTTTCTGGTGAGAGAGTGCCCCGTTAGTAATCAGGCTCTGCCCATCATTGATATGCATAATATAAAATATGAAAATAAAACATGTGTAAAATATTTATAAAATACACTGCAAATGCAAAATAAAATTTAAACGCAAATTTAAATAGTTTTAATATACATAGTCATGCTTTATTAATGAATTGCTGATGAGCCAAATTCGACAAATTATATAAAACGCCAAAATACTCAAGTAATACCGGATTGCGTAAAAGAAACATCCTTATAACTCTAAAAATAATAATCATGTTAACTAACAATTTACTGCGTCGGATGAAGCGTCTCATTTCTAATTAAAATATATCTTTGAATTGAAATTTGATTAAAATACAGGGTCATGAAAAATCAAAGAATGCGGAAAACAGGATTACACATATCTCGGCAACTAATAATCCGATCGACTTCGTTCTTCATGCAAAATTTGTGTTATTTTATTGCCTTTTACATCCACTCTTTAAAATAAAAAAAATCGAAAATTTTTATATACCTTTCATCAGAATGAATTTTTCGAGAGCCCGAAAAAAATAGTTCTGGATAATCGAGGGTACTGATATTAAATAGGCTTCGTCCCATTCTTACATACCAAGTGCATACAAAATTTCAAGTCTCTATCTCAATTTGTTCGGGAGATAGAGCGTTTACAGACAGACAGACAGACTGACAGACAGACAGACAGACAGACAAACAGACAGACGGACGGCAAATTAAAATATATATATATGTTTTTCGGAATCTTCAGTATCTGAAACGTGTAAATCCGTCAAAATTTTTTTTCGATTTTCAAAACGACTGCAGGACTTACCCTATACTACGTATGATGGGTAAGTAAAAGCAACTGACATATTCCTAAAACAGTGAAGCTCCCACTGTAACCGCTTTTGCAGAGTTTGATTAGCACCGCCTGAGATATTCACCAGTAATATTAACCCCTTCGCGACGAGAGACTTTTCCGAAATTTTTAATATTTTGTCACCAGTTTAAAAAAACAAAACATTTTGGCTTTTTGAATCGAGAAAATGCTCCGATTAAATAAGGTAAATTTTGCTGTAAAATTTTACTGGTGGGGATAAAGAAGGAATCTTAAGCCTTTTTGCGGCACGTATACGTGTCGCCAAGGGGTTAAGTAGAATGTCGCCTTAATTTAACCCTTTAAGTTCCATGACAGAATACGTTCTAGAAATTATGTAGTTCAGAAAATCGGATTTCACACCAGAAAAATTCAATGGCTAATTTCGTTTTATTTAAATACAGAATGTTCCGTTATTAATAAAAAAAAAATATTGCTGTTTTAATTTTCTGGTGGAAATTAAGATATATGAATTAAAATATTTCAAAATATCTCGGGCGATTTGTGATCCAGAGAGTTAAACTTCTTCATTATATTAATCGTTCGCATTTTAACCCTTTAACGATCATAGCATTTTCATTGCTAAGATGTCGAAATAAATAAATGACACCGGTAATTAAGTAAATTTGTAAATAAGAAAACGTGATTTTTCACATACATAATAAAAGGGATATTTCTAGATAAAAATACCGGTGTCAGTGTTGCATATCGGAATTAAAATTTTGTGGTTTCGTGGTGAAACCAATGAACGTTAAAGGGTTAATGCAGAATTTCAGTTATAAATAATGGCAGAAACAAATATTCATTTTTACTGGTGGAAATTTATTTTGGCAGTAGTTAGGACCTGCATTCTCAAAATATTGTGACAGCTTAGACAACCTCCTGTCAATGTCAAAGAAAAAGACTCTAATACTTGATTTAAACTGACACCAATAAAAGCAATGGAATTTTGAATACAGAGGAGGATACATATAGCGTATTGTCTAGCAGTTCTGACTGAAGTAACCGAGATGATTATCACCACAGAGTACGTAACAGAGCCTCAACTCGACTTGAAAAGAACGCCCTCAGTGGATCACTTAAAAACTAAACCATCGCGTTGGTGATTTTTATTCTCGTGATTTCTGTTTAACTGTAACTCTATTCTGGCTTGGCGCCTCTTGCTGAATGCTGATTTGATTATCTTTGCACACGTGCTTATGCTATTTGATCTTAGATATCCGCGCTTATATTGATTCGTAATAATTACTGTTATTATTCTTGAATTTTCAAGTTTAAATTATTAGGTCGTTATGTTACGAAGAGACACATGTATTGTTTGCAAGACGAATACGTCAAAGTTATTTCATATTAAAATAATTCTTTCATAAATTTCAAAACAAGAAGCAGCAAGCCGTCGCTGTATTTTTTTCTTTTTTCTTTTATCATTTGTCGCCAAGGAAGCGATGTTTCGCCGAATTAGCAACTTCTCTTATGTTATGATCGTAGTTTCAGAGTTATCCGCTCGTCTCGCTACTGTCTATGCGTAATCCCATGTTAAACAAGTTGCCATTACAGCGTATGAAAGTTGATTCTCTGTTACTACTCTGTGATTATCACAAGACGGCGGCTGTATCTTTTTACAAGGTTCTGCAGTTTCTAATTACTGCCGGTATAAACTTCCACCAATATACATGAAAGGAAAATTTCTGGTTAATTTTACGCCTCATTGATTGAAAATTTATGTTATAGGTATTGAAAAATTTTCTATCTCTTTTTACTGATGCCATTTTGCCCAGGTATTATATATTTTTTTTCACTGAGAGGGGGTTTCTTGGTTGTCACAATGTGGCGGAATTATTACAACCGAAGTAAACTCTTACCAGTAAAAATGAATATCAGTTTTTGTCGTTATTTTTTATTCGAATTCTTCATAAAGGAGACTTTTAAATTATGAAACTGGAATTGGATTCGTAGGTTTACCATTATGTTTCCGTGCACCGAATCCTCCATATTTTTATATTTTCGGCTTCAGGAAAACACATGGTAAACCTACGAGTCAAACGCTAAAATCAGATTTTTAGGTGTTTTATTCTAAGGTATGACTTGGCAGACCTATTGCGTTTTCATATGCGAATCGAGATACAACTAATCCTAGATTTTCCGCCCATGAGCTCGATGAGGTGATTATCCGTTTTGCCGCTTTTTGGTCTATAATGTTAAGAAATTCTAAATTCACCCTAAATAATATAAACAGTTGTTTTTGTGATTAAAATTCATATAAAAAAAGCACAAATAAATGTAATATAATTACCTTCAGATGTTAAGAAATTTATATGCATTAAATTATAAATATACATATAAATTATGTATAAATTTATATGTATTAAATTTATTTGAAATAGAAAATATCTTGAAAAATAGATTGGAAAACCATTAAAATACCCAAAAGTGGTTAGCATGACATAGCATTCAGTAGTTAGAACGGCAGGCGGCAGATGTTTATGCATAGCTGCCAACTCTTCTGATTTTTTGACCCGGAAAAATTTAACAGAATATTTTGCCTTATTTAATCAACAAATTACAGCGATTTGAAATAGTAAAAATTACTGTAAAATTTTCCGGGCTCAAAAAGCGGAAGATGTTGGCAGCTATGGTTTCTGAGAATGAGATACAATTGTTGGTTACACGACACGATAAGTGCCTTAACCCTTTCCGGCACACTGTGCCCAGTCTGGGATACCTAATTTTAATTCCAAACTTGCAAACGGCACCAATAATATTTTAGTGAAATTTTGCTTTTACTATAGAAGCTTAAATTAAGGAATTTAAAATATTTTAAAAATTCGTTTGTGAATTCCGGTGTCAGTCGATAATTTCTCATTTTAGTACAGATTTTGCCCGTGCCGGAAAGGGTTAAACAGGAGGAAACTATGTTGAAAGTTGTTTAAGTTACCCTTTTCTTATGTGAAAATAAAATTATTATAAAAATTCCCCTGTCTCCTTTAAATCCCACCGCTATATACAGGGTGATTCATAAAAGATGGGCAGAACTTTAAGGGGTTATAGTACACTTAAAGACAAATAATATTAAATAGGAGACTAAGGGTCCCAGACGTATTCCCAAGGAGATAGGGGGCATTAAAGTTTAGGGTCCGAAATTTCAAATGATTATAAAAAATGGAAAAATTGGTCGATTCGTTTGCGGTTTTTGCAAAAAATTTTCTTTATGCCAGTATTTTCTTGAAATAAAATTTTAAAGTTCAATTTCAAAAAATGCCGATAGGGGGCGCTTTAGACTTTGGAGTAACAAACAACTATTTTTTAACGTTATTTTTTGTATTTCTTTAAATGATTTCGAAAGCTTAGACTTAAACTTAAATTTTGATCTAAAAATCCGAGTCCTAACGAGTAGTTAAGTAGCGTAAACTGAAATTTGAAATTTGAAACCCTTCTCCCCCCAGAACAAAAATCAGTTATTCCCGATCTTTGTGTCGTAGATTAGGCTCTAACTACTGCCGCGTTTTGCTAAAATTATTCTTTATGTCAGTATTTTCTTGAAAATAAATTTTAAAGAAAATTTTCAAAAAATTCCGATAGAGGGCGCTTTAGACTTTGGAGTAACGAACAACTATTTTATACCGTTATTTTTTGTGTCTCATTAAATGCTTTCTAAAGCTTAGACTTAAATTTAAATTTTCAGCTCAAAATCTGAATCGCTGAGCGTGGTTCAGTAGCGAGGGGAGGGGGTTCAAATTTCAACTTCTGAACATAGTTCAGTTTGCACTACTTAACCATGCCCAACGATTCTGTGCTGTGATACGAGGCAAAAATACAACTTTCGTCAAGGACTGCATAGTCGGAATTCACTCATAAAGGCACTGGCACAGTTGGAAACGTCGCTCATGCAAACGTTAAAGCTCCATTCCTGACGCTAGTCACCGGGTGAAGGAGACAGAAAGTATGCAAATGTCAAATGGGGAAGAAGAAGAACACGTATGCAAAATTTTGACACGATTCAGGCATAAAAACCACTGAACGGTGAGTCAAGTGTAAGTCGCTGTAGTAATGAATCGGAAGATGGTGCCCTTCACGAATAAGGAAAAGGCTGAGATGCATTTAATTTACGGAGCGGCAGATGGAAATGATGCAGAGGCACAACGAATGTACGGAGAGCGATTTCCCAACAGGCGGTTGCCTAACCGCAAAACTTTCGAGCGCTTGCACAGACAGTTGTGTGAGACGGGATCAATTCTCGCTTCCCGGTCGAATGCAGGTCGTGCAAAAAAGGACGAATCAGTAGTTGTTGCAGAAGCCATTCTGGATGTAGTAGCGGCGCAGCCAAGTACAATTACACGAACAGTGGCTAGGCAGGTGGATATCTCACAGTCCATGACTTGGAGGGTACTGAAGGATGAACATTTGCTCCCGTTTCATGTGCAACGAGTCCAGAAACTGTCTCCAGGGGATTATCCATATCGTATTGAATTCGCCCGCTGGTTTCTGCAGCAGAACGCGCTAAATCCACATTTTGGACGAACTGTGCTTTTCACCGATGAATGTACCTTCACACGTGAAGGTACATTTAACACACACAATGCACATGTATGGGCGGATGTCAATCCACATGCTACGTATCCAAATGCTCATCAGAGACGCTTTTCCATCAATGTTTGGGCAGGAATCCTCGGAGACCACCTAATCGGACCGTACCTTCTTCCTGAACGCCTCAACGGTAAAACATACCTCACATTTCTGCAACATGTGCTGCCAGACCTGTTAAACGTTGTTCCTCCACGCATCCGGCGGGTCATGTGGTTCCAGCACGATGGAGCGCCAGCCCATTACGTACGAGACGTCCGCAACTATCTGGACATCACATTTCCGAACAGATGAATTGGTCGAGGTGGTCCTGTTGCTTGGCCTGCTCGCTCGCCAGCTCTTTCACCCCTCGATTTCTTTTTTTGGGGACAATTGAAGGCTTTTATGTATGAGACACCCATTGAATCCCCCGAGGAACTGGTCGCATGACTTTCCGCCGCTGTAGGGGAAGTGCTCGAAAAGCCTGATGTTTTCGCGAATGTTCGCCGTTCCATTCTTCGCCGTTGTTCTGCGTGCATAACCTCTGGTGGTCACAATTTTGAACATTTATTGTAATTACATGTTAATAAATATGCTTTGGTAACATAATCCTAATTTGTGTCTTTTTACCTCGTATCACAGCACACAATGTGTGGACATGGTAAACTGAACTGTGCTCAGGAGTAGAAATTTCAAACCCCTCTCCCCAGAAACTTAACCACGTCTAACGATTCAGATTTTGGGCTGAAAATTTAAGTCTAAGCTTTAGAAAGCATTTAATGAGACACAAAAAATAACGGTATAAAATAGTTGTTCGTTACTCCAAAGTCTAAAGCGCCCTCTATCGGAATTTTTTGAAAATTTTCTTTAAAATTTATTTTCAAGAAAATACTGACATAAAGAATAATTTTAGCAAAACGCGGCAGTAGTTAGAGCCTAATCTACGACACAAAGATCGGGAATAACTGATTTTTGTTCTGGGGGGAGAAGGGTTTCAAATTTCAAATTTCAGTTTACGCTACTTAACTACTCGTTAGGACTCGGATTTTTAGATCAAAATTTAAGTTTAAGTCTAAGCTTTCGAAATCATTTAAAGAAATACAAAAAATAACGTTAAAAAATAGTTGTTTGTTACTCCAAAGTCTAAAGCGCCCCCTATCGGCATTTTTTGAAATTGAACTTTAAAATTTTATTTCAAGAAAATACTGGCATAAAGAAAATTTTTTGCAAAAACCGCAAACGAATCGACCAATTTTTCCATTTTTTATAATCATTTGAAATTTCGGACCCTAAACTTTAATGCCCCCTATCTCCTTGGGAATACGTCTGGGACCCTTAGTCTCCTATTTAATATTATTTGTCTTTAAGTGTACTATAACCCCTTAAAGTTCTGCCCATCTTTTATGAATCACCCTGTATACCTTAGAAGGTGCTCAGAATTTTTTATTATGCTCACTGGTAAAATTTTGCCTGATTTAATCTGATCATTTTCGCGATTCTATAACGCAATAATTTCCGCGTTAGGAAACCGGCGATATTAGACTAAAAATTCTATAAAAGGCGCTTGTCACGTAGAGGTTGATTTCACAACAAAGGAGTTATGAATAATAAAGAAAGGAGACATACAGTCGGCTCTCATTAATTCGAACTCTCGGGACCACAAGAAATGTTCGAATTATCCGAAGTTCGAATTATGGAAAATATGAAATTAAAACATTCTTAATTTGGTATAAGGAATAACAAAGGAATCAATGTTATAGTGTTTCTTTATTTTTAAATTTATTTCGTCTGTTATCATTAGAATATGACTTAATATTAAATTAGAATTTATAAATACATAAACTAATTAAAAGATTAAAAACAAGCACAATGGAAGAAACATTTAAAGCGTCACTGATAAACAGAAGGGATACTAAGAAAGTGGATATCAAATGCACTGGATTATTAGTATACTCGTTCGGATTAATTTTCACAAAAATCAAAAAAAGAAAGTTATTCAAATGATCTGAAATCCATGAGAAACAAGTGAAAAATAAAAAATCGGAATTTTTGTTTGTTCGAATTAAACGAAGTCAAGACAAAATGAGTTCGAATTAATGAAAATTTTTAACGTTATTCTGCCATTGAAAATTTCGGGACTTCATGTTTTGTTCGAATTAAGCGAAGATTCGAATTATCCGATTTCGAATTAACGAGAGTCGACTGTATATTGCATTGTCTGGCGAGTGAAATAATGGGGATGTTGTCACAAAATGGCTAATGCTTTATTTTAGTCAAATCCGCGGTTTCTGATTACTGCTCGTTAAATTTCTACCAGTAAACTTAAATAGAAAACTTCGTCTTATTTAAGCGCATTATACGAGTCGCGTTTCTCTCACAAATATAGTTAAAAAAATCTATTTCGTTTTATGGGTCTCAGTTTGTCCAGGTATTAGAATTATTTTAATAATACAGAAAATATTTAATCTTTGTTGTCACAGTATAGCAGTACTATCGCGGGAAGTAAACCTCCACCAAAAATGAAGAAGAAATTCTAGTAGAAATAAATATCTTTTTTTTTTTTTTTTTTTTGAAATTATCCATTATACGTTGTTATAATAGCGGAACCTTTCTGCTTAATTTTTCTTGTACAAGTTTACCCCCTGAATAATGAACCCTACGAAAACGATTACAGTTAAAGCACAATTATTTCAAGGATATGCCAGTTCCATGATCACAACGGGATTCAGTTAAACAAGTTGGAAATTGCACGTGAACGTAGCAAATGAGGTGCGTTCGTACGATAACGAAGTTTTAAAAATATTCAGATCTTGCTGATATAGTAGAGCGTACTCCGGATACAGTATAGTAGTCGAAATCTTTACGCTTCTGTAAATATGAAGGAAGTAATTTTTAATAAACCTCAGAAACGTATATCTTATTCATAAAATGTGAAATAGTTGAATATAATTAAAACACGCCCCAAACAATGTTTCCCCGTATAGCATTATCTAGTGGAATACTTTTGTGTGGCCCTGTAATTTAATAATAAAAATTCTTTGCATCACAGATTGTACAGAATGCATATTTTAGTTTATATTTCATAGATTCATGCCTATTTTATTATGTTCGAATGAGTGTAACTTCATTAAAATGCATTTGGAACTTTTTTCCCATTGACGTAATATAATGGAATACTTTTGATTGTCCCTGTAAATGATCTATGCATCCGACTTTCATAACATTTGAAATGACTCGATAAAATTACGTAATAATTATATGTTTTAAATTTCAAACGATTAAAATGCATTTGAAACATTTGTACCCATTGACCGTAATGTAACGGAATCCTTTTGATAGTCCCTGTAATTGATCTATCCATACGATTTTCATAAAATATGAAATGACTCGACAAAATTATGTAATAATTATGTATTTTAAATTTTAAACGATTCAGTTGGGTAGTTTTTGCGTTGTTGTATGCGGACAGACAGACAGACGGACAGACGGACGGACTGAGCGACATCAATAGGTGCTACGTATTTACATAACTACGAACGCACCTAAAAAAGAGTAGGAATGACGAACAGAAATCTAAAAATTAAGATCAAAGAACAAGTAAAAAACATACAATCGATCTATCAATTGATCAACAATTTGATATGAGATACAATTGATCTATCCATCCGATTTTCATAAAACTTGAAATGACTCGACAAAAATATGTAATAATTATGTATTTTAAATTTCAAACGATTCGGTTGGGTAGTTTTTGCGTTGTTATATGCGGACGGACAGACGGACGGACTGAGCGACAACAATAGGTGCTACGTATTTACATAATTACGAACGCAGCTAAAAACACGCCTTATACGATCGGCTCGTGTAAGCTCATTTATAACTTATTCTAGGCCCCGACAGGTTAATTGAAGATTGTTCATTTTTTATCGTTTTTATCCAACACTTTTAAATTTGGTTTGCTTGCCTGTCCCATTTAACTTTTTATCATCCCGGCCAGGCCTGGATCCGTGCATATTTCTGTGCTGCCTTTCCGCATTTTTCTTTCATTCTTTCTTTATTTATATTTATTTTTATTATTTTTCATTTATTTTATTTATTTATTTATTTTTGTATGCAAAATGGTATTTTTTTCCTCGAACAATAGTTCAAAACTCTTTTAAAACAAACCTTATTTTGGCGCTATCCCCAATACTTTATACGCTATCCATATACAGTCGACTCTCGTTAATTCGAAATCGGATAATTCGAATCTTCGCTTAATTCGAACTAAACATGAAGTTCCGAAATTTTCAATGCCAGAATAACGTTGAAAATTTTCATTAATTCGAACTCATTTTCTCTTTACTTCGTTTAATTCGAACTAACGAGAATTCCGATTTTTCATTTTTCTTTTCTTTTCTTTTCTTTCAAATCAGTTGAATAACTTTCTTTCTTTGATTTTTGTGAAAATTGTTCCGAACGAGTATACATATAATCCAATGCATTTGATATCCTTTTCTTAGTGCCCCGTCTGTCCATCAGTGACGCTTTAAATTTTTCTTCCACTGTGCTTGTTTCTAATATTTTAATTAGCTTATGTATTCATACATTCTAATTTAATATTGAGTCATATTCTAATGATAACAGACGCAATAACTTTAAAAAACAATATAACATTAATTCCTTTGCAATAGTACCATACTAAGCATGTTTCAAATCATTTTTTCCACAATTCGAACTTTAGATAATTCGAACATTTCTTGCAGTCCCGACGAGTTCGAATTAACGAGAGCCGACTGTACATATAATTTTTAATTTTTAATTTTAAGCGAAAGCATTATTTAAATAAATATTTATTATAGTAAATTGCCCATTTCAACATTTGCTGCTTGTATAAATAAATTAAATACTTGTATCAATAAAATAATTTCATTCTTTAAAAAAAAAATCTGATTAAAAAAATCTCTAAAACTCTGTTATATGTACGTTTGTTTAAATAATAATAAACAAAATTTCATGGTTAGTTGCAGCTTTTATCACTATTGAAAGAAATGTTTAAGAAATATTTAGTTTCGGTAAGTGGTCTGGAGGATTGCCAAGCTTTTTATTGTCGGAATTGGTGTTTTGCCTCATCTTTTTAGCGCCAAATTTAATGCATTTGTGAATGAAATAAGAAGGAATAAGCTCCATTTTTTCAACACTCATAACAGCTTTAACCGTGAAAAGAATTATTTTATGGGAAGGAAAGTAAAACTTTAACTCTCGTTTTTTTTTTCTAAATCTTTTTTTAAACAGACTTAAATGAGACAGAAACATTCCATTTGAATAATATATGTAAAACCAGCTAAAAGAAAAAGAAAAAATAAGCTGTATTATAAAAAAGTGGTTCTGGAAACCTCTTTCCGCTTAAATAAAATCCTGTCAAAAACATGAATGTGAAAGAATGCCAAGTTCGTTAAAGGTTTCGCAAATAAAAGAAGTGAGATCTAACTGCAAACCAAGTTCGTTCGAAGCTGCTTAAATCATAACTCCTGTCATGCATATTATTATTCAATTGCTTAAAATGATTTGTTATGTGACTTGTTATTCAATAGAGCGACTTAGCAAGTTTTCTCTTATTAAATTTTTTCTATTTAGTTGATCAGAAATTAAAGTTGATCCCTTCCTTAACTTATCAGTACCTTAACTTCAATATACCTATTCGAGCACACGATTGACCATCAGATTCTAGATCTTTGCCAATCAGATTCTAGATTAAATTGTACTCCGACTCAAAGATTAAAGTTGGTAGCTGAAAACTTGCCAAGTCGCTCTATTGAATAACAAGTAACATAACAAATCATTTTAAGCAATTGAATAATAATATGCATGACAGGAGTTATGATTTAAGCAGCTTCGAACGAACTTGGTTTGCAGTTAGATCTCACTTCTTTTATTTGCGAAACCTTTAACGAACTTGGCATTCTTTCACATTCATGTTTTTGACAGGATATCATTATTTTTTGTCAAATCACTTCTTTTATGAGCGAAACCTTTAACGAACTTGGCATTTTTTCACATTCATGTTTTTGATAGGATATCATTAATTTTTGTCAAATAAGTAGGTATTTGTTTCTTTTTTGAAATAAATAGGTTAAATTAGTTAAATTAGTTTTATTTAATATTAATTAAACTTTCAGCTTTTTCCCGCATTTATTCACTGTTTTTTTCAGTCAAATTAAAAAATTTAACATTAGGACTGCTTATGTTCCTATAAATTCCACTAATAAGGATGTTTCTTTTACGTGATTGGGTACTACTTGATTATTTCGTCGACCAAATACGTTTGTAGCCAACTTGGCGAAATATCGCTATATTGACAACAAAAATTACGCACCAAAATCATGCTAACATGCGCTATTTCTGGTATTTTGCCAAATTCCCATATATTCCCATTGTAATCTGATAATTTATCCAATAATTTTGTTAGAGCAAGGACTGTCGCCATCATTTTGGCATCTTTTTTTTTTCTTTAAATCGGTTCGCTAACTACCCAAGATTGCTTAAATATTGCTATTTAGAAAGTTTTTAGAACGCTTTTCGTGCATTTTTAACCCTTTTAAATTTTGTATTTGTTAACAAATGTTCTTAGTGATCATTTATATCTTATAATTAATGAACAGCCAAATTTTATGTTTTTAGGCCCTTAACATACACACATCGCATTTTTAGAACGCTTTTTGCTCTTTTACCCCCTTTGGATTAGTGGAATCGACATAAGATATAGCTTATATTGGAGATAGGACTATCACCATCATTTTGATAACGTTACTTTTAAGATCGGTTTGTTGTGTGCTGCAATTGCTTAAAAATTCCAATTTAGAACATTTTTAGAACGCTTTTCGCACATTTTCACCCCTTTTGAATTCCGTATTTTTCATCAAATGCCCTTAGAGATCATTTATATCTTATAAATAATTAACATGCCAAATCTTATAGCTCTAGGTCCTTCAGTAACGCAAAAGTTACATTTTAGAATGTTTTTTGCTTCTTCACCCTCTTTTGGTTAATGGTATGCGCATAAAATATAGCCTATGTTTGAACCGGGGTGAATATCATCATTTTGATATGATTAATTTTTAAATCGGTTCGGTGGTTTCAGAGATTAACCCCGATACTCGCCAAAAGTGTCGCCAACTTGGCACTATTTCTGATATTTCGTGAAATTCCCATAAACTCTAAAATGCCAAATTTTACGTTTCCAGTCCAGTCCCTTAATATACAGACATCGCATTTTTAGAATGTTTTTTGCTCTTTTACCTCCTTTGGGTTAGTGTAATCGACATAAGATATATCCTATGTTGGAGCAAAGATTGTCATCATCATTTTGATATCATTACTTTTAACATCGGTTTGTTGTTTGCTGAGATTTTTTTAAAATGGGTATTTCGAACTTTTTTAGAACGCTCTTCGCGGATTTTCACCAATTTAAATTTGACATTTTTTAGCAAATGACATTAGTGACCATTTATATCTTATAAATAATTAATATGCCAAATTTTGTGCTTCTAGGCCCTTCAGTAAAACAAAAATCACATTTTTAGAATGTTTTTCGCTTCTGAACCCTCTTTTGGTTAGTGGCACAGACATAAGATATAGTCTATGTTTGAACCGGGGCACCATCATTTTGGTACCATTACTTTTGAAATCGGTTCGGTAGCTTCAGAGATTAGCCCTGATACTCGCCAAAAGTGTCGCCAACTTGGCACTATTTCTAGTATTTTGTGAAACTCTCATAAACTTCCATTGTAATCCAATAATTTATCCTCTAACCAACCATTAATGTTTAATTAATGGTGATTTCTGATTTTTTCCTATTTATATATCCAATAACCTACCTCCACACCAAATTTCAACTTCCTAAGTCACCTGGAAGTTGTCAAACATTTCTATGAGTGAGTGAGTGAATCAGTGGTAAAAACAGTGGTTTTCAGACGTCAATTTCTCGTGAACGGTAAAAGATTTTTAAAAAAAATTTTAGGATTCTTAAATTAGAAGATGGTCTTACACGACACAAAAAATTGCAAGTGTGTAGGTCAAATAGAATTTAAGTTATTGAGGGGTCAAAAGTGGCTCGAAATGGTTCGGGTAATATAACCCACGGCCGGTGTGTCGCCTTTTACTTTGTGAACTTGGCTGACACACTGCCGTGTGTCTAGATATATTGATTTGATATATTGGTTAAATTTATATTGCTTTTGAATATTAACCATTAAACTGATTTCCCCGTACGTCGTAAAGGCAATAAGAGTTTGCTTTATCCATCACTTAAAGCCTTTCAACACCTATAAGTTTTTAAAATACATTTTTATACTTTTTAATTGCAAAAAAAAAAAATGTGTAGATTAAATATCACGAATATTTTAACTTAAAAAATGGTGTTTATTTCATATTTTTATTTATTGTATGTAAATAAAAGAAGTTAAGTCTTTAATTTCAAACTTGAAATTAATTAAACCTTAATGTAACAGCATTAAAAATACTTTGCCCCTGGGAGGGTTAAAATGAAGGGTACTACTTTGTTATCCCGTTGACCAAAAAATTATCGCCAAACTATAAGATTAAATGCCAATAATGGATGATCGTGAATGTCACATTCAATGACATTAAATACGATTCACGTGTTTAAAATGTCATTAAGCGATTTTTATTTCGACTTGTTATTTGTATTTTTATTAATATTCTACTAATTATTATTATTATTATTATCATTTTGTTATTTAAAATAAAAATTACGTCAATATGTATAATTTGGCTATTAGTTTGGCGATTTGTATAATTTGGCGAAATTGGTCGACGGGATAAAAGAGTAGTACGAAATGAAGATAGTTGTCACCCAATATAATATTCTATACACGCAAACTAAAAACCATACTTTGAGGTATTTAATCTTTAACCCTTTTACAACAAAAACTTTACAATTTTTTTTTTTTTTTTTTTTTTTTATCACCAGTTTTTGAAACAAAAATGTGTGTGTTTTTAAATTGAGAAAATGCTCCGATTAAATATCTCAATATAAAAAATATATTATGTAATATTAGATACATAAAAAAAAAATTCACACCCTAGCTTGCGTAACACATATTTTAAAATTTTTTTTTAAAAATGGTCAAAGATTTACATTTTTAAAGAAGTAGTAAAGATTTTTTAAATTCAAACTTTTATAAACTTTTTTATAATTTTAAATAAAATGCTGATATTTATTTAAAATGCACATTAAGTTGAACATTGAAACGCAGTGACTTTACCATTTAAATCATATTAAAAAATGATGTAAGAGTAAGCTGCCGCCTTACTAAATTTTTTTCGCCTTTTTTTACTCGAATTCAAGCAAATATGCAAGAGAAAGGTGCTTAAGAATTTGCTTTTAAAATACAGTGGTGCCAAAAGAATAAAAGGAATAAATTCATGTATTTAAATTTACGGAGTTAAATTATTTTTAGTTAACGGTTAAATTTATTTTGAAATAATTCGAAATTGATTTTTGAAAACAAAAAAGTAATTTCTCATATATGGAACTATTAACACCGATATCTAGAAGCTTCAAATATAGGAATAAAATGACTCTTCTTTCAGCAGTAGTTTTGTTTCAATTATTCTACAACAATTACACGCAATATTTTTTTTCTTTATAACAGTTGAAAGAGGGTTTAATCCAAGGAGTTCAAAAATTTTAACGTTCGTATTTCCTAAACAGTGTGACCGAATGGTTTTTTGTTTTGTATCTCGATGAAAAACATACCAGAAAAGCCAAATAGCAAAGAAAATAAAATCATAAAAACGAAACGCGATATCTAACTTTGTCTGAGTTACAAAACGCACTATATGAAGTTAAAAAGTTCCCTGTTTTACTTAAAAAGCGAAAAACAAAGTGATAGATGTTACAAGATATGATGTTATAGATATTGACCGCCGAAGTAGAATTACTTCCATCAGTAAAAATAAATATCAACTTTTGACTTTTTTTATGGAAATTTTCTACTAATGTTTGCTTAAAAATAAATAGAAATTTTGGTGGAAGTTCACCGCCAAGACAATGAATCTCTGCAAAAGCGATTTTGGTGGCAGCTTCGCTATTTTAAGGCTATGTTAGTTCATTTTTCTTAACCATTTAACTTATCAATATTTAAAAAAATAATGTCATTTTTTATGTATTTTGCAGAATTTTAAATCATATATCACCGATTTTTCAAAGCAGAAATTTTTGCTTAATTGAATCATAAAAATGTTCAAATTAAATAATGCAAAATTTACAATAAAAATTTACTGGTGAAAATAATAAAGCAATAGGGATATGGATTCCCATACGTAGCACGGACAAATCATGTTTGGTAAAAACACATTGCCCGTACGACAAATCAGGGGGGCAGTTTTGTGGTTCGATGTGAAAACAAAGGAAAAAAATCCAACAACCAGCATGCTTCGATATTTTTCTGGCTCGTGGAGTTATTAATTATTCTTAGTAAATAATAATTAATGATTCCAAGAGCCAGCGAAATCTAAACATGTAAATTGTTAGATTTTAACCTCCCCAGTCCTAACCCCCGCCTGGAGCGACACTAAAAACATGCTTTAAAATTAATTTAAATAATTTTAAAAATGATAAAATTACATCAAGACTTTTTAAATAACCCAATTTCCAGCGTATAATCCGCAGATCAAACAATTCTTTTTCGACCCAGAAATTTATTTTAATAATTAAAAGCAAATATCTACGGCTATCTAAAAAGCCATATTTTATATAGAGCTTTTTCTGGGTCGAAAAATGATTGTTTGATCCGCGGATTATACGCTGGAAATTACTGTAAATATGTGCATCTTTGGAGATGTTTTATAGTAATTTTAAGCTGGTTTTTGTAGTACTACGTAAAATTCGTCCCAGGACTGAGAAGGTTCATATTATTTGTTACATTATTATTCCTAATACTCTCATAGCATGTATGGTCACAGTGACGTCACTATGAGTCACTTTGGTAACATCACATCTGTGACCAAAATGCCACCACTCAGTGACGTCATATTGTGACTGAGATGTGACTTTCTTACAAATTTTTAGAAAATTACAAATATTCTTCAAAACATGTTATTTACTTTAAAAAGCATGTTTCTGGCAATTTAAATATCGTCGCTTTTGTCATAGTTTCGTCACAATGTTAATGACAAATAGTCACAAATGACACATTTTTCACAAATATGTCACACCGTGACTTCACAAAGTGGTCACTATGTGATGTCACAAACAAGCTCTAAAACGGCCATAAAGACTTCACATTTTAGTCACTGTGACTTCACATCAACGTCACGTGACGTCACATCGAGAATCGATGGTCACAAGGTCACAATGTGACTATACAACGATGTCGCAGTGACGTCACCATGCCTTATGGGTATTATACAATTGTTACATTACATATCCTATTTAAGAATAGTTTTATTTATTTGATTTGAAAATGATTTGTGTGGAGTTGAAGCATGTCAAGTAAACAGTTAAAAATTCTATTTTTACAGCTTTTAAAATTTTAATTTATGTTTTTTAGTTATTAAAATTAGTATGTGGACGATTCTCTCCAAATAGGCCAAAATAATAGTTATGAGGGAGTGATTGTGAAGGAGTGATGAATTTTAACAAAATTCCCATTTATTTTTTTTTACCAGTATCTGAAGTTAGATTAGGCTTAGTGGGGCTTTAATTATATCCAAATTCTTATAAATCTGTAATATTTATTATTTTTTAAATATTCACCTGTATTCAGCAGAGGCTGATGAGGAAGTCGTGAGTTCCCAAGTCTTCCTCCTTATTCCTTCATAAGTCTCTTTTGAATACACATAAATAATAAAAAATATCAATTATTACTAATTTATAAATATTTAACTATAGATAAAGCTCACTAAGCCTAATCTCAATTCAGATAATGGTAAAAAAGTGAATGGGCATTTTGTTAAAATTCTTCACTCCCTCACAGTCACCCCCTCGTAATCAGGGGTACAAAAATCTAGGCACCAGAGGGTATTCTCTCACCACTAAAATTTTAAAGTTTTTTTCGCTCAAAATTTAATAGCATTTCATAATTTTTAATTTGATCTATTTGGAGAAAATCACCCATGTATCCCATGTTTTTGAAGTTGTCAAGTTAATGTTGATTATTGACAGAGGTGTAAAAATCTAGGCTCCAGCAGGCAGTCTCTCACCTTTAAGCTTATTTCGTTATTTTTCGTCCAATATTTTGTGTGAAATTCGTATTAGAATGCTATTGAATTTTAAGCGAAGAAAACTCGTAAATACGAGAGTGAAAAACACCTCGCTGATGCCTAGATTTTTGGACCCACGATTATAAGTATTTTCAGTATTAAACTAGATGAGAAAATAAAACATATTACCCTTTAGCTTAACCTTTTAACGTTCATTGCTTTCTGTACGAAACAAAAATTTTAATTTCGATATGCATCAACGACATCGGAATTTTAATTTAAAGTGATTTTTCATTTTATTATATACGTGAAAAATCACTGTTTCTTATTTACAAATATATTTGTTCGCAATTACCGATGTCAGTCAATTCGTTTCAACATCTTAACAACCAGAGCCTGATTACTAACGGGGCACTCTCTCACCAGAAAAAAATTATAGAAATTTTCGTCTTCTTTAAACGCCCTTTTCATACAAGATTACTGTCATGAATAAGGAAAAATTCTTTATTTCTTTTTCCTGGTGGGAGAGTGCCCCGTTAGTAATCAGGCCCTGTTAACAACGGAAATGCTTTGTCTGTTAAAGGGTTAACATGAAAATTTAATATAAAAGTATTCCAAATGTACTTTAGTTTCATTAAAATAATAACACCGAAAATCAAGTAACTGAAAACAGACACAATTTATTATTTGCACTCATGAAAAACGGTATAGATTTATTATCCAGTTTTAAGAAAATAGTATATGTTACGCAACAATTTATCATAATAACCAAATCTTCAATTTATAATAAAAATTTTAGTTTACTTATGAAAGGTGTTATAATAATAAAAAAATAAATGACATTGACATGTTCCGGATCCGTGTAATAAGATCCATGATCATAATAAAAATAAAAATAAAGTTTCAAAACATTTCACGGTCAATACAAATGACACGCGACAATGAGATATAAACAACAAAAAACAAAAATCACGCGCTCTATTGTCAAAAATTAAATTAAAATCCGATTGAATTAGATCCGAAACATGCCAATGTCATTTATTTTTAATTATTATAGCACCTTTCTTAACCCATTAGTGCCTAGCGTCCCTTTTTAGGGACGCTTCAAAAAGTGCATTCAGCACTGTTTTTGACACCGGTAAAAAAGAAAAGCAATAATTATTTTATTTAAATTTTAAATGATGCATTTTCGTGATTAATGAACTAAACTTAAATCTTCTAAAAATAGTGGTGCCAACCAAATAAAATTTACGCAAAAGATGCTGGGCACGAATGGGTTAAGTAAAAAAAAAAAAAAAATAAATAAATAAATAAAATATTTATATAAAAGGTGAATCTTTTAAAATCTGGTGATTTAAAAAATCTATTGGATTTAATAAACTTTTTACCAAATCTTCACATTATTTATTTGTAGAATTCGATACTTATAGCTCGTAAATAGTGGTACTCAAAAATAATCCCCATATATTAAGGATACTAGCATTCAATCCCCGTACCAAGTTTTTCGCGTCTTGAATTTCTGTGACATTTGGGAAGGTCTTACCTCCTTTGTATCCTAGAAAACTACGGAATAAGCATCAAACCCGCGTGTTTTATCATTCAGCAAACGAATCCGAAACGGAAATCACAGGCCACAAAGAATTTTGCGCCATTTTGCGCATTTTATTGATTTTATTTTTTAGATATTTTATTACTGATGTAAAAGGACATTGAACTATAATTTTCGAAGTTTTTAAAAAATTCTAAAAATAGAAATGTCTAAAGTTGTCAACAATATGTTTTAAAAATTAATGATTTTTACAATTGATGAAAAAGAAAATACTCATTTTTAGTGTTCTATACTTAAACAGTAAAAAAGTAATCACTATAAGATCGCTCCTATGTCTGTCTGTCGTTCTTTTTCAGCCATTTTACTGGTTAACTCCTTGAGGGGCGGTGGGATATATTTTATCCCACCTAATTTAACCCTTTCCGGCACACGGTGCCCGCTCTGGGATGCCTAATTTTAATTTCAAACTTGCAAATGACAGCAATAATATTTTAGTAAAATTTTGCTTTATAATAAAAGCTTAAATTAAGGAATTCAAACTATCTAAAAAATTTGTTTGTGAATTCCGGTGTCAGTCGATAATTTCTCATTTTACTAAGGATTTTGTCCGTGCCAGAAAGGGTTAAACGTGATTCTCACTAGAAGCTTTTAACGTAATTTTATATTTTTAAATTTGGCGACAAAATGTTAAAAATTTGTTTTTTCTTATTTTAAAATAAAATTTTTCGATTTTTCCGGTGAGAATTTAATATTAAAGAGTCATTGTTCGTACTTTAAGGAGTTAACTGTGGGCTGTTCAAATTGGCTGAAGCAGGAGGGCCAGTTTATCCTTTATTTTTAACCTTAAAATTTCGACTTCACAGCGGAATTTTTTGAAGAAAAATTTTTACTTTATGCAATCAAGAAAAGACAATCATTAAATAAATCTGAAAATGCTCTTTTGCATTTTATGGTGTGAATCCGTTTTTTTTAAAAAATAAAAATCAAACTGGCAACTCTTTGCTGAAGTGCTAAAAGCTTTTGACCCACGTGAAGGTTCGCACACTCCTTGTATTTTTTAAGGACTTAGTCACCACTATTAATTACAAGAAAAAAATATTTAACTTAATAAACAGAGTTCAGCTATCGTCTTTATTCTCAAATTTCGAAATATTTTTCTGCAATGAATGAAATACTTTGATAAAACTGTTAAAATTTAGACGTTTAAAATTTTGTGCGAACCCTATACGCATTTATTGTTAATTTACTACTCTGAAATATATTAAAGGAGACTATTGAGGGCTAATTAATTTACTTGAAAAATAAATATTTTCTTTATATGTCGTTAAACAGCTTTCGTAACTCAAGAATACAATTATTTTAATTTTGGGTATTATATTTTCAGACAAATAGGGCGAAATGCGATGCAAAAGAGTGTCGTCTCCTCCTCTATTTCAGAATCTACTGAAACTAAAATTATGAAAAGAAATAGGAGTAATAGAAGTTAATTAACCTCCTAACTAATTTACTCATACGTTGCGGGCAAATAGAATTTGCGTGATCCATCAGTTAAAGCTTTTTGCACAATTAAACTTTTTAAATACAATTTTCTAATCTTTAATGTCAAAAATATCCTTTGACTAAATATTACGAATATTTAGCTTAAGGGGGCTCAGGCGTTGAAAACTTTTCAAAAAAGCGATTTTTTAATTATCTAGTTTGATTATTTAATTAGTTCTGAACTCAGTGCAAAAAACCGCATAAAAATATTTGCATTTTTAACGGAGTTATAAGCATTTATGTATCAACACTTCCATAGCCGCACCCATATAATTTCAACTTTAAGTCGCGTTTTCTCAAAACTTGATTTTTGACGACTAACACGAAGATTAAAAAAAAAAAAACTATTTGATAGAAAGGCTTAATTTTTTTGCATACATATATTTTCATTATCTATAGAATGAATTAAGGATATAACTATCACTCAAACAAAAACATCATTAAAAAACTCTCAAATTTGAAAATTTAAAAAACCCTAAAAAATAGAACTTTTTGTTTCATTAAAAATACTCAAAATATTAAACTATCTAAAATATATTAATTCATTCTATAGATAAAGATGTTATATGCATGCAACAAAAAAAAATTAAGCCATTCCATCAAATAGTTTTTTTTTTAATCTTGGTGTTAGTCGTCAAAAATCAAGTTTTGAGAAAATGCGACTTAAAGCAGAAATTATATGGGTGAGGCTATTGAAGTGTTGATACATAAATGCTTATAACTCCGGTAAAAATGGAAATATTTTTATGCGGTTTTTTGCACTGAGTTTAGAATTAATTGAGTAATCAAACTGGATAATAAAAAATCGATTTTTTGAAAGGTTTTCAACCCCTGAGCTCCCTTAAAAATGTGGTGTGTATCCCATATTTTCAGTTTATTATGTATTATCAGTAAAAAAATAGAATATCTCAAATGGTTAATGAACAAAAGTGCAATGCCTTCGTTGGTTCTCTAAAATGCCCACCCCTCTTGAGCCGTAGAAATCCCCATTTTAAACCCGCCCCATTTTCATTCCTTTGAGCCGATGTTGCCCATTTGCAACCAATGCTAAGATATTACCCATCTCAATGTTTTTGACAAGTTTGAAGACGTTCCGTGCATATTTGCGACTTTTATCGTGCGGACAAAATTTAGTACATAGGAAAAAACTATACACGGAAAAAACTGTTTTGTTGAAATTCCCAAATTTTGGTTGATATAGCACCAACCAAATATTTTGATTGAAATGATAAAATTGTGGTTAGACTAACCAACTGATTTTGTTAATTCAACAAAATTTTGGTTAAAATGTGGTCATTCCAATCCAAATTTTCGATTGGAACAATATCAACTAGAATTTGATAGTTTCTACAAAACAGTTTTTCCGTTATTTACATACATAGTTTTTGAAAAAAAAATCAAATTTTTTCATTACACACAAATTTTGATTTACGGGCGGCACACTCACATCAATAAAAGTTATTAGAAATTATGGCTTTCTGTAAACATGGTATTCATAGAAAACTTCTGTCATTAATAAGGATTTTTTTCCTTTTACTGGTGGGAAAGTGCTCCGTTGGCAATCAGGCACTTGCATATTACTGTGCAATCTATAGATGTCATTGAGGTTTATGATGGAATGTTCAATATTGAAGTGTGTACCATTTATAGTTCCCAGATAGGGATACTCAAAACAATCCTGTTACATTATGGCATATCGGGAAAAATCTGTTGCAGTGTATTTTAATGATGTTACACAAATTGAAATTGATATTGATCATTGAGTATATCTACATGAGTTTGCTGTTTGATAGGGTATATCTCTAACATTTTCGCCTATTTATAAAGACACAAAAAAGATTTCAGTTACAGTACTGTCTATGAACAACGATTGCTGGAAATAGGTTTTTAATTTTTCTGTAGAGCTTCAGAAAGGAATTCGAGTACATGACAGCATTATTATGCAATTGCTGCAGGAAAATTTTCAAGTGTGTTGTACTGAACAAAACTTTTGTATACTATATAGTATACACGGTGATTCTGAATTCATGGTGCAAATCTTAAAGATTGGTAACAAGACATTGCAATAATCATTTATTGTACAGGAATGTATGGCCACAACCCGTAAGGCATTGTGACGTCACTGCGACCTCGTTGTGAAGCCACATTGTGACTTTGTGACCATCGATTGTCGATGTGACGTCACGTGACGTTGATGAGAAGTCACAGTAACTAAAATGTGAAGTCGTTATGGCCGTTTTAGAGCTCGTTTGTGACGTCACATTCTGATCACTTTGTGAAGTCACGGTGTGACAAATTTGCGAAAAATGTGTCATTTGTGACTACTTTGACATTAACATTGTGTCGAAACTGTGACAAAAGCGAGGGTATTTAAATTGTCATAAATGTGTTTTTTAAAGTAAATAATATGTTTTGAAGAATATTTGCAATTTTCTAAAAATTTTTAAGAAAGTCGCATCTCAGTCACAATGTGACGTCACTGATCGGTGGCATTTTGGTCACAGATGTGATGTGACTAAAGTGACTCACTGTGACCACGCATGCTGTGAGGGAAGTGACACGTTGTGATAAAAACACCAGGGGGCCGATTAGCCTCTCCTTTTTTATTTTATTTTATTTTTTTATTTTCATTTATATCAGAAAATTCCTATATATATATATATATATATATATATATATTTTTTTTTTTTTTTTTTTTTTTTTTGAGACCAACATTTCATATTATCTAAAAAGCAGGTTACGTTTAGTCTATTGTCTACCAATTGTAAGTGAAGTAACTTCAAATGTTTTCACAATGTGGCGGCTGATGTTTTTACGTCCAATCAAGAATTTCTGATTATTTCGAATTCTGATGTCCGAAGAAAACTTACACCATAAAATTTTGAATAGAATATTTTACATCATTTTAAACTCTTTGTTATGAAAGATTTTTGTCACAAATATTGTTAAAATTTCTATTTATTTTTAACTGGTGACAATTTAACCCTTTCGGGACGAGCGAACATATACTTGCCACTTAAAGGCTTAAGAATCCTTGTTTATTTCCTCCAGTAAAATTTTACTGTAAAATTTGCCTTCTTTAATCGGAGCATTTTCTCGATTTAATAAGTTAGAAATTTCTATTTTTAAAAACTGATGACGGAACATTAAAAATTCTGTAAAAATCGCCCTACGCAAAGAGGTTAATCATGCATTTTATACTAAAAATGCATCTAAACTAGCAAAAATTCTGTATTTGAATTTACTGGTGAAAGTTTGTCCTGGCAGTAAACAATACCTGCAAAAGCGGTTACAGTTGAGGCTTCACTGCTATAAGACCATGCCAAATTTTCTTCATTACTACTTCGATGTTGCTCAATCCATTTTGAGGGTCCAAACACACCCATTCCTAAAATGTTGAAATGAATTATTGGCATCGGTTTGGTTTGGTTTAGTTTTGTCGTCCGATTATCTACACTAGGGATATAGGACCATGGGGGAGTGCCCTTCGTGGGGGGTCTTTCTAAGGGAACCTAACCCCTTATTTACGCAAGGTTCGAAGAAAACCACAAAAACTCCGAACGGTTAGGCCGACGGCCGCGATTGGGTTCGAACCCAGCACCTGCCGTCTACCATTTGAGAGTCTGAACCTCTCGGAGGGCTGGGCTATTGGAACCGGCGTTTACGAACAGATTTATTTGCAAATAAGAAAAGGGCTATATTTTGCATGCACAATTAATGAAAAATTGTATACATCAAATCAGGTGTCATTGCGGTATTCAATAATTAAAATTAAATGATTTCATAAATAACCACCATACCTGAAACGGTTAATAAAATAATTTACAAAATAAAAAATGCGATTTTCAGTAATCACCTCGACTATACTCGTATAGTACATAGATTTATTAACTTTTGTTTAAATCCATATTGCCTGATTGCCACCACTTTTTTTAAGTATTATAATATGCGATATTTTGTATGAAAGAATCTGGCAATAAATAAAGCGAAAGTTCCTATTTCAGAAGAGTTGTGATAATTCAGAAAACCGAATTTATAGAAAAGTGGGGAACAGGAATCACTGTTATAATACAAACATTCTATTCACGTTCGATACAAATAATGTTAGAAGTCTTTCCCAATTTGCTTTTTCAGCAGAAGCGGGAAAAAAAGCAAATCATTTTCTTTTTGTCAACGGAAAATCTCACGGAAAAAGAATTAGGCATGATTTTGGTATTCTTTGGTGTTCAGTAAAACTAATGTGAAAGTGAAATGGCGGAATAACATTTCTGGTCTGATAGAATATTCTTCATAAAAAATATATATATATTGAAAATATTGCGTAGATACATTCGATTAATCGTTTAACCCTTTGCGGCGCAGTGGTTTCATAGATAAACCACTTAATTTTAATTCTCAAACGCCACATTCGCACCGGAATTTTGTTTTAGAAAATTACTGTTTACTGAATGCGTGAAATATAGCGTTTTCTTATTTACAAATAAAATAGTTTTCAAATTCCGGTGTCAGTCATTATTTTGAACACTTAAGCAATGAAATAGCCCTGCGCCGCAAAGGGTTAACCCCTTGAGGGGCGCCGCGTACATTTACGTAACGTTTATTAGTTTCTCTACGAAACCACAAAATTTTAATTCCGATATGCGACAACGACACCATAATTTTAATTTTAAAAAATCCATTTTATTACGTATGTGAAAAATCACTTTTTCTTATGTACAAATATATATGTTCGCAATTACCGGTGTCAAGCATTTATTTAAACATCTTAGCAATGAAAATGCTTTGTTCATTAAAGGGTTAAACTAAAGTTATTTTTTCAAGCTTTTAAAAAGCTGTAAAAAATAAATTATACAAGGATGTATGTCTATACATTTGAGTGTCAAAATACGACTTATTTAATGTTATATGTAGAAAACTAATATTTTTTGTAGCAACGATAAACATTGGAAATTTAATCACAAAAGATTTTTATGAATAATTAAACATATTTCGTGGAAAATCACAATTGCTCTCTATTTGACATGTAATTCAATAAAAATTATTTTATTAGAACAACATTTTAATATTATGCATTATACTTAATGATTATTTTCTGAAAGATGAAGTGTAAATGGAATATAATATATGAAATACCGAAATTAATAACGCCTCACCACTGGCCGAGAGGTTCTGACCTAGAAACAGGTAGACGGAAGATACTGGGTTCGAACCCAATCATTCCTGTCGGCCTAAACATTCGGAGTTTTCCGTGTTTTTCTATGAACCAAGGACTTCCTTGCGCAGATACGGTTTAGGTTCCCTTAGAAAGATTCCCTTGGAAAGCACTTCTTCAGGCCCTATGTCCCTCGTACAGATAATTGGCCGTTATAAACATAACCAATCTAATATACGTTCCATTACATTTACATAGCTGTGAACTTTCACGCATTTTTCCTACCACAAAAAATTTATAGTTAATATTGTTTTATTTAATACGCGAAATCGTACGATTAAACAAATGGAAAATCCATGTACAGTTTTAGTGGTAGTAAAAATGCGTAAAAGTTGGCAGCTATGCATTTATGTTACCTCATCTAAAGTTTTTTTTTTTTTTTTTTTTTTTTTTTTTTTTTTTTTTTTTAAGAACTAGTGAATTTGTACCAGGAAATTTTGAATAGTAATTATTTTTTATGATAAATCTACTATAGTGTAAAGAAAAAGAAATAGTTAAAATCTTTTCGTGAGAATTCTGAATTGTAAATAAAAATCCAGCCAGATGTACCATTTTGCTTTTACTTAAAATAAAAATATTCGACCAGCGATATAGAAATCAAATAAACGGAAGTGAAAATAACTTCAAAGAGTTGAAACCTACACGTGTTTTTGAAATTTAAAATCCAATATATATATGGAAATGGTAATTTCTTGCAAAGTTTTATTATCCGTGTTGGCAAATGTTTAAAACATCCTCGCTCTCTAGATTGAATCAAGTTCTTTTTGGGTGCTTTAAGATTTATTTATGTTTTCTTTGAGTTTCTTTACTTTGAATAAAGACATAAATATTTGTTTTTAAAATTTGTATTTACATGTTAGGGCTCTATTTTTGCGTTTCTAAAACTAGTCATGATAAAAACAATATCCGGTATGGTTTGATTTTTTCAACATACGCAATTTCTTCAAGTTTACATATTTTTGTTTTCAGCCACATATAAATATGATTTACAGTAATGTAAAATGAAAAACTTTAAATGTAACTTTGCTTTTACGTCAAAGTTTTGATTTATATATGTTCAAAAACAATGATCTAGAAAATAATGCGATAAACGTTTTTTTTATTAGGTAAGTTGTAAAAATCTTATATAGAAGTTTCGAACGGTGAATATTTTAAAAAAATTGTGTTCTAATTAAAACAATGCCTAATTTGACATTTTTTTTTTTTTTTTTTTTTCAGAGAACAAACTTTTTGGCGTACAGTGCCATATTTTAACGATTTTTAGAAAAAAAGTTTCGAAATTTCAAAAATTAAGTTCGAAAAATCGTTAAATATGGCACTGTACACTGAAAATTTCATTCTCTGCAAACAATCTAAAACAAGAAAAATGTCAACTCCAGTATTGTTTGCAATCAGAACACAATCTTTTCAAAATATTCACTGCTCGAAACTTTTGTATAACATTTTTACAGCTTACCTAATAAACAAGCCGTTTATCGCATAACTCTACCGATCTTAGTTTTTGAGATATTTAATTTTGAAATCAGGGTGTTATTTGCGGGACACTCTGTAAGTGGCATTGGGACACCAGAAACATATATACGTGCCGCAAAAAGGCTTAAGAATCCTTGTTTATCCCCACCAGTAAAATTATACTGTAAAATTTGTATTCTTTAATCGACGCATTTTCTCGATTTAAAAAGTGCAAATTTCTGTTTTTAAAAACCGGTGACAAAACATTAAAAATTCTGCAAAAGACTCCCGTCTCGAAGGAATTAAGAAAATTTATTCGCTAAGCACTTTTTTCCCAATGTTTTCCTAATCTCCCCGAACGTCATACGTATAACATGTTTTTGCCATTCATGATTTACCCGCGCCATGTACGGACATCCATTTTCCAATCACGATTTATTAAACTCACCAGTCAATTTTTATTGTAAATTTTGCATTATTTAATCCGAGCATTTTACTGATTCTATTGAGAAAAAAATTTTGCTTTGAAAAACCGGTGATAAAAGATTAAAATTTCTGTAAAAGGCATGACAAAATATGCGTTATTTGAAAGTATTTTTCAAAAAATTGATCAGTTGATAAGAGACACATCTTACTTTTAGTTGTACTATCACAAAATGTGCGAGAGGAATTTACTAAACAATTTATTTTTAAAGTATAGTGATGTAAATAAAATATAAAAATAAAATTATGTTTTTTCAGCTATCGTCTTTTAATCCTTTTCGGCACAGAAAAAATCTGTTCGTAAAATGATCAAATGGTTAACTTACACCAGAGCTTATAAATGACTATTTTACGAATTAATAAAAAGAATATTGCTCAGTTATACTGACAGCTCACAGGCTACTCATACTAATTGTATATTACAGCCTTATATTTTCAAGGGTTGATTCCATTCGAAAGACATATTTAGGGGGGGGGGGGAGATCCATCCATTTCCCCGTTTTATACTTTATCATTGAACCCCTTAATCTAATGAGGGATATATTTTTTATATAAAAAGTTTGGACAAAAACTGATAATTTTGCACGAAAAACCTATTTTTATCAATCAAAAGTAGAGACATGAGCCCCCTGTTCCCCGTCTTTATATTTATCCAATGAACACCTAATACTAATAACGGAAGTGTCTCATCAGAATGATCCTGCATCTAAATTTCGATCGAAAACTGGTAATTCTGCATGAAAAACCCATTTATATAAATTATGGGGAGGGGCATAAGCCCCCGTTCCCCCTGTTATACATATCGAATGAACTCCAAAAACTAATCAGGGAAGCGTCTTATCAGAGTATATACTTATTCAAAATTTCAAGTGATCGCATATTTTTATCATGAGTTATCGCGTTACACACAAACGCACCTACAGAACGGACGGGCACATAAGCTCCCAGGCTTATAGCCTGTGAGCTAAATACTCGTATTTTGTACTTTAATTGTAAAAGCGAAATTTTATCAAAATGTTCTTGGTGCCGTTTGTAAGTTTGGATTTAAAATTAGGTAGTCCCAATATCTGACAATTGCGCAGGAAACGGTTAAGAGTTAAATCTTACGATGCTCCTCATGATTTTATAATTATTGAACGGGTGTTGATAAAAACTATTTACAAAACATATTGAAAATGCAATTACAATAGCAAACTGTTTGGTATATAAAATATATTAATTTAATTATTTTTATATATTTATTTTTATATATTTATTTTAATAAAGTTAATTTAAATAAAAATTTTATGTTTTATAATGTTTATGCAATGTAAAAAAAGTAAAATTAAATTAAAAATAATCCCAAGAAATTGTCTAAAAATTGTACTTTTTCAGTTCGCATGTATGTTTAGACTTTATGTACAAAAAAATATTTTTTTTTTCAGTTCAATTTTTTTTAGTTATTAGTTTGTTAATATAAATCAGAAACTGAAAAAAAAAAAAAAAATAAAAATAAAAAAGCCTTGGGATCTTAAGAGGTTAATAAATTTGCACATGGGGGAATCTTTTAATGTTTTAAATTGCAATACATAAAATATCTTAATTCAAAACTTCGACAAGCCATCACAGAGTTAAAATAATGTCATTTGAAGACAAAAAACGAAACTGACAAACTGTGGCATTCCACTCCAATAATCTCGACAGTTTTCAGACTCCCTTGATCATATGACAGTTCAGCGAATGGTACAAGCAACTAATCTTGGTAACATGGCAGCCGAAATTGGTGGAAGTATCGGCCTATACTTCTCTCGTTCGCTGCGGTTTACAGTTAAATAAAAAATTTAATATACAGTTGGCTCTCGTTAATTCGAGCTCGCCGGGACCACAAGAAATGTTCGAATTATCTGAAGTTCGAATGACGAATAGAATGGGAGAAAAACATCCTTAAAATGGTGCTATTACAAAAGAAATAAAGAATACTGCCCAGTTAAACTGAAGGCATTGAGCTCACAGGCTACAAATACTAATTGCACATTAAAGCTTTATATTTTCAAGGGTTAATTCCGTTCGAAAAAAAAATTAAGAAGGGGAAACAGCTCTCCCCTTTTCTCTTTTTTTATACTTAATCATTGAACCTCCTATACTATCAAAGACATGCTTTATCATATAAAAAATCTATATCCAAAATTCAGAGCAAATTAGATAATTCTTAATAAAAACCCATTTAGCATTTATATAATTTAAAAAGAGTTATCCCCCTCTTTTATACTTAACCATTAAACTTCCAAAACTATTCAGAGATTTGAACAAAATCTGAAAATTCTGCTTGAAAAACCAATTTATATAAATTAAGGGGGGGGACATTAGAACCCCTGTTCCCCTTATTTATACTTATTCAATGAACACCTAATAACAGTCACGGAATCGCCTCATCAGAATGATCCTAATCTAAATTTTGAAAACTTAATTCTGCATGAAAATCCCATCTATATCAACTAACGGGGGGCATGAGCCCCCCGTTCCCCCTCTTATACATATCGAATGAACTCCAAAAACTAATCAGGGAAGCGCCTTGTCAGGATATACCTACATACAAAATTTCAAGTGGATCGGATATTTTTATCATGAGTTATCGCGTTACGTACATACGAACATACATACAGAACGGACGGGCACATAAGCTCTCAGGCTATGATAGCCTGTGAGCTAAAAAAGTTATGGTATTTTCTTTAATTTATTTCTTCTGTTATCACTAAAATATGATTTAATATTATAAATTAAAATATATAAATTCATAAATTAATTCAGGGACTAGAAAGGAGCATAATGAAAAAAAAAATGAGTTGTTACTAATGGACAGAGGGGGCATTAAGAAAATGGATATCAAATGTATGGAATTATATGTATACTTGTTTTGAACAATTCTCAAAAATCAAAATTAATAAATAAATAAAATAAAATAAAATAAATAATAATTTATATATTTAAATGATCTGAAGTTCGTGAGAAATAAAAGAAAAATGAAAAATCGGAATTCTCATTAGTTCGAATTAAACGAAGTCAAGAGAAAATGAGTTCGAATTAATGAAAAATTTTAACGATATTCTGCCATTGAAAATTTCGGGCATTCGTGCTTAGTTCGAATTAAGCGAAGATTCGAATTATCCGATTTCGAATTAACGAGAGCAGACTGTATAAACCACAAAAATTAGTACAAATTACCTCATTGAAACATAGAAAAAATAAAATGAATACAATCGAAATATGTAGAACAAAAGTCGAATCTTGAGGCCCACAAATACTTTGGAACTTCAAATTAAGTGCGGGGTTTCGTCTTCGTATTATTCTTGAAAAGCTAAATAATACGAATTTGGGGCTAACAAACACATAAAATCAAAAATAAAATGGAGATAAACGTTAAAAATAAATCATAGTAACATTATTCAAGTGGATAGAAAAAGAAAAACTACGCCAAACACTGTAGTTACTCATAAAATGATGCAGCAAAAGATACACTGTTATGATTTTGTTTTTTGGACGACAAAAAATAGCCTAAAATATCTCAAAACCTGCTTAACGTACATTTATATTGATTGTAAAAGAGAGAAAAATTTTTTTCCCTTATGATCAATATACACTTTCATAGCAAAAGCTTCAAGATTTATTTGAGTAGCATTTAGTTTCGCTTAGATGTCTGGATCATTGCCAGCCAATTCAGTCTCGGAATAAATGTTTCGCTATATCTCTTTTAACGCCAAATGCATTGCAGTTTTCAACGAAAGGAATAGGAAAACGAGACGATATATATTACCTTTCCTAACAGGTTTCATTGTAGTATGAAATTGTTTAAGAAGATTGAAAAATTATTTGTTCTTAGTTTTTTTTCATTTTCTTGATATGATTGCGGTCATATTAACAGCATTGCCGCATTTGACTTGTATTTTATTTAGACATATTGAATACACCGTGATAATAAAAAAAAGCACAATTAAATAATAAAAAAATTCTGGCACGGAAATAAAATTTGAAAGCATTATAGTTTTTTTTTTTTATCTTGAATCTTAAAAGTTTAGATTTTGATATTATAATGAGCTCCCTCTCTATATATAAGATTACGTAATAACTAGACGATAAAAAATAACCTAAAATATCTTTAAACCTGCTTACCACTTATCCCTTTCCGGCACGGTCCAAATTTGTTAGTAGAATGAGAAATTATAGACTAACACCGGTATTCACAAACGAATTTTTTAGATAGATTGAATTCCTTTATTTACGCTTTTATTGTAAAAGCAAAACTTCTCTAAAATTTTATTGGTGCCGTTTACAAGTTTGGAATTAAAATTAGGTATCCCAGACCGGGCACAGTGTGCCGGAAAGGGTTAACTGATCAATATTTTTGAAAAAATCTTTTAAATAATGTCAATTTTTTCATGACTTTTACAGAATTTTTCATTTATAGCATCGTTTTTTTAAAACATAAATTTTTGCCAAATGGATTCAGAAAAATGCTCGGATTTAATAATGTAAAATTTACGATAAAACTTTACTGGTGATAATAATAAATCATGATTTGAGAATGGATGCCCATACTACGTACAGGCAAAATAGGGAAACATTTAATATACATTTACATAGGTGCCAACCTGACATTAGTCTTCCGTGATGCCCGCGTTTATTTGACCCTTGTTTAATGAATTTCGAACCAGAAATTTTTCAAATAATTACAAATAAATAAGTTGCACTTATAAACCTGGAATTAAATAAATAAACTTCAATAAAATAAATTTTCTGGCGCGACATGAGGTTAACCAGGATCAAACTAATCCAAATGCTACGGACAATTATTTGAATTTTGGAAGCTATGCATTTATATTCATTCTAAAAGAGAGAAAATATTTTTTCCCTTATAATCAATATACACTTTCATAGCAAAGGCTTCTAGATTTGTTTGAGTAATGTTTAGTTTGGCTTAGATGTCTGGACCATTGCCAGCCAATTCTGTCTCGGAATAAATGCCTCACTATATCTCTTTTAACGCCAAATGCATTGCAGTTTTGAATGAAAGGGATAGGAAAGCGAGACGATATATATTACCTATTCTAACAGGCTTCATTCTAGAAGGAATTTCTTTATGAGGACTGAGATATGATTTGTTGCTACCTTTTTAGGTGCGTTCGTAATTATGTAAATATGTAGCACCTATAGTGGTCGCTCAGTCCGTCCGTCTGTCTGTACGCATATAACAACCCAAAAACTACCCAACCGAATCACTTGAAGTTTAAAATACATAAAATTACTGCATAATTTTGTCGAGTCATTTCAAATTTTATGAAAATCGGATGCATAGATCAATTACAGGGGCAATCAAAAGTATTCCATTACATTACGGTCAATGGGGAAAAAAGTTTCAAATGCATTTTCATCGTTTGAAATTTAAAATACATAATTATTACATAATTTTGTCGAGTTATTTCAAATTTTTTGATAATCGGGTGCATAGATGAATTACAGGGGCAATCAAAAGTATTGCGTTACATTATGGTCAATGGGAAAAAAGTTTCAAATGTATTTTATACGTTTGAAATTTAAAATACATAATGATTACATAATTTTGTCGAGTCATTTCAAATTTTATGAAAATCGGATGCATAGATCAATTACAGGGGCAATCAAAAGTATTCCTTTACATTACGGTCAATGGGGAAAAAAGTTTCAAATGCATTTTAATCGTTTGAAATTGAAAATGCATTATTATTACATAATTTTGTCGAATTATTTCAAATGTTTTGATAATCGGGTGCATAGATCAATTACAGGGATAATCAAAAATATTCCGTTACATTACGGTCAATGGGGAAAAAGTGTTTCAAATGCATTTTAATGGTGTTACACTCATTCGAATTTAATAAAATTTATATGCAACTATAAAGTACATGTTATAATATACATTTTACATAATTTGTGGTGCATAGAACATTTGCTATTGATTTACAAGGCCACAGAAAAGTATTCCATTACATAATAGTATAGGGAGAAAATTGTTTGATGAGCGTTTTAATTGTAATTCACTACTTACAATTTTATGAGATTGATATATGAGAGTAATATTTTTAAAACTTCGTTATCGTACGAACGCACCTCATTTGCTACGATTCACGTGCAATTTCCATTTTGTTTTAACCTTCTTTGATTTAATTGCAGTCATATAAACGGCGTTGCCGAATCAGATTGATATTTTATGCGTAGACATTAAATACACTCTAGAAAAAATTTCAATAAGTAATCTTATTTTAATTTATTTCTGGTTTCAGGTTATTTTTTTAAATAAAAAATATCCATCAGAACAAATGTCCAAATAGAAAACTAACCAAATGCGTCAACGTCAACATTTCAAAAATACTATATTTCCACGTCTTGAAGATTACTTTATTCAGAAGTGTTGATATCGTAACAGATTGTTAAATTAAATGTTTTTGCCTTAAAAAGGTGCTAGAGATTTTGGTAAAGAAGAGCTAATATAATTGCTATTAAAATTTTTCTGGTGTGTATTCGAAATTGCTGAACATAAAATTGGATAATTTAACTCTTTAACGATCATAGCATTTTCACATCTAAGATGTCGAAATAAATGAATGACACCGGTAATTAAGAACAAATATATTTCTAAATAAGAAAACGTGATTTTTCGCATACAAAATAAAAGGGATATTTTTAGATAAAAATACCGGTATCAGTGTTGCGTTATGAAATTAAAATTTTGTGGCTTCGTGGCGAAACCAATGAACGTTAAAGGGTTAACCCCTTGAGGAGCAAGCAATAATGTCTTTGTGATGTTACATTTTCACCGGAATAATCGGAAATTCTTGTTTTAAAATAAGGAAAAGCGATTTTTCAACATTTTCCTCCCAAAGTTCAAAAATTAAAATTTAATGAAAAGTTTGTGGTGCGAATCTTGTTTAAATTAAAAAGTTAACCTTGCCGAGGTGTTCAGGACTATTTCGACCCAAAAGCCATATTCAGAGTTATTGAGTCCGCAGCTTTTTGCACATAACTATTATTTTAACACTTTAACGGACAAAGCATTTTCACTGCTAAGATGTTGAAATAAATGATTGACACCGTTAATTGCGAACAAATATATTTTTCAATAAGAAAAAGTGATTTTTCACATACATAACAAAATGGATTTTTCTAAAATAAAATTCCGCTATCGATGTTGTATATCGAATTAAAATTTTGTGGTTTCGTAGAGAAACCAATAAACGTTCAAGGGCTAAAGAAACTGTTGTTCTTTTAAATTTCTCAAATGTTCCAATTAAATAAAAGACCATTTTCAGAATTAAAAAAACCCCTAAAATATCATAAAACTTGCATTTATATTGATTTCATTTGATATATTTATATTGATTCTAAAAGAGAGAAAATGGTTTTCCTTGTGATCAATGTACACTTTCATAGCAAAGGCTTCAAGATTTATTTGAGTAGTATTTATTTCCGCTTAGATGTCTGGATCATTGCCAACCAATTCAGTCTCGGAATAAATGTTTCGCTATATTTCTTTTAACGCCAAATGCATTGCAGTGTTGAAGGAAAGGGCGAAGAAATCGAGACGATATACAGAGTGTTTCAAAAATGACCGGTATATTTGAAAAATCAATAAAAATTAAACAGGCAACGATAGAAATACACCGTTTTTTGCAATATGCTTGGGACAACAGTAAATTTTCAAGCAGAGAGACTTTCAAAACTAGTTACAATTTTCAACAATAGATGGCGCTGCAGGCGATTTGAAAAATCTAGAAGAAAACGCAGTCTTTGCATTCGCTATTCTGTAAGATGGTTTTTCTGCTGTAAGTGTGAGAATGCAAGTTTGCTGTGAAAAAATGGTTTATTCCTTAGAACAATGTGAAAAACATAGTACTTTAGATTTTTCCAGACTGCAGCGCCATCTGTTGACGAAAAGTTTAACTAATTTTGAAGTTTGTCTGCCTGAAAATTTACTGTTGTCCCAAGCATATTGCAACAAACGGTATATTTATATCGCTGCCCGTTTAGTTTTTATTGATTTTTCAAATATACCGGTCATTTCTGAAACACCCTGTATATTACCTTTTCTAAGAGGTTTTATTGTAGAATGAATTTGTTTATGAGGATTGAGGAATTATTTGTTCCTACCGTTTTGATCTTTAATATAATTGTGGTAATATAATTGTGATCAAACAGCGTTGCCTAATCTGACTGATATTTTATTTAGCAGAGCTGCCATATTTTCGGCTTTTTGGATTCCAATATTATAATACAAAATATGTACTCTTATTTAATCTGAATATTTCGTTGATTTAAAATAAAAGCATTTTTTCTAAGATAGTATTGGAGTACATAAAGCCAAAGACTTGGCAACTTTAAATTTAAAAATACTGAATACACACTAGAAAATTTTGAATAACAATTTTATTTTAATTTATTTCTCATTTAAGTGTAATTTTTTAAATCAAAAGAAAAAAAAATCAGAACTCACTGATTTAACATTTAACATTATTTGCGAAGATTGCAAGATTATTTGGAAAGACAATCATATAGTTTATTAAATTTCAAACAGCTGCATGTAACCTACTATAAATGTGAAATTACAGTATTTTAGAAACGATTTTTTTTTTTTTATTTTACCATAAAGTCATTGAGCCTAAATGTGATAACCCATAAGTGCGACAATTTTTTTTAAATTAAAATATTAACACAAGAATCTATATTAATGGTACATAATGAACATGATGGTAAATAATGGTACATAATCCGAAATGTCCAAATAAGAAACCAGCCAACACTGCATAAAAGCTCTGTTTCCAAATGTTGCGAATTTTTTATTTAGAAATGTTAAATTAAATATTTTTGCTTAAAAAAGAGATAGACATTTTCTTAAAAAACTAATATAATTGCGATTAAAATTTTTCTGGTGTACATTCAGAATTGCTAAATACAAAGTTGGATTATTCAAAAAATACTTGTACAGGATTTTTTTTAAACTGATGCTATTTAGATAATTTTAATAAGCGGAAATGCTTTAAAATTAAGAAGGAGACAAATGAAACGAAGGGCAAAAGGATTCCAAGAAAAAAATAATTCCAGTCTCCAGTAAGGGCTATTCCATATGACATGTTATGCAAAGCTTGCAAGGTGTGGCGCAAGGGAAACGGTAGTCACATTGAATGTGGTCGAATTCCTAAGCGGGAAAGGAAATATTATGAATAAAACGTGGTATTTTATCCAAATTATTAATTTTGTCTCTATCTGATGTTTAATTTCCATGTACAGCGTCAAATTTCTCACTATCGGCGATGATTGGAACTATTATTTATTTATTTATTTATTGTTGGAATCTTTTTTCCCATGGCTTTATTAGTCCACTTTATAAAATTTTGTGTCATTCCAGTTGTTGGAACGAGCTACAGTCGGCTCTAAATAGCATTAGTAAAAATCCTGTATGTATCGAAAAAAAAAAAATCTAGTTCTTGACGGTTAATTTCTTGAGGGGCAGTGGTATGTATTTTATCCCACCTAATGTAAACGAGATTCTTACCAGAAACTTTTAACGAAAATTTATACTTATAACTTTGGTGGTAAGTTTTTGAAATACATTAAAACTTCCATAACGGACACTCCCGAATAGCGGACAGCTCTATTTAACGGACAGTTTTCAAATCCAAATTCCCAAAACTTACATTTTTGTATGTTTAACCTCTGAATAACAGACATTATGAATAGCGGACAGTAATTTTGGCAAAAAAGAATGAAAAAATATTTTTTAACGAGGGAAATCAAGGTAGGAGGTCACAAATTTTGTGATCTCAGATAAATGTGTGGATGAGCTGGAGAAAATTCCCTTTCCTACTACGTTTATCTGTGATCACCCCCCCCCCTCTCACCCTCTCTCGAATGATTTGAGATTGTATGCTGTTAAGAAGATCAGGGATGAGATTTCCGCTTTTTTGGACACCAGTATAATCTTAGAGAAAATGTTGTTCTCTTAAATCACAAAAATGTTCCGATTAAATAATATAGCATTTTCTCTAAGATTTTACTGGTGTCCAAAAAAGCAGAAATCTCATCCCTGGAAGATACAGTAAACAGTTACACCTTTTTTCCTTTAGAAAAAGGTGATTCAAAAGATTAAAACTACTGACTGAGTTAAAATTTCACATTGAAAAACAAATTACATGTAATCGCAAGTAAAAGCAAAATTTGTAACAATATTTTTTTGTAAAAAAGTAATAAACAGAGGATAAACGTATGCACAGTTTTATTTCGTTTTATTGCTTTAAAAACTATTTTAATTTCAGGTTAATCACATAATACAGGTTTTAGGACATATTAAAATCGACTAATGAAACATTAAGCATTCATTACCAATTTTTCTATCTCCGAGGTTTTCCCAATAGCGGACAATTTTTGCCCTTCCAAGGTGTCCGTTATTTAGAGGTTTACTTTTATTTTAAATTACACCGGTATTTTTATCTAAAAATATCTCTTTTATTTTGTACGTGAAAAATAACGTTTTCTTATTTAGAAATATATTTGTTCTTAATTACCGGTGTCATTCATTTATTTCGATATCTTAGCAATGAAAATGCTAAGATCGTTAAAGGGTTAAGGGGTTAAGTTTGTTCATACTTTTTAAATACATTTTAACACGGATGAAATTGATCATGCGTTCAATTATGCTGATGGTGTGTCTGTCTGTCTATGCATGCTTTTGTAACTAAATTCAAATTAGCATGCAGTTGATATATAATACTATTGATATTAACCATGTTATGTTCTGTATTGAAAATGAAGTACGCCGTTCTTCATTTTCAATACAGTACGCATTTCGTTTACTGGTACATGCAAAAGAATCAATGAATTACCTTGGATAACTCTCACATAATTCTTCAGATTTCTAGATTGGTTTAACTCCATTAGCAATTACCGACAGACGCATAGACAGAAAGAAATTTTCATTAGTATAGATGGCAAAATTCTCGAATTACAATTTTCCTAATCATCTATCATAGATAACTAGTTTTCTTGATTCAAGCGACTACATGTACCGAAGTAGAGAAAAATGTTTTTCATATATTAATAAAAATTTCCAGTCTTAATTTTTATGGTGTCAATTAATATAAAAATATTCTTTAGTGTTTGATGCTTTAGCAATGTGTATTTTATGATATGCAGAGTGATTCTAAAATTTTTTTACAATAAAAGAGGGGTGATAGTACACATCAAGACAAACAATATTAAGTAGGAGACCAAGGGTCCCAAACGTTTTCCAAAGGAGATAGCCGCCATTAAAGTTTAGGGACCAAAATTTCAAATAAACATAAAAAACGGAAAAATCGGTCGATTGATTTGCTGTTTTCACTAAAATTATTCTTTATGTCGGCATTTTCTTAAAATTAAATTATAAAGATAAATTTTAAAAAAATGCCGATAGAGGGCGCTTTAGAGTTTGGAATAACGAACAACTATTTTTTGCCGGTATTTTTTGCGTCTCATTAAATGTTTTCGTAAGCTTAGACTCAAACTTAAATTTTGAGCTCAAAATCTGAATAGTTGGGAGTGGTTAAGTAGCACAAACTGAGCTGTGTTCAGAGGGTTCAAATTTCAAATGATTATAAAAAACGGAAAAATTGGTCGATTGATTTGCGGTTTTCACTGAAATTATTCTTTATGTAGGTATTTTCGTGAGAATAAATTATAAACATATATTTCAAAAAATGCCGATAGAGGACGCTTTAGACTTTTGCGTAACGAACAACTCGTTTTTGGCGTTAATTTTTGCATCTTATTAAATGCTTTCGTAAGCTTAGTCTTAAACTTAAATTTTGAGCTCAAAATCTGAATAGTTGGGAGTAGTTAAGTAGGCACACTGAACTGTGTTCAGAGGGCTGAAATTTCAAATGATTATAAAAAACGGAAAAATTGGTCGATTCGTTTGCGGTTTTCGCTAAAACTAATTTTTTAATCAGCATTTTCTTGAAAATAAATTTTAAAGATAAATTTCACAAGATGCAGATAGACAGACTTTGGAGTAGTGTACAACTATTTTTAACTGTTATTTTTTTAATCTCATTAAATGCTTTCAAATGCATCGACTTAAATTTTGGGCTCAAATTCTGAATCGTTGGACATGTTTTAGTAGCGGAAACTTGAATTGTGTTCAAGCAGGGCAGAGGATTAAATTTCAACTGGTGAAAACACTCCAGTTTGCACTTCTTAATCCCTCCCAAAGATTCAGAATTTGAACTCAAAATTTAAGTTTAAATCTAAGCTTCTGAAAAACATTTAATAAGCTTTCGCAAGCATTTAATTAGAACCAAAAAATAATGGTTAAAATTAATTGTTGGTTACTCTGAAGTTTAAGGCGCCCTCTAAAGGAATTTTTTTTAATTTATTTTTCAAATTTATTTTCAAGAAGATACTGACCTAAAGAATAGTTTTATTTTAAACCGCAAACGAGTCGACCAATTTTTCCATTTTCTATAATTATTTAAAATTTGAACCTCCCTCCCCCTAAACACAGCTCAGTTTGTGCTACTTAACCACTTCCTACTATTCAGATTTTTGAGTTCGAAATTTAAGTTTAAGTCTAAGCTTCCGAAAACGTTTAATGAGATGCAAAAAATAACGGCAAAAAATAGCTGTTCGTTACTCCAAATTCGAAAACGCCCTTTATCGACATTTTTTGATATTTATCTTTATAATTTATTTTTAAGAAAATACCAACATAAAGAATAGTTTTAGTGAAAACCGCAAATCAATGAACCAATTTTTCCGTTTTTTAAAATCATTTGAAATTTGAACCCTCTGAACACAATTCAATTTGTGCTACTTAACCACTCCCAACTTTTCAGATTTTGAGCTCAAAATTTAAGTTTGAGTTTAAGCTTACGAAAACATTTAATGAGATGCAAAAATACCGGCAAAAAATAGTTGTTCGTTACGCCAAAGTCTAAAGCGCCCTCTATCGGCATTTTTTGAAATTTATCTTTATAATTTAATTTCAAGAAAATGCCAACATAAAGAATAATTTTAGTGAAAACCGCAAATCAATCGACCGATTTTTCCGTTTTTTATGTTTATTTGAAATTTTGGTCCCTAAACTTTAATGGCGGCTATCTCCTTTGGAAAACGTTTGGGACCCTTGGTCTCCTATTTAATATTGTTTGTCTTGACGTGTACTATTACCCCTCATTTATTGTATAAAAAATTTAGAATCACCCTGTATCTGAATTTGCACGCCAGTTAAGGTTTATTATTTTTATTTAACATTTTTTTAAATTTGTTATTGGATCTTTAACAATTAGATAAGGAAAATCATAAAAGTGGTAAAACTGGTATAAAATAATTAAAATAAGCGAAAAAAGTTACAAAACCGTTAAAAGAAATTTTTTTTTTTTTTTTTTTTTTTTTTTTTTTTTTTACTCACATCCATGACGCATCTTATTCGTTTAAGGTTAAGAACGAAAATAATTTCAGTCTGTTTAAAGCCACGCATTACTATTTTTTTTTTTTACTCACATGCATGACGCATCTTATTCGTTTAATGTTAAGAACGAAAATAATTTCAGTCTGTTTAAAGCCACGCATTACTATTTTTTTTTTTTTTTTTTTTTTTTTTTTTTTTTACTCACATGCATGACGCATCTTATTCGTTTAAGGTTAAGAACGAATATAATTTCAGTCTGTTTAAAGCTACGCATTACTATTTTTTTTTTACTCATATGCATGACGCATCTTATTCGTTTAAGGTTAAGAACGAAAATAATTTCAGTCTGTTTAAAGCCACGCATTACTATTTTTTTTTTTACTCACATGCATGACGCATCTTATTCGTTTAAGGTTAAGAACGAAAATAATTTCAGTCTGTTTAAAGCCACGCATTACTATTTTTTTTTTTACTCACATGCATGACGCATCTTATTCGTTTAAGGTTAAGAACGAAAATAATTTCAGTCTGTTTAAAGCCTCTGTTTAAAGCCTGTTAAAAACTCAGCGAGCTAAAAAAAGCAAAACTTGCTTTTTCTAGCTCGCTAAGTTTTGCATTGATAAAGAATCTCCATAGTAGATTCGAAACGGCTGTTTGCTCACTTTTCATATTTTATTTGTGCATTTATAATCGTTGGTTTTCTATCTTTATTTGTGCACAAAGGCTTTATTTGCTTTTTTAATAATTTCAGTCTGTATAAGAAGGCTAAGATTTCCTTTTGTATTGTTGAAAAAACATTGTATGTAGAAGAACACGTATTTCTGATTCTCTTGCTAAGATATTGGAAAAGGAGCATATGACTGAGGACATATGTAATCGAGAACTGAGTAACTGAGAAGGCGCTACTATATAATAAAAAGAATATTGCCCAGTTAAACTGATGGCATTGAGCTCACAGGCTACGCATTCTAATTGTACATTACAGCTTTATATTTTCAAAGGAAATTCTGTTCGAAAAAAAAATTAAAAAAGAGGAAATAGCTTTCCCCTTTCCCCTTTTTTATAATTAATCATTGAACCCCCTAAACCATCAAGGACATGCCTTATCATATAAAAAATAGAGCAAATCGGATAATTCTTAATAAAAATCCATTTATATAATTTAAGAGGATTTATCCCCCTGTTTTATACTTAACCATTAAACTTCCGAAATTATTCAGAGATTTGAACGAAATCTGATAATTCTGCATGAAAAACCCATTTATATATATTAAGGGGAGAGGCATTAGAACTTCCGTTCCCCTTGTTTATACTTATTAAATGAATACCTAATAAGAGTCACCAAATCGCCTCTTCAGAATGATCCTATATCTAAATTTTGAACGAGAACTGTTTTCTACATGAAAAACCCATTTATATCAATTAAGGGGAGGGGCACGAGCCCCCCGTTCCCCCTCATATACATATCGAATGAACTCCAAAAACTAATCAGGGAAGCGCCTTATCAGGATATACCTATATACAAAATTTCAAGTGGATCGGATAATTTTATCATGAGTTATCGCGTTACGCACGAACGAACATACATACAGAACGGACGGGCACATAAGCTCTCAGGCTATGACAGCCTGTGAGCTAAAAACTCACATTAACTTACTTAAGAGTCTATACTAGTCACTCAAAAAGACCTAGATGAAATTGTTAAGTCTATGGGGGAGTTTTTTTCAAATATCTCGCTCAAATTTTAATATTTATACATGATTTTTTGCACAAGATATCTAAGGACGATCTATAATCTTGCTAATTTGTATTTTTCTCGATTTTGGTTTCAGATTATTTTTAAAAAAAGCTACTTTAACTTTCGGAACCGGTTGGAACCAATTCTGAAATTGGAACTAACCAAAATCAAAAAAGTAAAATAAATTGCCCAATTGTAGATCGACCTCAGCTATCCTATGAAAAAAAAACCACATAAAAATATTAAAATGTGAGTGAGATATTTGAAAAGAACGTCCCCATAAATTTAAAATTATTATTCAGGTCTTTTTGAGTAAATCGAGTGACGTCTTAACTTCATAAACAACCCGTAAAGCATGCTGACGTCACTGCAACATCTTTGTGAAGTCACATTGTGACTTTGTTACCACCGATTGTCGATGTGACGTCACGTGACGTCGATGTGAAGTCACAGTGACTAAAATGTGAGATCGTTATGGCCGTTTTAGAGCTCTTTTGTGACGTTTCACAAAGTGGTCACAATGTGATATATTTGTGAAAAATGTGTCATTTGTGACTAATTTAACATTAACATTGTGACGAAACTGTGACAAGAGCGACGATATTTTAATTGCCAGAAACATGTTTTTTAAAGTAAATAACATGTTTTGAAGGATATATATAAATTTCTAATTTAAAAATAGTTTAAGAAAGTCACATCTCAATCAATATGTGACGTCACTGAGATGTGGCATTTTGGTCACAGATGTGATGTGACCAAAGTGACTCACAGTGACGTCACTGTGACCATGCATGCTATTAGGGAATTGTGTCGGCTGAAAATTTCGCGCGGATTCCTACCCACTCACTGCCATCGAAATACTCAATGCTTGGGGACGGGAGGTATGGTGGAGCATAAGTGGAGATTATAAACATGAAAAAAAGATTATAAGATAAGATTTTTTTGTCTGAACTCTTCTGTAAGAGTAAAGATCAATGTTCTGTAGAAATTCACTCTAGCCGGGCCGAGTTCGGGCCGAATTTTTAACTTTTTTTCTGGGCCAGGCCGAGATCGGGCCAATATTTTTTAGTTCGGGGGGGGGGGGCGGGATCGGGCCTAAATTTTAATTTTTGTGCCGGTCCGGGTCGGGCCAATTTTTCTTTCGTTTGTGCTGAGCCGGACCCGGGCCGAAACCTTAACTTTCGGGCCGGGCTCGGACCTGGAAATTTCGGCCCGTTCAGACCTCTACTTCACGCTAGTGTTGGAATTCATACCGGAAGATTTTGAATAGCAATTTTCTTTTATTCTATCAGGAATATCTATCATCTTATAAAACAATAATAACTATTTAAGCTTACTGGTGAGAATTTGGAATCCCTGAATAAAAATTGAGCCAGATGCGGCATGACAGAGTGTTGCCGCATCTGATTGACTTTATATTGGGGGATTCCAAATTCTCACCAATAATTTTAAATAGTTATTATTGATTCATAAGATGACAGATATTCCACAAGTAAAATAAACGAAAATTGCTATTCAAAATTTTCTGATGTGATTTCCATTACTAGTGCGAAGCAGAGCTCGAAAATCTACATACCAGACGAGCTACATTTAAAAAAAAACTGTATTGGCACCACTTTTATTAAAATATAAAATTTGCCTTGGTTAATATGCCGTTTATTAAAACCAGATCTATACCACGTAAAAGTGATGCCAATTTGAATTTCAAAAAGTAGCCTGTCTGGTAACATTGATCTTGGGCATCTAGATTTTTCGAGTCCTAGTGAGAAGTCAGTCGATTGATGATGATTTCACACGTCGTATTATTTTGGCTTTGAGTATTTCGATAGTAGCGACTAACGGGTAGATATTTTTATATTATATTTCAACCACTATTTTAAAAATACCTTTTACAGCATGATTCTCTCGCTTATATTGTCAAAGCATTTGTGAAGAATTTTTATTTTTAAAAAGTGGTCCGAGATTAATTTTAAAATATAGCTTGAATTGAAAAACAAACTTTTGGAGAAAATTTGACTGTCAGATGTAAAATACCAGCATTCTTTTAAGATATTTTGACCCACCCACCTTACTCTCCGGACATTGCTCCAGCTGACTATTCTTTTGCCCAAGAATTCTCTTCGCAGGAAAATAAAAGCTCTTTTTGAATGACTCAATAAAGCATCTCGATAAGTATTTTGCCACCAAATCTCGATTGTTTTGGAAAGCAGACATTATGAAACTTCCAGACAGGTGGAAGAAGTTTGAAAGACAGAATGGCACCCATACCATTTACTAAATTTTAAATATTCTGCATTTCAATTTTCTTTCAAACTCAGTATTTAACAAAAAAAAAAAAAAAAAAAAAAAAAAAAAAAAAAAATTGTCTTAACACTAGAACTGCGGGAAAATTCATTTAAATTTCATAAAAATATTTCTCACCGTAATTTTTATTTAAATCTGTTTAAGTTATTTATAGAAATCATTTTTTTCTTACCATATGTTCAATTTATTTTATAGAGTGTTTTCTGGTTCGAATTGATATCGTTCTATATGATACGGGTCAAAATGACCCGTCACCGCGGTTCTAGTGTTAAACGAACACCTAATTTTGGTCTTTATACATGGTCAATTCCATGAAAACTTGTCATATCTGTCACACAGCTAAAAATCGCTAATGCTTGTTGGCCAGAATTATTTGCGAAAAGTTTCCTTCACCCTATTCAGCTGATGAGAAATCTCCGATAAAAAAGTCACATTTTTTTCGTTCTAAAATACTGGTAGCCAAAAATCATTGTATGTTACAGACATGACAAGTTTTCATGGAATTAGCCACATTATAAACCGGGAGGTGGCAGCTGAGATAATCATGTCATCGAGTTCACCGATGAAAAACTAGGATTAGTTAAATCTCGACTCGCATATTAAAATTCAATCCATCTGCCAAGTCATACCTTTGTGGAAAACACATAAAAAACCGATTTTAATGATTGACTAGTAGGCTTACCATTACGCTTTTCGGCGCCCAAAAGTATGAAAACATGAAGGATTGCCAGTAGGTAAACATAATGGTAAACTTATCAGTCAATCGCTAAATTCGGGATTTAAGGTGTTTTCCTCCAAGATATGACTTGGCATACCGATTGAACTTTAATATACGAATCGAGATTGAACAAATCCTAGCTTTTTATCCGTGAACTCGATGAGGGTGATGTCTGTGCTGCCGCCTCCCGGTCTATTAATTTTTAATTTTGGCTTAACTATTTAATTTTAAAATTTTAGTCATGTTTTATTTAAAATACTCATATTTATTTTCCTTTGAAATTTTTCTTTCTGTATTATTTTAAGTTTTTTATTTCATCGCGTTTTAAAAAATGGTCTTAAAAAAGTGAAGCAAACATAACTTTATTTAATGTTTAACTCGTCGGGCAAGACGAATTTACTTATTGCGTCATTTAAAACTTTTTATAACTACTATTATTTTTAAGAAAATTTTCATACTGTTGAAAAGCGGAAATGTTTAGACTAAATTTTACGAATATTTTATTTAAATAATAGTGGGATGAATCTGTTATTTTCTTTCAGCACTGTGATAAACTAAACAATTACCTAACAATTACTTAACAATTCTTATCTAAATAAAAATCTTAACATTTTTATGTCTAAATCAGTGATGCACAACCTTTTTACCAGAAAATCGTTGGCCACCAGAATATTTGAAAAGCGGAGTTTCTTTTCTTTAATCTCAAAGTTACTGTCATTACTATAAGGAAAATTATTCTGCATAAAATTAGTGGTATCATTTTGGCCCGCGGGCCAGAGGTTGTGCACCCCTGGTCTAAATGTTATTTTACTCAAAGAAAGAATAAAAGTGCGATATTTTTGTCTTTGTAAGCTTGGATCTTATGTGATCTTTTTCCAGGGATTATTTTTTAGATACAGAGCTTTACTGAAAGCAAATAGTGAAGATAGGTAATGAACTTGTGTTCATCTTTTTTTAAAAGTCCTATAAACTATTTTTGATTGACTTCCAAAGATGTTAATTATATACAGGGTTGAGTAAACTAATTTTACAAAAATATTCTATCGATGAAAAATCTTTATGTGAAAAAACAGTATCCTCTTTTTTTTTCAGTCAAAAATACAGGATGGTTTACTGCAATTTGAACTTAGATTTTCGTACATTAATCCTTAAAGGACGCTGGGATAATCTTGAAAAAAAAAAGGTGGGGGACACATAACTGTTTTAAGACTTCGGTAAGTTAAAGAAATATGTATTTCCTAAGAACAAAATCTTAATATTTTTTTATGTTTAAATGTTATTTTACTAGAGAAAATTTTTGATCAGAATAATTTTGTCTTCTAAATTTAAAATTGATGTATATTGAATTATTCGACATTAAAAAAATACAACTCGTCTTAACCCATTAACGCCCGAATTATTTTCTTCGCTAAAATTTAAATTTTGTATTTCCCACCACTTTTAAAAGCAAATTAACTTTTATATAAATTTATCGAGGATTCTGTCTCACGAAAGAAGTTATATATTTATCTTCCTCTTTACCGGTGGGAAAACCGCTTTCTTGCTGTTTTTGTAACCGTCCTCAAAAGAGGACGCTGGGCGTTAACGGGTTAATCTAGCCCATTATTTTGGTCTCCATATATTAAATTTTGATTTTACTCTAACCATTTAGTTTTGAAATTTTTCTTTTGTATTACTTTAGGCTTTCTATTTTGTGGTATTTTAAACATATTTTTAAAAACAAGAGACGCTTATATTTTCTCTCAGCACTGCGATAAGTTAAACAAATATATCTCACCTAAAAGAAAATCTTATAACATGTTTATGTCTAATTGTTATTCTACTCGAAGAAAATATGAGACTGGGATGTTTTTGTCTTTGTAAGCTTAGATTTTATGTGATCTTTTCCGGAAATTATTTTCAGAATAATAATTGAGAATAATAAATTATGACTGAAGTATTGGTAACCGTACGTAGTACGGGCAATTCATGAGTGGCAACAACGCGTTGCCCATACAAGATACAGGGAAAACAGGCGAGCAGTTAAAATTGATGTATATAGAAATTTAACGCTTATTTTTTATCTCTTGTATTAAATTTTGATATTAGTTTGATCATTTTGTTTTAAAGCTTCAGCAGTATTTCATTTTATAAACTGATATTTATCTTTGAAAATTTTCTTTTTGTGTTAGTTTTAACTTTTTATTTCATGGTAATTTAAACATATCCAGTGTTCGCACACTTTTAGCACTAAATTTTTACAGTATTTTCAAGGTATTTAACTATAGAAAAATATTGCGAAACCTTAGAATGAAGGGGGTCTTTGCGAATTCAGTTTCTTAAAAATTAAACATTAATTTTCTTATAATTAATAGTGGTGCCGGAGTCCTTAAAAAATTATAAGGAGTGTGCGAACCTTGATATCTTTTAACCCTTTGACGGTTAAAGCACTTCTATTCATAAAATACTAAAATGATTGAATGACACCGGAATTTAAAAACAAATTTATTTCATAATATATAAATGTTTTTTTACGTTCTTTGTAAAATTAAAATTTTCATTTAAAAATTCCGGCGTCAGTATGGCATTTCGCAATTCAAATTAAGTGGTATTCTGTTCGCGTATACGCGCTTATAACCACGAAAAGGTTAAAACAAGATACGCTTATATTTTCTTTCAGCATTGCGATAAGCTAAACAAACATATATTACCTAAGAGAAAAAAATTTTGACCTTTTTATGTCGAAATGTTATCCTACCGGTAGAAAATATAACACTGGGATATTTTTCTCTTTGTAAGCTCAGATTTTAAATGATCTTTTTCCACGGATTATTTTTTCTGTACAAAGCTTCACTGAAAACAAATAGTGAGAATAGATAATGAACTTATGTTCGAGATCTCTTTCTAAAAACTCTATAATCTGTTTCTCATCGACTTCCAAGGAAACTGGTAATTCATTGACTTCGATAAAGTAATTTTTTAAAATTAGTGTATCAATAGCACCCATCAGAGAGAAGAATATATATATATATATATATATATATACAGGGGTGCAAAAATCTAGGCGCCAGAGGGTAGTATCTCACCACTAAAATTTTAAAGTTGTTTTCCTTCAAAATTTAACAGCATTCTACAGGAATTTTACACGAAATATTAGACGAAGAAAAACGACATAAATTTTGTGGAGAGAAACTGCCTGCTGGCGCCTAGATTTTTGCGCCCCTGTATATATATATATAAATTTAATTAAGCATTAAAAATACAACTCACCTTCAGCGATAATTTTGTTTTGTAATTTCAAGCATATTTTATTTAAAGAAAATTATGCTTGTCTTTTTAACTTTTCTTTGTATTTTCTTTTAAGACTTATATTTTATGGTATCTTAAATGTATCTTTTAAAACAAGAGACGGTTATACTTTCTTTCAACACCGAGATAAGCTAAAGAAATATATCTTACTTAAGAGCAAAATCTTATGACATTTTTATGTCTAAATGTTATTTTACTCGAAGAAAATATAAGACTGAGATATTTTTCTTTGTAAGCTTAGATTTTATGTGATATTTTTCCTGGGATTATTTTCTAGGTACAGAGCTTTACTGAAAGCAAAGTAGTGAAGATACATAATGAACTTATGATCGAGTTCATCTTTTTCTAAAAACCATATAATCTGTTTTTGATCGACTTCCAAGAAAGCTGGTTCATATATAGGGTTGAGTAAACTAATTTTACAAAAGAATTGTATTGATGGAATCCATCAGATGAAAAATTTTTGCGCAGGTGATCAGTATCCTCTTCTTTTCTGTCAAAAATACAGACTAATTTATTCCAATTTCATCTCAGATTCTTGTAAATTAACTTTCGAACGACACTGGGATGTATTTTATAGCATTTAATTATAATGAATATTTGCAGCAGTATTTTTGTATCATCATTTTTGTATTTTGACATCTAATTTTTATTTTACTGGCAAACAGAATATTTAATTATAACTTTCATTTTATAGCATGCTAAAAAATTGGCAAGTTCATATTTTCTAATAAATTCGTCTATAAATTCTGATGTAAATTAATTATTTCAAACAGATTTAGACCGCGCTGGAAAAAGTTAACTAAGCTGTTGTGATTTATTTCTATCTCTTTAACCCTTTAACGATCAAAGCATTTTCATTGCTAAGATGTCGAAATAAATGAATGACACCGGTAATTAAGAACAAATATATTTCTAAATAAGAAAACGTGATTTTTCACATGCAAAATAAAAGATATATTTTTCGATAAAAATACCGGTGTCAGTGTTGCGTATCGGAATTAAAATTTTGTGGTTTCGTGGCGAAACCAATGAACGTTAAAGGGTTAAGACACTTAATTGATCAATATTTTTGAAAAACACTGTCAAATATCGCTACAGAAGAATTATAGAAATTCTGTCTTGTACAGAATTTCTAATTTTTTATCACTGGTTTTTCAAAACAGAAATTTTTTCCTAATTGAATCAGAAAAATGCTCGGATTAAAAAAACAAAAACAAAATTTACAATAAAAATTTGCTGCTGAGAGTAACAAACCATGATTGGAATATTGATGTCCGTAGGTATTACGGGCAAATCATGATTATAAAGGGGTAACAAAATAAAAGGGGTATTTTTAGATAAAAATACCGGGGTCAGTGTTGCGTATCGAAATTAAAATTTTGTGAGTTCGTGGCGAAACCAATGAACGTTAAAGAGTTAACAGATTTGCCCGTACGCCGTTCGGGCAAGACGAATTTGCTTAATTCATAATTTAAAGCTTTCGACATCACTATTTAAAAAAAAATAATTTTATACTATTTAAAGGCGGGTATGTTTAGACTTAATGTTTCGAATATTTTACTTAAAAAATTGTGGTGAGAATCCGTTATTTTCGATTTATTGAACGGAAAAGAAAGAACCAGTTAAGGGATTAACCACTTGGGGACGAGCAACACGCATGCGTACTGAAAAAAAAAAATAATAATAATAATAAAAAATAAAATAAAAAATGAAAAAATAAATAAATAAATAAAAATAAAAAAATAATAAAAATAAAAATAAAAATAAAAATAAAAATAAAATAAAATAAAATAAAATAAAATAAAAATCCGCGTTTATCCTCACCAATAAAATTTTATTGTAAAATTTGCTCCATTTAATCGGAACATTTTCTCGATTTAATAAGGCCCAAATTACTGTTTCTAAAAATCGGTGACAAAACATTAATAATTTCGTAGAAGGATCTCCTCGCGGAGGGGTTAACCCCTTGGGGACAAGCGACACGTATACGTGCCACAAAAAGGCTTAAAAATCTGTGTTTATCCCCACTAGTAAAATTTCACTGTAAGATTTGCTCTATTTAATCGGAACATTTTCTCGATTTAACAAGGCCCAAAATTTCTGTTTCTAAAGACCAGTGACATAACATACATGATTTCGTAAAAGGCTATCGTTTCGAAGGGGTTAAACTACCAAATAATTTTGATCTATTTATATTAAGTTTTGATTTTAGTTTCATCACTTAGTTTTGAAATTTCAAGGGTGTTTTTTTCGATAACTCATATTTATCTTTAAAATTTTTCATTCTGCGTTATTTTTAGCTTTATATTTTATCGTATTTTAAGCATATCTTAATAAAAAGAGCTTTTCAAGCTTTTCTTTTCTTTCAGCACTGCGATAAGCTAAACTAATATATCTTACATAATCCTTCGACGTTTTTATAACTAAATGTTATTCTACTGGAAGAAAATATTAGATTGGGATATTTTTGTCTTTGTAAACTTAGATTTTATGTGATTTTTTTTTCCAGGGATTATTTTATAAGTACAGAGCTTTACTGAAAGCAAATAGTGAGAATAGATGATGAACTTATTTTCGAGTTCATTTTTTTTTCTAAAACCCCTATAATCTGTTTTTGATCGACTTCCAAGAAAGCTGATTCATATATAGAGAGTTGAGTAAACTAAATTTACAAAATAATTTTATCGATTAAATCCATCAGATGAAGTCTTTGTGAAGAAAACTAGTAACATGTATTTTTTTCAATCAAATATACAGGGTGGTTTACTCTAATCATAACTCAGATTTTCGTACACTAACCCCTTGAAGAGCAGTGGATCATTTTTTGGACTTCTTAATTTAAATTCCCAAATGCAGAATTCTGGAATGAAATTTTTCCTTTTATTCAGTAAATAAACAAATAAAATTTTTATTAAAAAAAAAATCTGTTTCTGAATTCTGGTGTCAATTACTGATTTTAGCATTTTACGAATAGAAATATCTCATCTTTGAAAGGGTTAACACTTACAAGATGTTAGGATATACTTTGTTCTATGTAGTTATAATCAAGATTTGCTGCAATATTTTTGTATAAATTTACAATTACAAAATTGATAGATGAAAAGTGGTTGTATCGCTTCATTTTCCGATAAAACATTGCGAAAATTCTTGTCTAAATTCAACAGTGAATAAACGCCTTTATTTGCCCTGGAAATATTAACCCCTTGGGGACGAGCGACACGTATACGTGCCGCAATAAAAAGGCTTAAGAATCCTTGTTTAGTCCCACCGGTAAAATACTACGATAAAATTTTCCTTTTTGAATTGGAGCATTTTCTCGATTCAACAAGGCACAAATTTCTGTTTTTTAACACTAGAACGCCGGGAAGGTATCAATTCGACACCAATCACTGGACTTATTGCCGATTCGAATCAGAAAAATCTCCAAGAAATAAGTTGTATGTTAGCTTCAATGAAATCAGTTGAAGGATGAAACTAAATAATTTCAAATTATTTTTCTGGTTTTAAAAATATTTTATTAAAGTTGGGTAAAATTTCCCGGCGTTCTAGTGTTAAAACCGGTGACGAAACATTAAAAGTTTCGTAAAAGGCTCCCGTCGCGAAGGGGTTAAAATACTATCGCTCTGTAGTTTTCTAAACAGACGTAGTTCCATGCATTTCTGATACAGGGTTCGTATGCATCATGCGATTTGAACAATTTTTTGTGTTTCAGCACCAGAATTTCATAAATTGTTATATCTAAAGGTAAACTTTTTATTAACTATTAAACAGGGGTGCAAAAATCAAGACGCCAGCGTAGAGTGTTTCACCACTAAAATTTAAAAGCTTTCTTCGCTGAAAATTTAATAGCATGTGTTAAAATTTCGACACGAAATATTAGCTGAAAAAAAAACGAAATAAGTTTAGTGGTGAGAGACTGCTTGCTGGCGCCTAGATTTTTGCAGCCCTGGTATGGTCAATACTACTTTTAAAAAAATTTAACCCCTCTGGGACGAGCTACACGTATACGTGTCGCAAAAAGTTCTAAAAAAGTTTAATCCCACCGTTAAAATTTAACGGGAAAATTTGACTTTATTTAATCAGTCCAATTTCTCAATTTAATAAAGCACAAATTTCTGTTTTTAAAAACCGGTGACAAAGCATAAAAATTTCGTGAAAGACTCCCGTTCCAAAGGGGTTAATAAAAGGTGCTTGAAAGTCCTTAAACCTTGCACAGTCACGATGCGCCTATTCGTAAAATACTGGAATGAGTGATCGACACTAGAGTTCCCAAGCAAATATAATTCAAAATAAACAACAGCTTTTTTTCACGTACTTAATAAAAGGAAATTTGTCATTTCAATATTCTGGTGTAAATATGGCATGTAGAGATTAAAATTAGGAGGTCCAAAAAAGAAACAACCGACCTTGAAGCGGTTAAAGCATACGAATCCTGTGATATATTATCATATTTTACATTTCAAAAAAGAACAGAAAAAAACATACTCGTTCTCATAATATATTATCACTGTATCAATAATGGGCATTTGAAGATTCGAACTAAAAAAGAAAGCTTTGAAAGTGATGCCCCTCTTACAAGGAAGGTCTCCATACGGGCATACTCCGAAAAATCTGAAAAAAATACAGAATGTTCTTCTCGTGTGGATATATACGTTTATAAAAAAAAATTTCGGCGGAACTCCCGTTCCCTGTCCGTAAAAAAATAATGAAAATTTCGTTATTTGGCGATTTATTGCCGGTTGGCGATGAAAAGCAATTTCAAAAAATGTTTTTTCTTTTACTGAAAAATAATTTTACTGAATAAGAATTTTTTATATATGAAAATATTTTTTCCCGAGGTAAATTAAATAACTACAGCAACAAAAAATAATTACATATGAATTTTAATATACATATATATGTATAAAATATATTAAACTCTCTCATCGTTTATGTTTAAATTCATCAAACACCATTTACGCGGATTCTAAAAATCCAAGTTTTCAGTTGCATTAAAATCGTTTGCTTTTGGCGGGGAAAAGTGCTACTCGGCCAAATCGTGTGACACTTTTGTCTTTTCACGCCAGATATTCGAAAGTATTTTATTTTTTTACATGTTTTCTTCTGGAATTGAGCCGCTAATTTTCACTGAGCCTTTATTACATACATGAGTAGCTTAATTAGTATTTTTTTCAAGAAAATCTCAGTATGCCCAGTATGGAAACATTCCTTGTTAGTGTTGTTCAAACAACTCTAGAGCAGCTATAAAGCTGTTATCAGATTCACCAAGTTTTCGAGTAACAAACTTTTCAGTTGCAATTGCGGTTGTTAAAGGTGGAGGAAAATTTTGCATTTTTACTTTAAAATACATTTAGTTTTCTAGGCAATTTTTCTAGAATATAGATAAAATAATACACAGGGTCACGCAAAGAATTAGCCACAAGGTCACCCATTAATGATAACTTCTAGAAATGTGATTTAAGTAGTTTAAGAGTGTGTTTGTTTGATTTAAATTTTAACAAAATACTGGCGTGTAATAAAGGTACTAGGTAAATTACAGGGCTGAACAAAAATATTGAAGTATTTTCTATTTATTAGAATAAAGTGCTGAAAGAGGAATTTCATCCAGTTAGGCATTTTCTTGCTAAATTATATTTTCCCAATATATATATATCAACCGACGTATCAAATACAGGGCTATTCAAAAGTATTGGAAGGCATATTTGGCTATATACAGTAGCATCTTATTTCCCAAAATAACCAAGTTTTGTTAAAGATTTCAGGAAGTGTTGGAAAGTGTTTCATAATCTATGCTTAACGCATGATTTTTCTTGCTTGTTTCAATATTTTAATGAGTTCTTAGACAATCGCATTTATATTTTTTTAGTTAAAAGTCCCAGAAAACCTTTCATATTAAAAAAAACACAGTTTTGTTTAAAAAAATAATTTATTAACGGCTGAACTTTTTATAATCAATTTTTAATATGAATTTTATTGGTTACTTGAATTAAACACAAATGTTTAATCCATTTTTATCAAATTTTTGAGTAACCAATTTGATAATTTCTTATTTATTTTCCGCATTTTCAGAATTAATATTTTTTTTTAATAATGTGACTTTAGATTGAAATATGTAATAACTGCAGTTACTAAAATATAAATAAATAAAAAATTATTAATTGCCAACTTCTGCTACTGCCATAAAATAAATCGCCTGTTTTTGCAGTTATAAATTTTATTTATGTTCGTTATTTGTGTACATTTGATGAATTAACGACTTGGAAATTTGTCCAAAAGGGCAGACGGTATACAAGATTAACTTCAAAACTGACAAATTACTGGGGAAAATCATATTTCTTGATATTTCTTAGAGTTAATAAATATTTAGATTTATTGTCACATATTGCGGGAAATCAAATTCTTGTAAATTAATATATAAGATATTTCCCCCTTATCCAACACCTAGTTCCTGAGCAATTAATTTTAGAGATATGTTTCTAAATGAAAAAATTGTTTGCTCTTTATTATATTAATCGCTGTCAGTTTAAAATTTATTGAAATTAAAAGCCAAAAATTAGATGTTTAATATTTAAAAAATTAAATAGGTTTTTTAGTTATTTATTAACTTCTTGGGGATGAACGACAAATATAGGTGCTGCAAAAGGACTTTATAGAATCTTTATTTATCCCCACCAGTAAAATTTTACTGTAAGATTTTCCTTATTTAACCCCTTGAAGCGCAGAGCAAATTCATTGCTTAAGTGTTGAAATTGATGACAGACACCCGAATTAGAAAAAAAACTTTAATTGTAATTAAGAAAAGGCTATTTTGCAAGAATTCAATAAACCAAAATTCCGATGGAATGTGCGGGGGGGGGGGCTTTTGGGAATTAAAATTAAGTGGTTTCATAGATATACCACCGCGCCGCAAGGGATTAATCGGAGCATTTTCTCGATTTAATAAGGCAGAAATTTCTGTTTTTTAAAAACGGTGATAATACTTAAAAAATTTCTTAAAAGTCTCCAGTCACTACAGTTTTAACCCTTTCCAGCACACTGTGCCCGGTCTAGGATACCTATTTTTAATTCCAAACTTGCAAACGGCACCAGTAATATTTTACTAAAATCTTGCTTTTACAATAAAAGCTTAAATTAAGGATTTTAAAATATCTAAAAAATTCGTTTGTGAATCCCGGTGTCAGTCGATAATTTCTCATTTTATCAACAGATTTTGCCCGTGCCGGAAAGGGCTAAGGTAATGTATCTGTTAATAGTTTATGAAAATCTGTTCTAAGACTAATAGTACGCAATACATTTAAAGAAAAATCCGGATTGGGAAAAAACACCCGGTATAAAAATCCAATAAAAATTCCCGTAAAAGCTTACTCAAAAAATTTAAATCGAAGTTTAACCCTTTGGGGATGAGCGGCACGTATACCTGCCGCAAAAAGGCTTAAGAACTCGTGTTTGTTTCCATCAGTAAAATTTTACTGTAATTTTTTCTTATTTAATCGAAGCATTTTCTCGATTTAATAACAAGAATTTCAGTTTTCAAAAATCGGTGACAATGCATTAAAAATTTCGTAAAAGGCTCCCGTCACGAAAAGGTTAAAATAATGTCTTGCATTGATTCTCAGATATACATTAGAAGACAATGATCTATGCCTAATCTCATAACTGTGGATTTATCTAATATTAGACCGGGAGGCGGCAACACTTACAATCACATCATCGAGTTCACAGATCAAAATGTAGGATTAATTAAATTTCGATTTGCATATTAAAACGCAATCGGTCTGTCAAGTCATATCTCGACTAAAAATCCAAATATAGCGGTTGACACGTAGGTTTACTGCGCCCATAGCTGCTAACGTTTACGCATTTTCGCTACCACTAAAATTTTACAGAGATTTGTTTCCATTTGTTTAATCATAGGATTTCGACGATTAAATAAGACAATATTTACTATAAAATTTTTGTAGTAGGGAAAATGCGTAGAAGTTGGCAGCTATGTGCACCGAAAAGTATGAAAACATGGAGGATTGGAAGCAGGAAAACATAATGGTAGACAGTTTTTTATGTCTTCCACCAAGATATGACTTGGCAGACCGAGTGCGTTTTACTATGCGAAACGAGATTGAACTAATCTTGCATTTTCTCCGTGAATTGGATGAGATGATTGTTTGTGTTACCGCCTCGCAGTCTACATAACGTGAAAGAGACCGCAGACAGATAAACTGACAAACTCCTTGTTTTATTAACCTCTTTGCGACGGGAGCCTTTTACGAAATTTTCGATGTTTTGTCAACGGTTTTAAACTTTCCGGCACACTGTGCCCGGTCTGGAATACCTAATATTAATTACAAACTTGCAAACGGCACCAATAATATTTTAGTAAAATTTTTCTTTTACAATAAAAACTTATATTAACCCTTTCCGGCACGGGCAAAATCTGTTAGTAAAATGAGAAATTATCGACTGACACCGGAATTTACGAATTTTTTAGATATTTCGAAAACATTAATTTAAGCTTTTATTATAAAAGCAAAATTTTACTACAATATTATTGGTGCCTTTTGCAAGTTTGGAATTAAAATTAGGCATCCCAGACCGGGCACAGAGTGCCGGAAAGGGTTAAGGGTTTCAAAATATCTAAAAAAATCCTTTATAAATTCCGGTGTCAGTCGATAATTTCTCATTTTACTAACAGATTTTACCCGGGCCGAAAAGGGTAAAAGAAAACAGATATTTGTGTCTTATAAAGCCGAAAAAATGCTCCGATTAATTAAAGCAAGTTTTACAGTAAAATTTTACTGGTGGGAATAAACAAGGATTCTTGCACCTTTTTGCGGCATGCATGGGTGTTGTTCGTCCATAAAGGGTTAACCCTTTTCGGAACAAAGCATTTCCATTGCTAAATTGTTGAAACGAAAGACACCGGAAATTGCGTCTACATTTATTTCCAAATAAGAAAAAATTATATAAAAAAAATTCTGGTTCCATTGTGGTATTTAGGAATAAAAATGAAACATTCATAAATATATCACCGCCGTTAAAAGGGTTCATTCTTTTGGTACAGGCCACTACTGATGATTATTTTTTATATTCAATTGTATCGCAGTTTACAAATGCAGTGTAACCTCCGAATAACGATTATCCGTGGAACCGGTGAAAAGTGACCGTTCTTCAGAGGTGAGTGTTATACTATGGTGTTTCATTGAAAAAAAAAAAAAATAGAAGTTACATAAATTTAAATAGAAATACGCACAAATATTTTATTTAATCCTCATTTTTTTAATATAATTAAAAAAAAAGTAATTTGCAGTTTTTTTTTCTTTATTCTTTATTCTTTATTCTTTTTCTTTTCTTTTCCTTTTTTTAAGCAAATATTTTTTTTCTAAAAAAAAATATGAAATTATTTGCTCAATTTTACAACTCAATTTTCTTTTAAAATTCTTTTTTTAACCCCTTTGCGACGTAAGCCTTTTTTACAAATTGGAACGGTTATTGTTACCGGTTTTTAAATTCAGAAATTTCTGCCTTTTTAAATCGAGAAAATGTTCCGATTAAATAAGGCAAATTTTTGCAGTAAAATTTTATGGTAAGGATAAACAAAGATGCTTAAGCTTTTAATGAAGGCACGTGCACGTGTAGAATCTCTCCGAGGGATTGAAGTTCTCATTAAATAAATTTCTCAATATGATTTTATGAGAAATTTTGGATTTCACTGAGGCTCATCAAATATTCGGTAAAAAATTTTATATCAAAAAATGATACAAATAGAAAAAAAAAAGTAGACCGCTGACTCATATTTTCACTAATACGTACTGAAAGGGTTAATACAGATTAAAGAAAATTCCTTATAGATGTTGAGTTCAATTTGAATTGTAACATTAAAAATGTCACGGAATATTTGATTTGCTAAAAAAAAGAAAAAAAGTGCTAAATTACACACCGGAAAAATCATTAAGCTAATTTGTATAAAATTATTTTTAAACTTTAATTCGCTGAAATTTTAACCCTTAAATCCATGTTGCATGCTTGCCAACCTCCCGCTTTTTTTAAATTCTCAAAACGTAGTTTAAACCAGAAAGTTTAATTAATAAATGAAAGGAGTTAGTTTCCGATTAACTACCACATCGAATCAAGAAACATTTAATTTAATACATTTTCTGGTGGACAGTAGGTTTCTTTGATTTTTAAAAAAGCAGGAGGTTGGCAAGTATGATGTTGTATCATTTTCGATACCATAAGTGTTCCCGATTTATTGGGGATTTTATTCGCATATTCCGTATTCTCACCAGAAATTTAAAAGAGCAATTTTCACTTTACTTAATGACAGACCATTCATAATTAAATAAAGAAAAATTTACTATTTAGAATTTTCTGGTATGAATTCTGATTCTTTGAATTGCGCATTTTTTGGAACGCGTTCTATCCTATGCATTTAAGGGTTAATAAACTTTAATTTCGTTCTTGATTGTCGGCAGCGATAGTGTTTTTATTATCAGGCGAGAAAACGTTCATGGACTGTGCGTGGTGCATTAACCCTTTATCTACAGCATTATGAATTCATGAAAATTTTACATTCTAAAGAACTTTACTTAAAATGTTTAAATTAAATTAAGAGATTCATATAATCATTAAAGAAATTTTTGAAGGAGTTTAGAAGGATTAATTAAATTTGAATTTACAGGGATTTTGTGCAATATTTATAACCACACTCATTTTTTTATTATTTTAACCACTTTTTCGTCGCGCTCGAGACATTCACGGGTTGCAAGTTCCACGGCTTTTATTCGAATTTGTTTGATTCCCACCAGTTTTATGAAATAGTATAATCGGTTTTATTTTTATATAAATTTATTTGTCATTAAATAGATGAATATATTTTTTAAACAAGTTGGAAATTGAACGTGAACGTAGCAAATGAGGTGCGTTCGTACAATAACGAAGTTTTAAAAATATTCAGATCTTGCTAATATAGTAGAGCATACTCCGGATACAGTATAGTAGTCGATATCTTTACGTTTCTGTAAATATGCAGGAAGTAATTTTTATTACACCTCAGCAACGTATATCTTATTCATAAAATGTGAAATAGTTGAATATAATTAAAACACGTACAAAACCATGTTTCCCCGTATAGCGTTATATAGTGGAATACTTTTGAGTGGCCCTGTAATTTAATAATAAAAATTCTTTGCATCACAGATTGTATAGAATGCATATTTTAGTATATATTTCATAGATTCATGCCAATTCCATTATGTTCGAATGAGTGTAACATCATTAAAATGCATTTAAAACTTTTTCCCCATTGACCGTAATGTAATGGAATCCTTTTGATTGTCCCTGTAATTGATCTATGCATCCGATTTTCATAACATTTGAAATGACTCGACAAAATTATGTTATAATAATGTATTTTAAATTTCAAACGATTCGGTTGGGTAGTTTTTGCGTTGTTATATGCGGACAGACGGACAGACGGACAGACAGACGGACATACAGACAGACAGACAGACGGATGGACGGACTGAGCGACGACATTTGGTGCTACGTATTTACATAATTACGAACCTCCAAAAATTGATTTAAAAAGGATATTTTCATGAATAAAAGAATATATATTATCACTTCATGTCTAAATCCGCGCTTTTCAATTTCTAATTTTAAATGTCTAATCCGATGCAAGAAAGATTGCTGCGGCTGAAAATTTAATGCTCGTAGGAACAAAATAGAGTACAAACACTAAATATTCTTAATTTGTAAATACAAAAAAAAAAAAAAAAAAAAAAAAGGAAGTTACTTATCATTGTTTGCGTGCAACAAAAATACAATAGCACTGAAAAAGATTAAAATTTTTGTTCTCAAAAAAGATAAAAGTTTTTGTAAATATCCCAATCTGTTTTGCCGTATGGTATCTAATTTTGCTCAGATGTAAATTCTTAAATCATTATTTTTGTTTTTGGCACGAAGCATTTGTTTGTGAAATTACATCAAAGTACAAGGCGATCATTGGTTAGTGATTAGTATTAAACCTAATTCCATGTACACATTTTCTGAAGGAAAATTAATGAGCACTAATTGCATTATGTCTTACATTTTCCAAATTTAAATGTACTGGAGAAAAGTGAGTTGCTTTAATTAATGGTGAACGTAGTTTTCTTTCGGAAGTAAAAGGAAAAACTAAGAAGCGAAATATCCATAATGTGTTACTTAAAATGGGAGTTATTTTTTATTACCTGCTTGCAGCAAAATCATTATTCTTCAGAAAATAAGTATATATATATATATATATATATATATATATATATATATATATATATATATATATATATATATATATATATATATATAACTTCAAATTTATCAATTTAGCAAGAACCAGCACACCCCCCTCACAAAACAAAAATCCCTTAAAATTGAAAATCCAACAACCAAAATACAAAAACAATAGGCTGCCAGCCTCGTCAGCGATGGGTTTTATTAGACAAAAGCAGCCGGACACTCGAGTTTACAAAAACAAAATATATTTAAGTGGCAGTGGGTTTCGGCCAGAGCGGTGAATAGCAAAAAATCAGATGTTGAACACCCGATGGCTATAATTCACGCGCCCCCCCCACCGGACCCTACGCCACATTAGTAAACGAATGTCTCACCTGGAACATTGTAAACGATGTCAAAATATGTTCTCTGAATAAAAACCACATCCCCAACTTAGCTGCAATGCCACAACTCAAAACAACTTAAACAGAACAAAGTAGAAACCGTATTCCAAACCAATCCAGAAACAATCCAGGTCTGTTGCCACCCAATGCAGCTCATCATCATAAAACCGTCCTTAAGTAGGCTTTAGGTAATACAAGTCATTTAGCTGTCACTGAGTAGCAAACGATCAAAAATGTAGAGAATCTGCAAAATCAGAGTACTTTTCTATGAACTTGAGAGGAATATTGTTTTTATAGTGAAGTTTACTTTTAAATTGAAAAAGCTCACTTTGAAACAGATATTTTTCTGAACATATTCTATAAAATCGGAAAATTTGGCTGATTATAATGTTAATGTAGATTCGTTTTGAAATATTGGAGGACCAGTGTACGAGCTGATTAACTGTAAAAGAAAAGCTTTTACGCTTATCATAAATAGAAATTTGTATTTTGTTATCTATTAAAATTTTTATTTTTAAATCTAGATAATCAGCCTCCGAACTATTTTCATTAGTTTTTTTTAACGTTAAGGAGTCAGGATAAATGTCTTGAGAAATTTCATTAAAATCAGAATTAATATTCAAAACGATCAAATCATCAATGTATCGGTAAGCAAAAAATTTTAGATCAGCTTTATTTATACTATATTGAAATTCATAAAAAAATAAGAATAAGTTAGCTGCAGTGGATGAGTAACTAGTACCCATACCAATCCCATTAATTTGTAGGTATATTTTAGAACCAGTATAGACATAATTATTATAAAGGCAAAACCGGCATAATTTATAAAACAAGTTTGAATTAAAATCGGCACCATCCAAAACCAATTCTGCTGTTTTCGAAAGTGCATCCTTTAAACTACTGATAGGAATGGTGGTAAATAAATTTTCGAAATCATATGTATGGATAGAATGAATTTTATTGTTTTTTAATTTTTCAACAATTTCAAAACTATTAGAAATAATCCAAAAACAGTTACTGTCTTTATATTTATATTTCAGCATGTTCAAAATTTTTTTAAGTAAATCCTCAAATTTCCTATTAAAATTATTACCAATACTATTAACATTACTGCAAATGAATCTGTATTTAGTCGGTACTTTATGAAATTTTGGAGTAAGAAATAAAAACGGAAATGACGGATTTTTATTACGTGGAAATGGAATATTGGTTTGTTTAGAGAAAGCCAGATGTTTATTAATAATTTCTTGTACAGAAGATTTACAAATTTTATAGGTTATACTATTATTTAGCTCTGCATTAAGCATTTCTGCATAAAACTTTTTTCAAATAACTGCAAAGTTACCGGCAGCCTTATCAACTTGACAAAAAACAAAATTTTGTTTTAATTTGGCAATTTCGTTTCTAAAATCCTTATTGAAATAATGATAATTATAAGATGAATTATTTAGAAAACAATCCTGGAAAGATTTAAAATCATTTAAAATATGTAATTTCCAATCTGTAAAGAGGGGGATAGGTGTATTGTATCTGTAACTTAAATTTAATATAAAAGCATTTAAATCAGCTTTAAAAGTATTGAATGACTTTATTGGATTTAATTTACTGTTAATACGAAATTTAGTACCTGAGTTTAAAAGATTACGTATATTAATATTATCTATAATATTTAGATCTCCAGTCACTATATGTTGATTGGTTTCATTTAAAAAAGTAGAATTTTTAAAATTTTCGCAATTGCATTCCAAATCAGTATACGAATCAAGGTTTTGGGAAACTTCTCTATAATTAAATAGAATACTTCCTAGTGTTTTGGTATATTTATATATATATATATATATATATAAATATACCAAAAGATATATATATAACAAAGAGATATATATATATATATATATATATTTCACATTATGCAATGAAAGTTCTAAATTTTCAAGGAAGGAGTGTATGTCAAAAAGGTAAACAATTAACGATGAAGAATTAAAAAACAATACAGGCAAGAAAAAACAGTCTGTTCTTCTTCAGAGGGAGGACAGACGAAACCTAAACCCACCCCCCTTCTTTAAAAAAATGAAATGTTTTAGGTTTCTGAATGCCCACCAAACCTGCATTCAAAAATATATAACAACAAAAAAATATATAGACCAAATTTTTTAATCATAACCAATGATATAAAAATATAAAAAATAAATAACCTTTACCATGCAAAAAATCTCTGCAATAACTTTAAACTATTTTAAAAATGAATGCAGAGTTTGGCAAGCCTCCCCCCTTACCTAAAACAAAACATTAAAATTATGAACAGTCATACCTGTTTCAAACTCCTGCCTGTAAAAACAACAAAATAACTAGAATGCTCCCTCCGAGTCCAAAGTGCAAATAGTTTCAAGAGCCAGGTCTGCAAAACCTCCCTAGAACTCGAACCATCCAGTTAAATTCGTTCTAAAAATAAAGACTTTAGAATAAAACTTTCATGAAGAATGTCAGGGAAGCATGCTATCAAATTACAAGCTACGCCAACAGTCCAACAGTCCGCAACGTTGCCAATTATTTTTTATAATAGTTTTTACATAATATCTTAAAAAATTAATTGGATTATTATTGTTATAGAAAAGATTTGCTGTAAACTTATAAACCTGCTTATGAAAATGTTTTTCCTTATTACAAATTTTATAAAATCGAATCAATTGATTAATTATTATATTTATATAATTTTTTTATGTAAGTTAGAGTACCAGTGTGGCATACTCCATGTAAAAAAATTAAAACTGTTCCTTTTATCATATAAATCTATATTTAATGTATTATTCAAAATAGCAAAAGAAATATCCAAAAAGTCAACATGATAATCGTCATCGTTTGCCTTATTAAATTTTAAGCAATCCGGATAAACATTATTATATTCGTTAGTAAAATCAAAATTTAAAATCAAAATGTCGTCGATATACCTAAAGATTTTTAAAGATTTATTGTAATTTATTGTATAATTAAATTCATAATTAAATAAAAACAAATTGGCTGCAGTAGAATCTACTGCACTTAAAGTTGTGGTAACCGCAGGAATCTGGCAACGTTTTTGCCGGGTGCGCATTCAAATTGAATACCGATCAAACGAGGTGCGTTTTTGGCAGCAATTAAGTATGTCTTCTCCTTTGTGCATAGGCAAATTTTTCGTATTTTGGCGACTTTATATTCTACGCCAACACTGTGTGTGTTATCTCTGAATGACTTCACTTGACCTGCGGCTACGAATTAAAGTAGTTTTAACTTTGTCTGGGAGACTCAGTCTCCGATGATTTTATGTACCTCTCCCTGCTTCATATGCAAGCAATAAAGATTTGACTTAGTAACAACAGTGGATTTTTTTCTCAGTTTTTCTGTCGAACCTGGCAATGTCTGATTTATATTCAGTTTATTTGCTTTATTTTATACCCTGTTAAAAAATCCTTACGCTAACTTTAATGAATCTTCTGCATAGCATCATAAAGAAATGTTTGATAATCACGCTGGTGCAGACAGTTTTTTAATCGAATTATTATTTTAAGAGATATTTAATGTTTTAAATTTAGTCAAAAACTTTCCATTTACAAAGTTTTATTGGTGCAAGAACTATGCACAGGAATTTAGTTATTTTGAGATAATTTTATACATTAGAAGTTTCCGGTGTGCAGACTGCATTATTTTTTTCCTTTTTTGTAATTTAACTCATTTTTCAAGGATTTATTTCCTTTTTAAATTCAAGTTTTTAGAACTTCGAAAGATATTTTTTACATATTTTAGAAAAGGAAATTATTTTTAATTATAGATAATTACTAGAACAATGTAAAAAAAAAAAAAAAAAAAAATTCTTTCTTTCTTTCTTTTTTTTTTTTTTTTTTGACACGATATGAAATTGAAAAAAAAAAAAACTTTCAAATTAAAATTGAATAAATATTACATATTAAAAACGGGAAAATATTCAAAATTACGGTATTAAAACTACATCTACATGAATGTTAAAAGAAAAAGAAAATTGTAAAATTATAAATTTATTAATGTTCGTTAAAAGTCACAAATAAATTGCAAAATCTTAATCTCCTCAAACTGAGATGTCGTTTCCCATTATAAAACTAAATACATGGACACATTTTCTGAAGGAAAATTAATGAACACTAATTGCATTATGTCTTGCAATTTCCAAATTTAAATGTACGGGAGAAAATTGAGTTGTTTTAATTAATGGTGATCGTATTTTTCATTTGGAAATGAAAATAGTAAAGAAACATAATGCTTTTAATGTGTTTATTAAAATCCAAGCTGTTTTTTTTATTACTTTCGGACATTAAAATCGTTTTTCTTCATAAAATAATATTTTTTTGCTGTTCTTGCTTTTAATAAAGTAAAACATTAAAAAAATCTATTTAAAAAAAATCGATCTGATTTTTAAATGCAAAATTTTTGACATTCTGTACCTGGGTTGCTAGATTTGGCTTTTTTTTAACCGCTCAAGGACGATGGTAATAGCATTTTTCTTTTGGAAATGAAAATATTAATGAAACCGAATATACTTAATGTGTTACTTAAAATTCGATCTTTTTTTTTTATTACTTGCGTGCAGCCAAATCGTTATTTTTCAGAAAATAAATGTATTTATTTTTTTTGTTGTTGCTTTTAATAAAATGAAACATTTTGATGAAAAATTTAAAGAAGATCCGTTAAGATTTTAAAATGCAAAATTTTTGCCATTCTGTTTCTGGGTTGCTTGGTTTAATATCTTTTTTGATTCTGAAATTTTATCTTCACACCAGATAAATGTATTGTGTTGCTTTCTTTATTTGGCGACAGATTTTTCATGATTACATGAAAAGAAATTCTTCTTTCAGATTTTCTGATGGAAATTGAAGTTTTTGAATTGAATGTGCAAATAGCAAATTGGAGCAAATTGGCGCAAATAGCAAACCAGTTCTTTACAAATGTTATCTTTTTCCAAATTTTGTGCTAAATATCTTTAACACTAGAAAGCTGGGGAGGTGTCAATTCGATGCCGATCACTGGACTAACGTACGAATCGAACCAGAAAAATCTTTAAGAAATACCGTAATTTCGGGTGTATAGACCGCGGATCAAACAATTCTTTTTTTTGGACCCAGAAATCTTATTTAGTATTTGAATACAAATATTTACGGCGATCTAAGTAGTTACACTTATTTCTTAAAAAATTCTGGGTCGAAAAAGAATTGTCTGACCTGCGGCTTATACACCCGAAATTACGGTAAGTTATAAATCAGTTGAAATGAAACAACCAAATGAACTAAACAGATAAACTAAATAGTTTCAAATTATTTTCCTGGTTTTAAGTGTATGTTATAAAACTTGCGTAAAATTTCCCGGCGTTCTAGTATTAATGAATTTTTGTTTGTGGCGAGGAATGGAACATGCCTGTAAAGAGAGAAATGTGATATGTCCGATCCCCCCCCCTTTTTTTTAATAAAACAAATGTACCGGGTGATCCAAAATTCAGGACGAACTTTAAAAATGAATAATTCGAAAACGAATCAAGATACAAAGATACGGTTTGCACCAAATGGATGTAGAAGAAACCGGGTTTTGTGTAAAAACGAAAATAAAATAGTTTTGTTGGTGACTAGCAAATGGCAAATGTTTTATTGCACCAAAAGATGATTTACAAATGAAAAAATGTTGACAACGTGCAAGTCATCTTAATTAGTGCTACATTAACCCTTTCCGGCACGGGCAAAATCTTTTAGTAAAATGTAAAATTATCGACTGGCACCGGAATTCACAAACGAATTTTTTAGATTTATTGAAATCCTTAATTTAAGTTTTTATTGTAAAAGCAAAACTTCACTAAAATATTATCGGTGCCGTTTGCATGTTTGGAGTTAAAATTAGGTATCCCAGACCGGTCACAGTGTGCCGGAAAGGATTAAATGTTCAATGTGCTGTCCATCATTCGGAAGTGCAGCTTTGAGACTAGGCACCAAAACATTCACAGGAATTAGTAACATTTCTTACGTTATGGCAGAGACGTTTTTTCGTATCTTTCAGTGCTGGTAGTGATGCCGTTGGTCGCCAACAGAACTATTTTTTTTTCGTTGCTACATAAAACCCGGTTTCTTTTTCATTCGTTTGGTGCAAACCGTATCTTTGTATTACTTACCCATCATACGTAGTATAGGGTAAGTCTTGCAATCGTTTTGAAAATCGAAAAATTTTTTTTGACGGATTTACACGTTTCAGATACTGGAGATTCCGAAAAACATATTTTTAGAAAAAAAAATGTTGCCGTCCGTCTGTCTGTCTGTCTGTCAGTCTGTCTGTAAACGCTCTATCTCCCGAACAAATTGAGATAGAGACTTGAAATTTTAAATGTAGTTAGTATGTAAGAATGGGACGAACCCTACTGAATATCAGCAACCTCGATTATCCAGAACTATTTTTTCCGGACTCTCGAATTATTCGTTCTGATGAAAGGTATATAAAAATTTTCGAATTTTTTTTATTTTAAGAAGTGGACATAAAAGGCAATAAAATAACACAAATTTTGTATAAAGAACGAAATCGATCGAATTATTAGTTGCCGAGATATCTGTAATCCTGTTTTTCACATTCTTCGATTTTTCATAACCCTGTATTTCCTTCAAATTTCAATACAAAGATATATTTTAATTGGAAATGAGACGCTTAATTCGACGCAGTAAATTTTTAGTTAATATGATTATTATTTTTGGAGTTATAAGGATGTTTCTTTTACGCAATCTGGTACTTACTTGAGTATTTTGGCGTTTTGTATAATTTGTCGAAATGGGTTCATCAGCAATTCATTATAGAGCATATATAGAGAGAGCTATGTATATTAAAAGTATTAAAATGTATGTTTAAGTTTTGTTTTGGAATTGCAATGCGTTTTATAAAAAGTTTGCACGTGTTTTATTTTCATATTTTATATTATGCATATCTATGATGGGTAAGTGTTACGGTGGCCCCCAACGACTAGTTTTCGTATCTTTCAGTGCTGGTAGTGATGCTGTTGGTCGCCAACACAACTATTTTTTTCGTTGCTACATAAAACCCGGTTTCTTTTTCATCCGTTTGGTGCAAACCGTATCTTTGTATTTTGATTCGTTTTCGAATTATTTATTTTTAAAGTTCCTCCTCACTTTTGGATCACCTCTTAACCCTCTCACTGACAAGCCCGTCTATAGTCGTTCCCTAAGCTCCAGGTTTCACTGCAATGCAAGCAATAATTAAAATGATATAACTCAGCTGATTTAATGGATTTTTAATACATTGTGCAATGATTAACACACTTTAGGATAATATTCATATTCGTAAATAAGATTTTTCTATAATTTTGAAAGAATCATATTTTTTTAGCAATTAAAACAAAATGCTGAGAAAACAACATTACAATTTTGCCCTTTTGCAAGACTGTCAGAGGGATTGTTAACATGCAAATATTTTTATACGATAGTATATTAATTGAAACATTGATAATATATTCATTTATTTCAAAATGATGGGGGATACACAAGGATTTTTAAACGTTTTTTGCTGCTCTTATAAGTGTCGCTTGTCCCCAGGGGTCAAAAAAATTTTAAAGTAATTAGTCAAAGTAAGTATTATAAATAGCATAAAAACGTTAAACTTAAAAAACACCGGAAACTTTATAAAAAGTTTGTATTACTATTTTTATAAATGTTTTGTGACATGTTTTAACTAGGTTTTCTTTTTCAAATCATGTTACCTCGTTACTTGTTTTAAGTAGCGAGGAAGTGTGCACACAATGAAAAATCTTCGCAGAGGCGAATCGTATTTCATGTACGTATGGTGCAATGAAGAGTATTTCTTAAAAATAATAGTTGATCGTAATGTTTTCTTTTTTTTATGTGTTTAACCCTTTTGTGTCTGGTGTACTATTAATAGTACGTGTCTTTTTGTCGAGTGTTATTTTATATGAAATATTTAATTACTTTCTACATAGTGGTATATGGCTGTACTTTTCTTAATATGACTTCATTTATTTTTTTACATTAATTAATAATAATAATAATAATAATAATAAAAGTTTATTTAATTATTTTTGCCCCATTGGCGATTCCTTTATTTTATACATATATTTCACTTTTTAAATTTCAAATATAATTTACTTTGCTGAACCAATTATGTATGGTAAAACGCGAAAAATATTAGAAAGTTGTAATCCCTCTCAAATCCTGTTCTAATACAGTATTTTCTAAACATCTTCAAAAACTCTTCCTTAGTCTGTTATCAAATAAATATGAATATAATAGCACACGATAAACCACAGAAACCTCCGAACGGTTAGGCTGACGGGCGCAATTGGTTTACCTCCCGTCTACCAGCTTCGACAGCATAACCTCTCAGCCACTGGTGCGTCGGTAAATTAAGGAAGCGGTTAACTTTCCGTGAATTGTTTTAAAAAATAATTGTATATATAAGTAATTTTGTGAGGATAATTTTAGCATATTGGTCATCTTTTTGAATATTTCTCCTTTTAGCCCTTTGCGGGGCAGGGCAAATTCATTGCTCAAGTATTGAAATAAATGACTGACACCGGAATTTGAAAACAACTTTCTTTATAAATAAGAAAACGCTATGTTTCACGCATTCAATAAACCGTAATTTCCTTTAACAAATTTCTGGTGCCAATGTGGCGTTTGGGAATTAAAATTAAATGGTATAGCTATGCAATCAGCGCCCCGCAAAGGATTCAGATGTTCAGATTGTAACAGTTGTAATATACCGTAATTTCAGGCATTAGTTTTTTTCACACAGGAAATTTATAGCAAAAATGAAATGAAATAAATTTTAAGCAAAAGTAATTCATATTTTATCTTAAATAAATTCTAGGTAGAAATCGACTTACTTGAGGAGTGGTGGATACGCACGAAATTACAGTACAAGCAAATTTTAACACTCGAAATATAGGAAATTTGTGTCAAGTTTTATAAAAATATTTCTCTCCAGATTTTTCATTAAAAAGAGTTTATTGTTTAACGGTATTTTAACTCATTTCATAATCAAATTTCTGGTTTGAACCGAAACGTATTCATATGGTAGCCATCCAAATGACGACTCAGGTAGTTCTAGTGTTAAATGTGAAATTTACTAATATAATAACATAATTTTGTTAACGAAATTTCAAAATTATCATATAAATAACTCAATTTAAAAACAGTATCGATGTTAAACATTTAAAATAAAATAGGCTTTAAAATTGGGAAAAAATCACCAATTGAATAAAATATTAGGTAACTCTTTGAGCACTGGGGTATAAATTTCTTCAAAATTCCAAATGTCACATTGTCACCAGTATTTTGTAAAGAAAAAAACCGGTTAATCCTAAACACGAAAAAATGCATTAACCCTTTATCGAATAAATTTGGTCGAATTTTCTGGTGCCAATGTGACATTTCGGAATTAAAAGTATATGGTAGAAAATTCTACCATCAGAGCTCAAGGGGTTAAAAATAATCTTTTTGCCTAATCGATACATTTTGTCTTAATGTCAATTGCATAGGAAAGTATTTAGTTTTTATTAATTTCTTTATTTGATGAAAATTTCTACGACAAGGTATTCATTAAAAAAACATTAAAAATCATTAATAGAATTTTGAAGCGCTGTTAATGAATCACAAACTTATCTAAATGAAATAAAATTATATTTTAATTCAATTACCTAAATTTGAAGTTATCCATTACGAAATTTGATACATGTACACGTTTTTTGAAGGAAAATTAATGAACTCTAATTTGCATCATATCCTGTTACTTTCAAAGTTCAAATTCACGAGAGAAAAATGAATCATTTTAATTAATGTAACAAGCATGTATTTTGTCTGCGAAAAAAAAAAAAAAATGGAAAAACCAAATTTTTCTCTTTCTTTTTAGCCATATATATTGTAAGCCATTCTGCGTGTAGAAAAATCATTATATTCTTCGGAAAAAAGATATATCTATATTTTTTTACCTTTGAGAAATTAAGTACATGTGATTGAAGCTAACATCTTTTGAGGAAAAAATAATGAACTCTAATTTAGATTTTGTCGTGTTACATTCGAGTTTTAAATTCACGAGAAAAAAATGGATCATCTTAATCAATGTAACAAGCATGTATTTTGTTAGTGAAATAAAAGAGGGGAGAAATTAAATGTTGTTCTTTGCTTTTTAGCAAATAACTTGTGTGCCATTTTGTATTTTTGCGTGCTGAAAAATCGTGATATTCTTTGGAAAATAGATTTGTTAAAAAAAAATCTAGAAAATAGATATACAGTCGAGTCTCTATATAACGAAACTCCATACTTCGAATTTCTCTATATAACGAATTTTTTGTAGGAACGGTCCCCTTTTTGCAGGATTACATTAAAAACAGTCTCTATATAGCGAAATACCTATCTCCATATAACGAATTTTTTCATAAATTGGTCTTAATTTATTCAGTTTTAAAAAAGCTTCGAAATCATATGGAATCAATTTTCCATCACTTATTTTTGATTTATCGTTCAGTGCTGAATTCTTTTTTTAAAATATTACTTCTCTCTTTGTTCTTTAAATCTAACAAATTCATCCCACCTTTCAACATCCTTTTCAAAACACAGTCAATTAGATTGTTACACATATTAGAGAGGAATCAGTGAGAGGCACATAAGAGAGGCCTTCAAATGGAGGAAAATGTTAACTACATTTTTTCATTCCTTGCTAAAATTTGGACTTTTTTTTGAGAGCGTAACAATTTTAAAATCAAAACAACAAAAATCACAGATTTCTTCGTCTGAAATTAATGCAAGTCTTCCTTATTTGATTTTCATTAAGCTTTCAAATAAATGTCTGTTCTCTTGTTTGAAACTGCTTAAATAATTGTGAAATAAAATGTTAGGTTAATATTTACTTTTAAACATTTCACATTCTTAATTGAAAGCATAAAAAGTAATATTTGTTCAAAATTTACACATTAAATACGATTTTTAACATCATTTTCTATACATCGAATTTTTCTATGTAGCGAATTTTTTACTGGAACGATGGATTTCGTTATATAGAGACTCGACTGTATTTCCTCCCCTTTGCGGAATTTAATACATGCGATTGAAGCTAAAGTCTTTTGAAGAAAAATTAATGAACTCTTATTTGCATCATGTCCTGTTATTCAAAGTTCAAATTCACGAGAGAGAAATGAATCTTTTTAATTAATGTAACAAGGATGTATTTTGTCAGCGAAATAAAAGAGAGGAGAAGCCAAATTTTTCTCTTTCATTTTTACCTCATACATTGTAAGCCATTTTGTATTTTTGCGTGTAGAAAAATTGTTATATTCTTTTGAAAATAGATAAATGTATATTTTCTCCTTTTACGAAGTTTGATGCATGTGATTGAAGCCAACGTCTTTTGAAAAAAAAATTTAATGAACTCTAATTTGGATTTCGTCCTGTTACTTTCAAAGTTTAAATTCACGAGAACAAAAAAAGAATCATTTTAATTATTGTCAAAAGAATGCATTTTGTGAGCGAATAAAAGTAAGAAGAAAAAAATCTTTCTCTTTGTTTTTAACACTAAAATGGCAGCAAAAGGGCCATTTCGGGCCCAATCAATTGAATATTATACTTCTGTTTGAATCTGAAATTCATTTAAAAAATAAATTGAAAAGGAACTGAAAAAAGCGTTAATTAAATAACTTAACCCCTTGCAGCGCGGTGGTATAGCTATGAAACCACTTAATTTTAATTCCCAAACGCCACATTGGCACCGGAATTTTAGTAAAAAAATATTTGGTTTACTGAATTCAAGCAAAAGAGCTTTTTAAAATTACGCATAAAGTTGTTTGCAAATTGGGGTGTCAGTAATCAATTTTAACACTTAAGCAATGAATTTGCTCTGCGCCGCAAAGGGTTAAACACTTTAAAATAAAAATTCTTATATTACATATGTTTATAAAATTTGAGTAAAAATTTCCATCTTTCTAATCGGAACCAAATACATTTTAAGTTATAATGTGCTCCTTATGTTTAGAAAAATCGTTATATTCATTGGAAGCTAGATTTAACTGTATTTTTTTTTTTTTTTAATAAAAAAAAAAAATTATGTCATTATCTACCGTAATTTCGTGTGTATAAGCCGCGGACCAAACAATTCTTTTTGGAACCAGAAATCTTATTTAGTGATTGAAGTCAAATATTTACGGCGATCTAACTAGTTATATTTGTTTCTTAAAAAAATCTGGGTCGAAAAAGAATTGTTTGATCTGCGGCTTATACACCCGAAGTTACGGTAGATAATTTTTATTTTACCTTAAAAAGTAAATGGGGTGTTAAATCTCTTGTCATTTTTTTAAACAGATATATTTTTAATCGTTTGAATTTGATAAAATTATACGTAAGAAACATTTTTTATGGTCAGATTTAGGATTTAAAAAAGTTTTTATATGCATCTAAAATAATTTTTTGTGTGTATGATAGAAAAAAACTGAAGATGTGAAGAAAATTTCAAGTCAAATATTCTTTGCAATTAGAACACAACATCTTTTTAACCGTTTCCGGCACGAGCAAAATCTGTTTATAAAATGAGAAATTATCGACTGACATCAGCATTCACAAATGAATTTTTTAGATACTTCGAATTCCTTAATTTAGACTTTTATTGTAAAAGCAAAATTTTACTAAAATTTATTGGTAGCGTTTGCAAGTTTTGAATTAAAATTAGGTATACCAGACCGGGCACAGTGTGCCGGAAAGGGTTAAAACTTCTGTATAACATTTTTAAAGGTTACCATATAAAGAAGCCGTTTACCGCATATTTCTATAGGTCTTTGTTTTTGAGAAATTTAATTTTGAAATCAGGGTCTTATTTGGTGGTCACCTTGTAAAATACTAAATGATGGTGCTTAGGTCATTGCATGAGAGGCCGTACAGTTTCAGACAATTATTTATTTGTTTGGAAAATTATTCGGGTAGAGTGGAAATATGTCAACAGTAAAAAAAAACAAGTTGGAAATTGCACGTGAACGTAGCAAATGAGGTGCGCTCGTACGATAACGAAGTTTTAAAAATATTCAGATCTTACTGATATAGTAGAGCGTACTTCGGATACAGTATAGTAGTCGAAATCTTTGTGTTTCAGTAAATATGCAGGAAGTAATTTTTATTACACCTCAGCAACGTATATCTTATTCATAAAATGTGAAATAGTTTAATATAATTAAAACACGCTCCAAACAATGTTTCCCCGTACAGCATTATGTAGTGGAATACTTTTGTGTGGCCCTGTAATTTAATAAAAATTCTTTGGATCACAGATTGTACAGAATGCATATTTTAGTATATATTTCATAGATTCATGCCAATTCTATTATGTTCGAATGAGTGTAACATCATTAAAATGCATTTGAAAAAAAATTTCCCATTGACCGTAATGTAATGGAATACTTTTGATTGTCCCTGTAAATGATCTATGCATCCGACTTTCATAACATTTGAAATGACTCGACAAAATTACGTAATAATTACATGTTTTAAATTTCAAACGATTAAAATGCATTTGAAACTTTTTTCCCCATTGACCGTAATGTAACGGAATCCTTTTGATTGTCCCTGTAATTGATCTATCCATCCGATTTTCATAAAATTTGAAATGACTCGACAAAATTATGTTATAATTAGATATTTAAAATTTCAAACGATTCGGTTGGGCAGTTTTTGCGTTGTTATATGCGGACAGACGAACAGACAGACGGACGGACTGAGCGACAACAATAGGTGCTATGTATTTACATAATTACGAACGCACCTAAAAACAGTTTTACGGTTTTTAAAGTGTTAACCGCATTCCTGATTTGCCCGTACGTGTTTTTGCTATCATGATTTGCTCGTACCACATACGGGCAATCATATTCTAATCGTGATTTATTATTATCACTAGTAAATTTTTATTGTTAATTTTGACTCAATTAGGCAAAATTTTCTGTTTCGCAAAACCAGTGATAAAGATTAAAAATTCTGTAAAGGACATAAAAAATAGGCATTATTTGAAATTTTTTTTTAAATATTGGTCGGTGGAATGGTTATTCTTCCACACTTTTTCTTCTTCAGTTAGCAATGGCGAGTTCTGTTGCTTGATTTATAAACGCAGACACCATCTGAGGAGACGGTAATTTTACTTGATTTGAAGATGTCAATTATTTACTTAAATTATTTTAACTTATTAGCTATTAATTATTATATTAACTTATTTATTTAAATTAAATGTGTTTAAAATAAATACCAATTTTTCACTGTGTTTTTTATGGTATACAAGTTTTTAAAGTTTTGCTTCTGGTGTATTTAACCCTTTGCGGTGGTTTCATAGATATACTACTTAATTTTAATTCCCAAACGCCACATTGGCATCGGAATTTTGTTAGAAAAAATTGCGGTTTATTGATTGCGTGAAACATGGCGTTTTCTTATTTACAAATAAAGTTGTTTTCAAATTCCGCTGTCAGTCATTAATTTCAATACTTAAGCAATGAACTTGCCCTGCGCCGCAAAGGGTTAACCCTTTCCGGCACACTGTGCCCGGTCTGGGATACCTAATTTTAATTCCAAACTTGCAAACGGCACCAATAAAATTTTAGTAAAAATTGGCTTTTACACTATAAGCTTAAATTAAGGGATTTAACCCTTTGAGGGGCAAGCAATTGCGTTCGTGTAATTCTGAACTCCCACCGGAAATTTGCAAAAAAGTTATATCAAAAAGAGTATAAGCATTTTCACGACTGTTTTCCACCAAAGTTAGAAAAGGGAAATTTAATGATATTTTTCTGGTGCAAATCTTCATCAATCGTAGGCGGTATATAACATATACCGCCGCCCCTCAAGGGGTTAAAATAACTAAAAAATTCTCTTGTGAATTCCGGTGTCAGTCGATATTTTCTCATTTTTCTTCAGATTTTGCCCGTGCCGGAAAGGGTTAAAAGAATGTAAGAGCGATAAACAAATAAATAAACACACGTGTAGATTATAGGAATAACTAATCAGACCTGCAATTTTTGAAAACTCTACTTAACCCCTTCGTAAGGGGAGCTTTTTACGAAATTTTTAACGTTTTGTCACCGGCTTTTCAACACAGAAATTTGTGCCTTATTAACCGCTTCCTTCTTTTGCCTGTACGTCGTACAGGCAACGTATTTTTGCCAATCATGATTTGCCCGTACCACATACGGGCTTCCAAACTTTGCGCATAATATATTTTTCTCTCTAGTAAAATTTTATTGTAAATTTTGTATTATTTAATCCGAGTATTTTTAGGCAAAAATTTCTGTCCTGAAAAACCGGTGATAAAAGATTAATAAATCTATAAAAGACATCAAAAAATAGGCATTAATTGAAATTTTTTTTTCAAAAATATTGAACAGTTAACCCTTTGCGGCGAAGTGGTTTAGTAGATAAACCACTTAATTTTAATTCCCAAATGCCACATTCGCACCGGAATTTTGTTTAAAAAAATTGCGGTTTTTTGAATGCGTGAAATATAGCGTTTTCTTATTTACAAATAAAGTTGTTTTCAAATTCCGGTGTCAGCCATTAATTTCAAAACTTAAGGAATTAATTTGCCCTGCGCCGCAAAGGGTTAACTGCTTAAATCGAGATAATGTTCCGATTAACTAAAGAAAATTTTACAGTAAAATTTTATTGGTGGGGATAAATAAGGATTCTTAAGCTTGTTGCTCATCCCCAAGGGGTTAAACAACTTTAATAATAAAAAATAATTCGGAAAAGTTTTTGAATAGAAAAATAAAAAATAAAAATAAAATATCGAACTGTTTTGTCATTACCAACCATTTTTTTTTTCTGGAAGAAATATCAAGCAGTTTGCAATGTTTGAATGTGCGTTTGATGCTTCGAAATAATTATACGGTAGTCGTTAACCCTTTCCGACACAGACAAATTCTGTTAGTAAAATGTGAAATTATCGATTGTCCCCGGAATTTAGAAACGACTTTTTTAGAAATTATGAATCCCTTAATCTCGAATCCCCTTTCATTGTAAAAGCAAAATTTTATTAAAATATTATTGGTGCCGTTTGCAAGTTTCGAATTAAAATTAGGTATCTCAGACCGGGCACAGTGTGCCGGAAAGGGTTAACTGTTTAACTAGGAGGTAGGATCTTTCAAGACAAAAACATTCACAGTGGAGCTTAGGACCACAATCCACTTCTTTATCGAAAAATACAGACTTTTGTCACATCATCCAAATTGTCATTTTCGTTCATGAATTTATCATTATGAAATGTTTCAATGATATTTTCATCTTATTTACTTTTCTATCTATGAAATGTGTTGCTGCTACAAGTAATTCTGCAAATGACCACCATTCGCATCCGAACAACGGCGAGCTTGGTGGTCCATTATTTAGAATGTTGCAGATTGTACATACAGTATGAATGATCTAATTACGCAAAGATATTTTCCAATGCTTCTTATGATGTCATCACATTTCCCTACAAAAATTAGTTTGATTTTTTTTTTTTTTTTTTTTTTTTTTTAATCAGAGTTCGGTTTAAAGTGCAAAACCTTTTATTTTTGACTGGATAAGATGAATATGACTGTAAGTTCGCTTTTCAAATTCCCCGTTATTCAGGATTGCCACTGGCAACTATTTTTTAATTCTAAATGGCACTGCGTTCTTTAAACAGATATTCTTAACCCCTTGGAGACGAGCGACCGGTATATGTGCCACTTAAGGTTCTCAGAATTTTTCATTATTTTCACTAATTTTTTTTTGTTGTAAAGTTTACTCAATCAGAGCATTTTCGCGATTAAAGTACAGAAATTTTTCTGTTTTTAAAAACCGGTGGTAAAAAATTAAGGATTAAGCAAATGATTCCTGCCGCGAAGGAGTTAAAACATACTTTGACAATATTTTCAAGAGAAATATACTGGAAAACTTCTTTTAGAAAAATATTGTTGCGAACATAATATAAAAATACTCGCCTGTGGTACACCTGGTTGTTGTAACAGATAGTCTACTGTATTTTTAAACAGAATATCTACATGTTTTATAAAGTATATCTATTCTGTCTTATCCAACATAGTTTTCACCCAGTAGCATGAACTTCTGAAGTCACAAGGATTTTCACTTTTGATTAACAAACAAACTCAAAAATACCAGAAATGCTATAAACGAAAATCAAAGTGATCTCGCACAAGAGAAAAAGATATTAAATTTTGGACCTCCGCTGTCCCGCTGCGGAGACATCATCTCTCCTTGCAATATTCGTAAGAAAGTAAAATTTGCCTAATAATCAGAGTATTTTTGGAATTACGTACTTCAAGGAAAATTCTCTTTAAAAAGTACTGCTGGCCAAATAAAATTTGTGTAAGAGACGCCGGAAAACGAAGGGTTAATAGCCCAAAAGCCTATACCGCATATAAATATATGTTATCGAACGCAAGGAAAATACCTTTATTTTATGAAAGGGTAGTAATAGAGGATTCTAATGATCCATATCTACCAGAAGTGAAGTGATGTATAAGCCCAGATTTAATACCACCAGTGGATGACTCGTAGGTTTAGCATTGTGCTTACAGTACAATCAAAAGTATGAAAACATGGAAAACTGGGTGCAGGAAAATATACTGACTATGATAAACCTGTGTTTAAGTCACTTTTGGGCATTAAAAATAAGTGGTTTTCATAGGTATACCACCGCGCCGCAAGGGGTTAAATGTCTCTCATTCGATAAAGCGTAAAATATATATTTTTATTTTTTACCATTTTTCTTTTTTATTTAACTCAAAATTTCTGAATAAAAATAGAAGCTAAACTGTTAATCACTCTTTCAACGTAAAATAATATGTTATCGTTGTTAATACTCATGTAATATAGGCAAGATCTGCTTTTATATACAGAGGATCTCTGATCTGTTGCGTTTCTAGGAGTAATTTATTAGTTCCCTTTCAAAAATTAAGTTCCAACATAGTGAGATTATCCTGTCTGCAACATGGAGAATGTTGTTTTATACAGAGAAATTCTGAAAAAATTTAATAGGATCAATCTTTATAAACTATAGGTTGAAAATTGCTTGACAGCATTGCTGAAAAGATTTTTTTTCAATAATCAGCGGGATATTTACTCGATTTGTACAGTTGCAAAAACCGATTTGTTCTCAAAGGTTATATTGGTGTTAATAAATAAATATAACACAACATTTAAAGTACCCAAACACTATTTCTTGTTGCAAACTAATAGCGATAGACATAGCGTACCATAATTAGTGCAAAATATGATCGCTAAGGAAAAAAATTATTATTATTATTTTGGTACTACTTGGTTATCCCGTCGATCAATTTCGCCAAATTATACAAATCGCCAAACTAATAGCCAAATGATACATGATTGGCATGATTTTTATTTTAAATAACGAAAAAACAAATAGTTAGTAGAATATTAATAAAAATGCAAATGAAAAGTCGAAGTAAAAATCCCGTAACCTCTTGAGGACGAGCATACGTGCCGCAAAAAAGGCTTAGCAAGCCTTGTTTATTCTCACCGGTAAAATTATACTGTAAAATTTGCCTTATTCAATCGGAGCATTTTTCTGATTCAAGAAGAAACGAATTTTTGTTTTTTAAAACCGGTGGCAAAACATTAAAAAATTCGTATAAGGCTCCTGTCGCGAAGGGGTTAATGATGTTTTAACCCTTTAACAATCAAAGCATTATCATTGCTAAGATGTCGAAACATATGAATGACACCGGTAATTAAGAACAAATATATTTCTAAATTAGAAAACGTGATTTTTCACATACATAATAAAAGGGATATTTTTAAATAAAAATACCGATGTCAGTGTTGCATATCGGAATTAAAATCTTGTGGTTTCGTGGCGAAACCAATGAACGTTAAAGGGTTAAACACCTGTATCGTCTTAGATGTCATTGAATGCGATATTCGCAATCATCCATTATTGGCATTTAATCAGCTTTTTTTACAGAAAATAGTTCCAATAGTATAAAGGGATTAAACAAGGGAAATTTCTCTTTAACAAAATATTAATATTTAAAGCTTTTTTAATTAATTTTTTACCTGACCAATAGCCACCTTAGATAACTTACCTTATTTTGTTTAAATATTTTTATATAACATCATACAAGACAAAAAGTAGTATTTAAAGTTTTCTAAATAAATGTTAAACGTTAACCCTTTCCGGCACGCGCAAATTCTGTTAGTAAAATGTGTAATTATCGACTGACACCGGAATTTAGAAACAAATTTTTGAGAAAATAAGAATCCTTTAATTTACGCTTTCACTGTAAAAACCAAATTTTCTTAAAATATTGTTGGTGCCGTTTGCAAGTTTGAATTAATAGTAGGTATCCGGACTGGACACAGTATGACGCAAAGGGTTAAAGAATATTACTACTTATTTGAATTACGGAATATCGTAGAAACAACGATGAATTCAATAATCATAAATACAAGTACACTATGTTAAAGTTATAGAAATAATGAATGATATTACTAATGATCCGAAAGAAAAGAAACCATCACTTACTAGCCTCGGTAACGTCTTTAAACTTCTCATGCATACGAGTCTCGTATGAGGACATATAATTATTGGATTATTAAACGTTTACCTTATCTGCCCGTATGTCATATGGGCGATGTGTTTTTACCAATCATGATTTGTCCATGCTACGAATGGGTATTCATATTCCATTTATGATTTATTTTTCTTACCAGTAAATTTTTAATATAAATTTTGCATTTTTCTGATGCAATTAACACTAGAACCGCGGGAAAATTCATTCAAGTTTTACAAAATTATTTCTCACCGGAATTTTCATTTAAAAGTTATTTACTGGAAATATTTTTGCTCAGCATATATTTTGATTATTTTATTAAGATTTTTCTGGTTTGAATCGACATTTTTCCATACAATACGGGTCAAAATGATCCGTCACTGCGGTTCTAGTGTTAAGAGCCCACAATAGTCACAGGAAAAGTACACAAAAAGACCCGGATGACAATGTAAAGTCTATGGGAGCGTTCTTTTCTAATATCTCGTTCAAATTTTAATATTTTGACATGATTTTTTTTGCATAAAACAGTTCAGGACGATCCACAACCGGGCTAGTTTTTACTTTTTCGATTTTGGTTTTAGATTTTTTTAAAAAAAGTACTTTAATTTTCAAAACCGGTTTAAACCGGTTCTGAAACTGAAACTATCATAGTATAAAAAATATATAACCAAAATAGAAAAAGTAAAAACTAGCTCGGTTGTGGATCGTCCTGAACTATTTTATGCAAAAAAAACCATGTCAAAATATTAAAATTTGAGCGAGATATTAGAAAAGAACGCTCCCATAGACTTTACATGATCATCCGGGTCTTTTTGTGTACTTTTCCTGTGACTATTGTGGGCTCTTAAGCAAAAATTTCTGTTTTGGAAAACCGGTGATAAGAAATTAAAAATTCCGCAAAATACATAAAAATTAGGCATTATTTGAAAGATTTTTTTCTTCAAAAATATTCATCAGTTAAATACTTAAACAAATATATTTTCAGCATTAATTTATGGAGATCTGATTTCTGGACAGATAATAGAGCAGCATTGAGCAGAATAATAAAATTATTTCATAATGGGTTCTCATTTATCACAAAAAGGTGATAATTAAAAATAATAAATAATAATGGAAAATAATTTATGCATTTAAGCGATAAAATACAGGTCGTCATCTGAGAATAAAAAGGTTCTATCTGTGTTTCTGAAAAAAATTTACTTATCAATATAGAAAGGTTCTATTTGTGTGTATGAAGGCATTTCTGGATTAAAATAATGTCATAATATAATTGTAAGGTCATATATACAGGTTGTTATAATTAAAGTTCGCCTATTCAGAAGGCTCTGGAGCCGGTTCTATTGCTCCAAACGAAACAAAATTTCATAGTACATAGTTAAAGAGATGCGCTCTGCGAAAATCGAAAAAAAAATTAGTCAAATTTTTTGTCACTAGGTAGCGCTGCTCCAATATTTAAGGCGATGTTTACAGATTCGTTATATCAATATCAGTCAATCCAGACGAAACACACAAATTTAAAAGTTTCAACAAACTTCAACGAACTGCGAATTGTTATTGTTAAGTTCACCTAATCAGACAGCTTTAGAGCCTGACCTATGACTCCAAACAATACAGAAAAATGAGTATCATTTCATGTGATGTAATCTGCGTCAACAAAAATAAAACATGTCGCTCATCAGTAAGGAAAAACGAAGAATAACATGACGCATGCTCAATGAATCCTCCGCCATTTTTAATAATGCATTCCATTCTCAGAATTGTGCTTTCTACAGCATTGCGTAAACTGTCCTGTAAAATTGAGCGAATGTCAAGTCTAATGCTGTGTTTCAGATCAGAGATTGTCTGACATCTGTCTTTAGATACAGAATCTTTCAAAAACCCCCAGAAAATAAAGGAATCTGCAAATATCGGCTTAAATATTGGCGCAACGCCACCTACTGACAAAAATTGTAACTAATTTTTTTTCGATTTTCGCAGAGCGCATGTTTTCAACTATGTACTAGTGAAATTCTGATTCGTTTGGAGACATAGAACCGGCTCTAGAGTCTTCTGAATAGGCGAACTTTAATTATAACAACCCTGTACATTATATATAACATCATTTTGATGAAAAAAATATATGTTCATAGATACAAATAGAACCTCTCTAAATGGATGTGTCATTTTTTTTTTCAAAAACACAGATAGAATCTTATTATTCTCAGGTGACGAGTTGTCCAAAACATTTGGGGCTCTGATTTACGTGAGACATGTGACAATACTATTTTTAAAGCTTTAAATATTCACTGAACTACATTTTGGTTAACCCTTCGAAGAGCAAAGCACTTCCATTCATAAAATTCGGAAATAGTTAAATGGCACCAGAATTTAAAAACAGATTTATTTCAAAATAGATAAATGCCTTTTTTTACGTACTTGATAAATATAAAATTTTCATTTCAAAATTTCGGTGTCAATGTGGCATTTTTTAATTAAAATTAAGTGGTATGTATTTTATACCACGCCCTTCAAGGGGTTAAATATGCGGTATATATATAAATATACAGAGATTCAGAATATAATTTTAACATTTTACGACTATAGACTATTACCAAAACTGAGTCGTCAAATATTTTGTGCATTTTCCAAATTGTTTATTTAAACAATATTTTATTCCAAATTTATTATTGTTAATTGTCTTTGCTGTAGTATTCTGAATGTACTGGAAATTGTTATTTTTCTTTTCTTTTTTCGCGTTCTTTTTAGTTACAATTCTTAAACATCATTTTTATTTCAACCGGAAAAAAATATGTTAAGAAAAATCTATTGTATTAACTGTATTTAATTTCAATTGAGCAGCTCTTGAAAATTTCAGCGTTCAACATTCAAAGCTGCCTGCTTTCTTCTCTCGCATACATATATTTTAATATTGCAAAAATTAACTAAACCTAAATATTGGGTCGTTCACAAAGTCCTTTCAGTTTGGGAAAATTAATTCGTACCGGAAAAATTTGTCCATTTATATGTAAGTATTAGATATCGGAAACAATCTCTAATAATTAAATTATAAAATTTTCCGGTACGAATTGATTTTTCTAAACTGAAGGGACTTTGTGAACAACCCAATATATATAGGACAGTTGCACCATAAAATTTAACTAATAATAACACATTGCTCACTGGTGCACAAAACAGGAATTTTATCCCGCGAGTAGTCGTGACTTTTTTCACAACGTCATTAGTCGCGCTCGGTCTTTTCGCCGCTTGCCCGCCGTATACCAAATATGTAAAATAAGAAATATTTTCCATTTAATATACGAAGATAACATTACAACGAAGATATAAATTTGCTGTTTTCTTAAATTATGCATTTTATTCATGAGGTCGGGAGTAATTGGAAAAAGTAAAAATGAGCTCACATTAGTAATTTTTTCGTAGACTTTTTCGCCGATTTTCAACTTTGTTTCTAAAAATGTACCTGAAAGAAAAACAGAGGTGTCCTGTTACTTCACTAAGGTGGTCGAAAAAGCTTCAAAGTCAGCTACATGGTAGATCTCCGTTGTATTTGTAATGTGATATAAGTTAAGAGAAGATAAGTTATACGGGCGGCGAAAAGACCGACGCGCGACTACTGACGGGTTAATATACATTAGTACATATTAAAATAAAATAAAACTTTCAACGTTTCGCGCCGTCTTCTGCGGGCGTCTTTAGGAAAATATGATAATGGAAGGACAACGTTTGCATCTGATCGAGAGATAATATTTCTACTAAATTAAAATATAAATGAATTAAAATTTTAAAAATGTTGCCATTTGCACGTGAGTAAAAATTAAAATATTGCAAGGAAATAAAAATTTTTTTTCATAAAATCTTAATTATTATTATTATTAGTTAATAATAAGTTAGTGTTATTATTAGTTAACTAAACCTGTTATTACTTTAATATTGTTCATTCAATACTATTCCAACTTTCATTTTTATTTCAAATTTCTGCTTCAGTCAATGAATCGTAGTAAAAACGAACAAATGTGGAGCATGATATTTATTAAAATCAATAGTTTTCTCTTATTCTGTTATCATCAGCTGTTTGCAAATAGTAGGCTTAACCCTTTCTAGCACCACCAAATTCTGTTTGTAAAATGAGAAATTGTCGACTGACACCGGAATTTAAAAACAACTTTTTGAGAAATTATGAACCCCTTAATTTAAGGCCCCAGTCCTCGCTCGAGGAAAAGCTCGCGAGCTAATGCTATTCCTATGGGGAAGCATTTTTCTAATAACTCTTTCGCATTTTGACATTTTTGAGTAATTTTTTTTTGCATTGGATAGTTGAGGTGCATGCCGATTGCGCACCTTTTTTACTTTTTCGATTTTGGTTGCAGATATATTTTTTAAAAAGCACTTTCAGTTTCGAAACCGGTTTTAAAAGTGAAACTAACCTTGTAAAAAATATCTACAACCAAAATCGAAAAAGTAAAAAAGGTGCGCTATCGGCATGCACCCCAGCTATCCAATGCAAAAAAAAAATTATTCAAAAATGTCAAAATACGAAAGAGTTATTAGAAAAATGCTTCCCCATAGGAATAGCATTAGCTCGCGAGCTTTTCTTCGAGCGAGGACTGGGGCCATAAGCTTTCACTGTAAAACAAAATTTTATTAACATATTATGGGTGCCTCTTGTATTTTTGGAATTAAAATTAGGTATTCCGGACATTCCACAGTGTGCCGGAAAGGGTTAACAGGACGAGATTTCTGTAATCAGGGAAACTTTGGAGCCCTGATTTACGTGGGACACATGACAACACAATTTTCAATTGCTTTAAGCCTTTCCTAACTTATCTACATTTTAGATTAATATGCGATACATATACATAAATATCCAGAGATTCACGATACAATTTTAATTTTTTTCACGATTATAGGCAATAAATACTGAAATTGAATCATCAAATGTTTCATACATTTTCGAAATTGCTTATTTAGATATGATCTTTTAGCTTAATATGCGATACATATACATAAATATCCAGAGATTCACAGTGCAATTTTAATTTTTTCACGATTATAGGCAATAAATACTGAAATTGAGTCATCGAATGTTTAATACATTCTCCAAATTGTTTATTTAGATATGATCCTTCACAATATTAAATGCAAATCTTTTTTGCAGTATTCTGAATCTGTTGGAAATTGTTATTTAATCCATGGTTGATGCACAGCTTTTCATTTTTTAATTGTTTAATATTAGTTAAAATTTTTTAACATTATTTTCATATCAACTGGAAAAAATATATGCTAATAAAAGTATATTTTTATTTAACTGCATTTATGGCTTGAGTAAATTAATTAGTAAAACTTTGTGTTCGAGATGCAAAGTTGCTTTGGGAGCTAGCTTGTGGATCAGAGAATAAAAAAAATTAAAACAAGGTTGAGCGATTGTCCTCTACTTTTATTTAGCAATTTTCTGTTCTTATGAAAAATAAAGAATGTTACTTTATAATAAGATTTATAAGATGAATTTAACGAAAATTGAAAGTAAAAATTCTTCTTTCTAAATTTCTGGTATGAATATGAAATTTTGCGTTAAAATTGGAAACCATTTGGCTAATTATTTACGCATATGGCATGACGGAAAAGTATACAAAAAAATTATGCTTAAAATTGTTTATCTTGAGGATAATATTTAAAAAGACTATAATTTCAAAAATAAAGCGAACTTTTATATTTTAAATACTAATTCTAATTAAAATAAGAAATTTCGTTTTCGATATAAAATTTCTTGTAGAAATTAAATTTTAAAACAACAAAAGTTGCTACCTGTACTTTTGCGCGTATCAACACACTTTTAGAATAGTAAAACAATTCATTCTATTCATTACTATTATTATATTATAATGATTCTTTCTAGAAACCATAGATGCGTATTCTTTATAAAAACCATGCATGCATTCATGATATCCAAGAAAAAGAATAATATTTCAGAGAAACGAATGTTCTGATAACAATTCCTTTCGTCTGGTGATGCGTCAGCAGCGCTATCTTATTAAATAATCACTTCTCTTTTGCTGTGATAAAGTACCCCAGTTTAGGGCCAGCTTTAACGTTATTGACATTTCTTTTTATGTTAGGAGAGATCGAAAGCTGTTAAGTGTGTGACATGATGTCTGGCATCTGACGGACTAAGTCATATATTATAAAGAATCTCATAGCTACTCCTTATATAACACATTTTCATGTGTAGCTCTTTTTCAATCTATTCGAAAAATAAGGGAAAAAAATACCCGAAATGACCAATCTATAAAATATTAAATCGTAAATTAAGTCTGAATTCTTCTTCTTACTTAAGTTTTGCTACAATCACGATGCTTTATGACCGATTTAAATTTAAAAAAGAAATTTCTTTTTCGATATAAAATTTCTGGTAGAAATTAATCTTTAAAACAACAAAAGTTTCTAGCTGTATTTTTTCGCTTACCAGCTTTTGAAATAATAAAACCAGTCGTTCTGCTCATTATTACTAATACGTTATAATGATTTTTCTTCTAGAAACCATATTTACACTGATAAAATTAAAAAGTTGGAAATTGCGCGTGAAGCGTAGCAAATGACGTGCGTTCGTACTATAAGTTTTAAAATATTCAGATCTTGCTGATATAGTAGAGCGTACTTTGGATACAGTACAGTGGTCGAAATTTTTGTGTTCCTGTAAATATACAGGGAGTAATTTTTATTATACTTCATTAACGTATATCTTATTCATAAAATGTGAAATAGGATAATATAATTAAAACACGCCCCAAATAATGTTTCCCCGTATAACATTATTTACTGGAATACATTTGTGTGGCCCTGTAATTTAATAATAAATATTCTCTGCATCCCAGATTGTACAGAATGTAGATTTTAGTACATACATCATAGATTCATGTCAATTATATTATGTTCAAATGAGTGTAATACCATTAAAATTCATTTGAAACATTTTTTCCCATTGATCACAATGTAACGGAATACTTTTGATTGTGCCTGTAATTGATCAATGCATCCGATTTTCATAACATTTGAAATGTCTCGACAAAATTATGTAATAAATATACATTTTAAATTTCAAACGATTAAAATGATTTGAAACTTTTTTCCCCATTGACGTAATGTAACGGAGTCCTTTTGATTGTCCCTGTAATTGATCTATCTATCCGATTTTCATACCATTGAAATGACTCGACAAAATTATGTAATAATTATATATTTTAAATTTCAAACGATTCGGTTGGATAGTTTTTGCGTTGTTATATGCGGATGGACAGACAGACGGACAGACAGACAGACGGACTGAGCGACAACAATAGGTGCTACATATTTACATAATTACGAACGCACCTAAAAACGAAAAAAAGAATAATATTACAGATAAACGAATGACAATTCATTTCGTCTGGTGATGCATAAGCAGCGCTATCTTCTTCAATAATCACTTCGTTTTTGCTGTAATAAAGTACCTTGGTTTAGTGTCAGCTTTAATATTATTATTATTGACATTTTTTTTAAAATATCAGAAGAGATCGGAAGCCGTTAATATTAGCTTGTGACAGCCTGATGTCTGAAATAAGACAGTCTGAGTAATATATCATTTTGAAGATTCTCAAATTGACAATGTAATAATGAATATGCAATCGCTACTCGTTATGTAACACATCGTTATTTCGTTCATTCGCATATACCGCTTTTCTTTCAATTAGTATTCTAAAAAAAATACCAGAAATGACCTCTTATTAAAATATTAAAACGTGAATTTATTCTGAATTCTTCACTGTATTAAAAAAAATATGTTCTATTTGAAATAGTTTGTTTGAGAATTCTAATTTATTGCATTGAAAACAAATAGATATGAAATCTGATTTCCAATGTTTACAAAACACACATTCAAAATTAATTTTTTTTTAAAGTACAGAGACGAAAGCTTCCCGCGGAGTCTATATATTTTATCATCAATTTTATTTGTAAAAATAGTTGTTGTTTGTATGTACAATTGAGCAAGTTTTTCACGTATGCATCTGATTTATCACATTTTATGGAGCAATTGGCCTAATTGCTGGAGTAATTGTCCCAATATATTTTTTATATTAAAATTTTACAAGGTATGCTGAACCTTTTGCACTCCTATGTTTAGTGTGATGGGACATCATCTTTCTTTGCAAAATTTGTTTTTTTCTACCAATAACAAGGGAAAAGGAAATTTGCCTCTTTTAATTAGAAAGGAACAAGGTAATCTGTATAGTGGAACTCCTAGTTGCCAAACAACTTTATATTCAGTGTTTCATAGTAAACCGTATAGCATGGTCATTAGGGAGCATAAAAAAAGAAAGAATTGAGTAGACGTAACTGGAAGCCACAGTTGAGAGTAAAAATTAGCTAACATAAATTAAAAAAGGTATAGTATAACTAAAATATTAAGAAAACAATAAATAAGAAATAAGAAAAGCAGTTAAAAAAGAAAAATGTTCCGTTAGTTCCATAAAGGCAAAAACGAATAAAGCTATCGGGGGGGGGGGGGGAAGTGCCCCAACATGAAAAAAACTCTTTACAGAGACCATTCGTTTAAGAAATGGCATATTTAATATTACTAGAAAAAACTAACAGTATAACGTTTTTTTAATCATGTTTGCACTGATAATATCAAAAACGAAAAAACGAAAAAAAAAAAAAAAAAAAAAAAGAATAATATTACAGATAAACGAATGACAATTCCTTTCTTTTGGTGATGCATCAGCAGCGCTATCTTCTTAAATAATCACTTCTCTTTTGCTGATTACAGCAAAGTACCTTAAGTACCTTAGTTTAGTGTAATCTTTAACATTATAATTATTGACATTTTTTTAACATCAGAAGAGATCGGAACTCGTTAACAGTCGCCTGTGACAGCCTGATGTCTGGAATAAGACAGTCTGAGTAATATATTATTATGAAGATTCTCAAATTCGGAATGTAATAATGAATAAGCAATAGCTACTCGTTATGTAACGCATCGTTATTTCGCACATTTCCATATACCGCTTTTCTCTCAATTATTCTCAAAAGTAGGAAAAAAATACCTGAAATGATCTGTTATTAAAATATTAAAACGCAAATTTATTCTGAATTCTTCACTGTATTTACAAAAAAAAAAAAAATGTTCGATTTGAAATATTTTGTTTGAGAATGCTAATTTATTGCATTGTTCACCTTTGAAAACAAATAAATTTGGAAATCTGATCCCCAGTAGTTTCAGAATATACTTTCGAAAATAAAGTTTTAAAAAGATTTAAATTGCAGAAATTGTTGAATTAAAAATTAAAAAAACATAAAACAATATTTTGAGAACAGATAGAAAATCGTGCAGATGCATATATATATATATATATATTAATGTCGCATGGTGACTTTCTGTCACAAGACTTTGTCAAATGGTGACAGAGATCCTACTGTGAAAATTTGTGAAAAGTCACCATGTGACTTTAATGGGACATTATTTGGTATTTTATCATAATGCAACATTCACAATGATTTTGAAATTGAGTCTGCAGATGAGAGGTCACTCGAAAGTCTCAATAAAACGACACTGTAAACTCACCTGCTGACTCACCACAAAGCAGCAGTCACAAAGACCTGTCAGTGGAGTCACATATAGTAGTTATTTGAGACTCATAAAAGAGACGTGTTAATTTTCCTATTTTTTTTTTCGCCTTAGAGACTGTGACTCCTGTGACCATGTGTGACCTGAATGAAATGTTATATGGACTAGCTGGTATGCAGGGATAGTAATTATTCAAATTATATTACTTCTTTTTAAATATTCGCGTGAAAATTATCACTTGAAAGTTGGCATTTTAGGACTCGTCCTTAAATTTTGTACACCAGTGTACATATATCTAGAGAAATATGTAGGTCTTTACCAGAGAGAGCAGTGTGAATTTTTGTATTACGATTATCGTTTCTTTGCTTTTTGTTTCATGTATTTCGCTTCAAATTAAAATAATATTCATTAAAATTGATTTAAGAATTTTCTAGAAATAATAATTTATGCCATATATGCCGTTTGTATCATTAACCCCTTCGTGACGCTAAACTTTTACGAAATTTTTAATGTTTTGTCACCAGTTTGTAAATACAGAAATTTGTGTCTTATAAAAGCGAGAAAATGTTCCGATTAAATATGGCAAATTTTATAATATAATTTTACTGGGAGGGATAAGCACGGATTCTTAAACGGCACGTATACTTGTCCCTCAACCTCAAGGGGTAAAGATGTATCATTGATATATCCTTAAAAATAAAATAACTTAAAGTTTTATCATTAGAGTTAGGCATTTCATATGATGTTCATTGGAGCAAACATGATGATACAGAATTCAATGTTTTCGGGGTATATTTCTCTCACGAGATCAAAGAAATTTCTCATCGTTTCTTTTTGTAGAAAGCAAATATTCTGGTCATTTGCCTTAGAAATGACTTCTATAATAGCGTTTCTTCTAAGGTATGATGTGGGAAATTGAAACGACAACACGTTTAAAAACACATTCAATCTCTTAAAAGTATGTTTATACTATGCAGATTATTAATAAATTGCCTTTCAATTATATAAATAAAATGTATAAATATATATTTTTAAATGAGTTACACAAAAACTACTACAGTTATACTTTAACCCTTTAACGTTTATTGGTTTCTCTATGAAACCACAAAATTTTAATTCCGATATGGAACAACGATACCGGAATTTAAATTTTAACCCCTTCGTGACGGGAACCTTTTACGAAATTTTTAATATTTTGTCACCGTTTTTTTTTTTTTTAACAGAAATTTATAACTTTTTAAATCGGAAAAAATGCTCCGATTACATAAGGAAGTTTTAGAGGCGCGTATGAATAAGGTTTCTTAAGCCTTTTGGCGGCACGTATACGTGTTGCTCGTCCCCAAGGCGTTAAAAAATCAATTTCATCATGCAAGTGAAAAATGTTGTCCGATATACAAATATATTTGTTCGCAATTATAGGTGTCAGTCACTTATTTCAACATCTTATGAATGAAAAAGCTTTGTCCGTTAAGGGGGCTCAAAGGTTGAAAACTTTTCAAAAAATCGATTTTTTGTTTATGATTTAGTTTGATTATTCAATTAATTCTTAACTCAATGTAAGAAACCGCATAAAAATATTTGCATTTTTAACGGAGATAACTCCGTTAAAAATGCAAATATTTTGCAAGTATTTATGTATCAACACTTTCACAGCCGCACACATACAATTTCAACTTTAAGTTTCGTTTTCTCAAAACTTGATTTTTGACGACTAACATGATTAAAAAAAAAAAAAAAAAACTATTTGATGGAATGGCTTAAATTTTTTGCATGCATATAACATCATTATCAATAGAATGAATTAAGGATATAACTATCACTTAAAAAAAAACATTATAAAAAAAGCATCTCAAATTTGAAAATTTAAAAAAAAACCCCTAAAAAATACAACTTTTTTTAAAATAAAAACATTCAAAATATTAAAATATCTAAAATATATTAATTCATTCTATAGATAATGATGCAATATGCATGCAAAAATAAATAAATAAAAATAAATAAAAATAAAAAAATAAAATAAGCCATTCCATCAAATATATATATTTTTAAATCTTGGTGTTAGTCGTCAAAAATCAAGTTTTGAGAAAACGCGACTTAAAGTTGAAATTATATGGGTGCGGCTTTGAAAGTGTTGATACATAAATGCTTATAACTCCGTTAAAAATGGAAATATTTTTATGCAATTTTTTGCATTGAGTTCAGAATTAATTGAATAATCAAACTAGCCCATAAAAAATCGATTTTTTGAAAAGTTTTCAAGCCCTGAGCCCCCTTAAAGGGTTAACCTTATTTTCGATATTTCATTTTATTCTTCTATTTCAAAAACAAAAATAAAAGTTATTAGAACCCCTCCAAAAATTATTTGAATAAATATTTGTAAAGTATACTCATTTAAAAAATGGCATTTCTATCTTGCACTTCTCTATTCTAATTCTCTATTTTAAAAAGCCGAATGTTTCATAGTCTTTTTAAATTTATATCTAGCAGCAATTTATGTCGGATGACAATATATTTCCTGTATTAGCTGTCATTCCCTGCGATGAGATAACTACTTGAATAAGATACTTGGCGTCATTATTTTTATTCCTTTATCACGGAAGACATTCATAATAATCTTCAAGTGTCTGTAGTCAAGCAGCTGATGTCTGACATGATATAGATAGCCAAATTAGAAGTGAACGATAGCTTTACATGAACTCATAAATTTAGCCTGGCCGGTGCATTATAATTTGAAATGTTTGATTCTTTAAATTCTTTTCGTGGTAATTGTAACGTTAAAATATAATCAAGGTTCGCATACTCCTTGGAATTTCCAAGGACTCTGGCATCACTATTAAAAATAAGAAAATTTGCATTTAATTTTTAAACCACAACATTCGTAACCCACATCTTTATTCACAGATTTTACGATAGTGTTCAGCTGTGAAACACTTCGAAAATATTCTTAAATTTTAGTGGTAGAACTGTGCGAACCCTGACTATAATACTTTGATTTTTATGTAAAATTAAGTTTCACAGCACTATTTTTAAAATATCAATTTTGTAGCAAATTGTCCTTGCATACATCGTCAAAATGTATCTCAAAGTTTTTTTATTTGAAAGAGTGGTGCGAGATTGAATTAACTCTTTCCGGCTCGGTATTCCTAAAAAAAGGACTACTTTTAATTTTACTTGCACCAAGAATATTTAATTAAAATTTTCCTTTTGTAACATATAAATAGAATAAAATAGGTAACAGCATATTTTCTAATAAATTCGTTTATGAATTCTGATGGAAATTACTTATTACAAACAGATTTAATCCGCGCCGGAATCAATAAAAAACAGTCGCCAATGTCAGCGCTGTTACACACTATCTTAAAAGCAACAGTAAAAGTAATTATAACCCCTCAAAAATTACTTGAATATATATTTGCATGCTCATTCACTACAATCGAATCATTCAAAATCGAATTTCACCACCGCATTATTTTAAAAAGCCAAATGTTTTACATTCCTTTTAAATTTATATCTAGCAGTAATTTACCTCGGATGACAATATATTTCCTGTATTAGCTGTCATTCCCTGCGATGAGATAACTACTTGAATAAGATACTTGGCGTCATTATTTTTATTCCTTTATCACGGAAGACATTTATAATAATCTTGAAGTGCCTGTAGTCAAGCAGCTGATATCTGACATGATATAGATAGCCAAATTAGAAGTGAACGATAGTTTTACATGAACTCATAAATTTAGCCTGGATGGTGCATTATAATTTGAAATGTTTGACTCGTTTTAAATTCTTTTCGTGGTAATTGTAACGTTAAAATATAATACTTTGATTTTTATGTAAAATTAAGTTTCACAGCACTATTTTTAAAATATCAATTTTGTAGCAAATTTTCCTTGCATACATCGTCAAAATGTATCTCAAAGTTTTTTTTTATTTGAAAAAGTGGTGTGAGATTGAATTAACTCTTTCCGGCTCGGTATTCCTAAAAAAAGGGACTAATTTTAATTTTATTTGCACCAAGAATATTTAATTAAAATTTTCCTCTTATAACATATAATTAGAATAAAGTGGGTAACAGCATATTTTCTAATAAATTCGTTTATGAATTCTGATGGAAGTTATTTATTTTAAACAGATTTAATCCGCGCCGGAATCGATAAAAAACAGTCGCCAATGTCAGCGCTGTTACACAATATCTTAAAAGGACCAATAAAAGTAATTATAACCCCCCAAAAATTACTTGAATATATATTTGTTGTGTATGCTCATTCACTACAATCGAATCATTCAAAATCGAATTTCACCACCGCATTATTTTAAAAAGGCAAATGTTTTACATTCCTTTTAAATATATATCTAGCAGTAATTTATCTCGGATGACAATATATTTCCTGTATTAGCTGTCATTCCCTCCGATGAGATAACTACTTGAATAAGATAACTACTTGCATCATTATTTTTATTCCTTTATCACGGAAGACATTCATAATAATCTTAAAGTGCCTGTAGTCAAGCAGCTGATATCTGACATGATGTAGATAGCCAAATTAGGAGTGAACGATAGTTTTACATGAACTCATAAATTTAGCCTGGCCGGTGCATTATAATTTGAAATGTTTGACTCATTTTAAATTCTTTTCGTGGTAATTGTAGCGTTAAAATATAATACTTTGATTTTTATGTAAAATTATGTTTCACAGCACTATTTTTAAAATATCAATTTTGTAGCAAATTTTCCTTGCATACTTCGCCTAAATGTATCTCAAAGTTTTTTTTATTTGAAAAAGTGGAGCGAGATTGAATTAACTTTTCCCGGCTCGGTATTCCTAAAAAAAGGCCTACTTTTAATTTTACTTGCACCAAGAATATTTAATTAAAATTTTCCTTTTGTAACATATAAATAGAATAAAATAGGTATCAGCATATTTTCTAATAAATTCGTTTATGAATTCTGATGAAAGTTATTTATTTCAAACAGAATTAATCCGCGCCAGAATCGATAAAAAACAGTCACCAATGTCAGCGCTGTTACACAATATTTTAAAAGCAACAATAAAAGTAATTATCACCCCCCAAAAATTATTTGAATATATATTTGTAGTGTATGCTCATTCACTACAATCGAATCATTCAAAATCGAATTTCACCACCGCATTATTTTAAAAAGGCAAATGTTTTACATTCCTTTTAAATTTATATCTAGCAGTAATTTACCTCGGATGACAATATATTTCCTGTATTAGCTGTCATTCCTGCGATGAGATAACTACTTGAATAAGATACTTGACATCATTATTTTTATTCCTTTATCACGGAAGACATTCATAATAATCTTGAAGTGTCTGTAGTCAAGCAGCTGATATCTGACATGATGTAGATAGCCAAATTAGGAGTGAACGATAGTTTTACATGAACTCATAAATTTAGCCTGGCCGGTGCATTATAATTTGAAATGTTTGACTCGTTTTAAATTCTTTTCGTGGTATTTGTAACGTTAAAATATAATACTTTGATTTTTATGTAAAATTAAGTTTCACAGCACTATTTTTAAAATATCAATTTTGTAGCAAATTTTCCTTGCATACACCTTGAAGCACCTTAAAACACCTTAAATGCACCTTTTGAAGCGTCCCTAAAAAGGGACGCTAGGCACTAATGGGTTAAAAATAAGAAAATTTACATTTAATTTTTAAACCACAACATTTGTAACCCACATCTTTATTCACAGATTTTACGATAATTTTCAGCTGTGAAACACTTCGAAAATATTCTTAAATTTTTGTGGTAGAACTGTGCGAACCCTGAATATAATACTTTATTTTTTATGTAAAATTAAGTTTCACAGCACTATTTTTAAAATATCAATTTTATAGCAAATTTTCCTTGCATACATCGTCAAAATGTACCTTAAAGTTTTTTTTATCTGAAAAAGTGGTGCGAGATTGAATTAACTCTTTCCAGCTCGGTATTCCTAAAAGAAGGACTACTTTTAATTTTATTTGCAACAAGAATATTTAATTAAAATTTTCCTTTTATAACATATAAATAGAATAAAGTAGGCGACATCACATTTTCTAATAAATTCGTTTATGAATTCTGATGGAAATTACTTATTACAAACAGATTTAATCCGCGTCGGAATCGATGAAAAAACAGTCGCCAATGTCAGCGCTGTTACACAATATCTTAAAAGCAACAATAAAAGTAATTATAACCCCCCAAAATTACTTGAATATATATTTGTAGTGCATGCTCATTCACTACAATCGAATCTCACCACCGCATTATTTTAAAAAGGCGAAATTGTTTTACATTCCTTTTAAATTTATATCTAGCAGTAATTTACCTCGGATGACAATATATTTCCTGTATTAGCTGTCATTCCCTGCGATGAGATAACTACTTATAATTTAACCTTACGGATGCATTATCTTTTGAAATATTTGACTCTTTTTAAATTCTTTTCTTGGTAATTGTAACATTAAAGTATAGTACATTGAGTTTAATGTAAAATTAAATTTTATTAGAAATGAAAAAAATGACATTAACATTTAAAAAAGAAAACTACGAGCTAAAATTACGACTTATTTATTTGGGTCTTTGCTATAAAAAGTACAAATAAATTTAATTGTTACATTTTGCCATCTTGAAAAAGGAAAAATTTGTAAACAAAAAAATAAAAAAATAAAAAAATAAATAAATAAGTAAATAAAATAAAAATAAAAAATAAATAAATAACAAGGATTATTTTGACACTACTATTACGGGCAATTTTACTCGAGTTTTATAAAAATAATTAACACCGGAATTTGTATTTAACCCTTTCCGGCACGGGCAAAATCTGTAATAAAATGAGAAATTATCGGCTGACACCGGAATTCACAAACGAATTTTTTAGATATTTCGAAACCCTTAATTAAAGCTTTTATTGTAAGAGCAAAATTTTAGTAAAATATTACTGGTGCCGTTTACAAGTTTGGAATTAAAATTAGGTACCCCAGACCAGGCACAGTGTGCCGGAAAGGGTTAAAGCAGTTCAAAATTTTATTAACCTTATTTCTATTTGCATATTTAGCATAAACTTCATAAAAAAAATTCCGATTCGTATCGTTTCCCTCTTAGCATGCATGGTCAAAATGACGTCACTGTGAGTCATTTTGGTCACATCTCATCTGTGACCAAAATGCCACTACTCAGTGACGTCACATTGTGACTGAGATGTGAAGAATGACTTTCTTAAACTTTTATAGAAAATTACAAATATTCTTCAAAACATGTTATTTACTTTAAAAAAATGTTTCTGGCAATTTAAATATCGTCGCTTTTGTCACAAATTCGTCACAATGTTATTGTCAAAGTAGTCACAAATGACACATTTTTCACAAATTTGTCACACTTAAAATACCGAAACAAACACTACACTTTATGCAATATACATTATATTCATACAAATTTATGTATATTACGTACACACGGATACATGCATGTACAGTCGTGGAAAAAAGTAAATACCCCTACTAACTATAGAGAGTCGACTCTCGTTAATTCGAAATCAAATAATTCGAATCTTCGCTTAATTCGAACTAAACATGAGGTCCCGAAATTTTCAAAAGCAGAATAACGTTAAAAATTTTCATTAATTCGAACTCATTTTACTGTTGATTTTGTTTAATTTGAACAAATGAGAATTCCGATTTTTCTTTTTCTTTTCTTTCTCACTTATTTCAGATCATTTGAATAACTTTCTTTGATTTTTGTGAAAATTGTTCCGAACGATATATATATAATCCAATGCATTTGATATCCATTTTCTTAGTGTTCCGTCTGTCCATTAGTGATGCTTTAAATTTTTCTTCCATCATGCTTGTTTCTAATCTTTCAATTAGTTCATGTATTTATACATTCTAATTTAATATTAAGTCATATTCTAATGATAACAGACGAAATAAATTTAAAAAACACTATTAAATTAATTCCTTTGTAATAGTACTATATTAAGCATGTTTTCATTTCATATTTCCTATGATTCAAACTTCGGATAATTAGAACATTTCTTGCGGTCCCGAAGTATTCGAATTAAAACTCTATTATACTTAAAGTAATTATAATAGAAGAAAATTGTTGGTACCAAACGAAGAGTGGAAAAAAAATATATAAATATACATATATTTCGTAAAATTTTTTATCGATTTTTAATGCTCTGTTAAGTAAATGTCACTTGGAATGGTTAAGGATTTATTTTCATTTGTTTATTTTTTTATATAATTTTATTTACAAAACTATTGGCATTTCTAATTACGTGGCTTATTACAGCTGTAAAACAATAGAGATTACAAATAAATGATTCTAAGCCATTATATTTTTTATGATTTCAGTTATCATTTTGTATTAATTTTTTTTAATAAAGTGTTCAAATTTGGTTAATTTTTACACATAACAAACTGAATTACATTTATCTCACATATACAAGGCTTTCAAATGGTCCGCCAACTAAACATCAGCAATTTTTAACAGAAAATTTAATGGGAAGTTTTTACATTTCTACTATACTTAACCTCCGATAATAGTTTCTTCGAAATTTGCATAAATAATCGAGAAAGAAAAGTCCGTCTACATGTAACAGTGCAAAAACTATCCAATCCAAAGGTTTGAAATTTAATATATAGAATCGTTTTAGAATTTTGACAAGTTCGTTCAAATTTCATAAAAATTGAATCAAACCTCAAAAAGATAATAATAAAAGTTTTCACCATTGCATTAAATCCTATATTCAATAAGTACCCATGATAGGTAATGATTTTAAGTTGATATGTGATTATTTTATTAACATTAGAACAGCTGTAAGCAGTCATTTTGATCGCTGTCATATGAATATATTTCGATTCAAACCATAAATTTCATTATAACATAAGTTTGAAAGATACAAAAAAGAGAAAAACTTTAAATAAAAAAGTTACTGTTTTAAATAAAATAATCGTGAGAAATATTTTTATAAAACTTGACTAAAATTCACTGCCTTTGAAATGTTAGTTTTCATGAAACATAATTAATTCAACGCTATCCCATGACAGGTAATGATTCTCTGCTGTCAAGGTGATTACATTCTATATAAGATGGCGTCCTATTATTTCCATATGACTAATTTTAGTACAATGAAACATAACACGTTTTGTATTCATGCTGTTTTGCAAAAGAGTTCAACAGCGATTACACCAAGATTTGAATATTTTTAAAACTAGTTATAATACAAATGCCGCTAATTTCTTACATTTGACGAACAATTTCCGATTTGTTTAAAGTTAAGATTTGCCCATGAAATGTAACAGTGGCAACATAATTTTGGTAAAATATTTTCCATTTAATTTCTATGTAAAAAAAAAAAAAAAAAAAAAAAAAAAAAAAAAAAAAAAAACCGCTGGTAAATTCTAAGTCCACTCATTTCCTTCAACACTATAGCACTGAAAATGCTTTGTCCCTGAAAGGGTTAAAACGAAGGAAAATGTCGCCCTCGTAATATCCTAAACATATACACTTAAACAAAAAATATATAGACGCATTTAACCCTTTCCGGCGCAGTGTGTTCGGTCTGCACATACCTAATTTTAATTCCAAACTTCCAATTGGCACCAATAATATTTAAATAAGATCATGCTTTTACAATAAAAGCTTAAATTAAGGAGTTATTGATTTCTTAAAAAGTCGCTTGTAAGTTCCGGTGTCAGTCGATAATTTCTCATTTTACTAAAAGAATTTGTCTGCGCCGGAAAGGGTTAACCGTTAACTCTCTAACGTTCATTAGTTTCTCTACGAAATCACACAATTTTAATTCCCATGTGCAACATCGACACCAGAATTATAATTTAAGAAAATCCATATTATTATGAATGTGAAAAAATCACTTTTTCTTATCCAAAAATATTTTTGTTCGCAATTACCGGTAAGTTTCATTTATTTCAACATCTTAGCAATGAAAATGCTTTGTCCGTTAAAGGGTTAAACTTTATCCATAATTTTTTCATCTTTTCACTTACCCATCATACGTAGTATAGGGTAAGTCTTGCAATCGTTTTGAAAATCGAAAAAAAAATTTTGACTGATTTACACGTTTCAGATAGTGGAGATTTCGAAAAACATATTTTTAGGGAAAAAAATTTGCCGTCCGTCTGTCTGTCTGTCTGTCTGTAAACGCTGTACCTCCCGAACAAATTGACATAGAGACTTGAAATTTTGTATCTACTTAGTATGTAAGAATGGGACGACGCCTATCTAATATCAGTAACCTCGATTATCCGGAATTATTTTTTTCGGACTCTCGAAAAATTCGTTCTGATGAAAGGTATATAACAATTTTCAAATTTTTTACATTTTAGGGAAATCGACGTAAAAGGCAATAAAATGGCACACATTTTGCATAAAGAACGAAGTCGATCGGATTATTAGCTGCCGAGATATTTGTAATCCTGTTTTCCACATTCTTCGAGTTTTCATGATCCTGTATTTCATTCAAATTTCAATTCAGAGGTATATTTTAATTGAAAATGAAATGCTTAATCTAACGCAGTAAACTGTTAGTTATTATTATTTTTTTTGGAGTTATAAGGATGTTTCTTTTACGTAATTCGGTACTACTTGAGTAGTTTCACGTTTTATATAATTTGTCGAAATTGGTACATCAGCAATTCTTTAATAGAGCATTACTATGTATATTAACAATATTTAAATTCTATTTTGGAATTGCAATGCATTGTATAAATAGTTTTCACATGTTTTATTTTCATATGCATATCCATGACGAGTAAGTATTACGGTGGCCTCCATCGACTAGTTTGAGATTAATTTATTTTATCTCACTACATATACAAGGATAATTTAATGACTTTTTTAGCACTTTCCAACAAAGTTGAAAAGACATTCGGTTTATTTGACCGTCTATCCATCTTCTAATTACCGTAAATGTATTTGGATTTTTATGCAATTGATAAAGCTTATTTCGGGTCACAAAAGCATGTTTGGTATTGAATATTATGTATGATTAATGGTTCTTTTACAGGGACACTCAAACAAATTCGATTATATTATGGTACATACTGGAAAATCGTTTGCTGAATATTTTAATGAGATTACCCTGCTTCAAATGCTTTAAAACTGATATAAATCACTTAATTTCACAACGATCACGATCAAACGGAGCATTCATAGCATTTTTATTAATATAAAGGGACACACAAAAGAAATCGGTTTTGCATAATAATTGCTGGAAAGTACGTTTTAAAATTTAATTAGTTTTTTTTTCATATTATTTTTTAAATATATATTTTTTACCTCATATACTGTTCTGCAGAAAAGTATTCGCATACCTCTCTCTTTATTTGAGGAAATTACCGAAGGAGAATTTTCAAACTTAAAAATATGTATCACTTAACACTAGAACGCCAAGAAGGTGTCAATTCCACACCGATCACTGGACTAAATGTCGATTCGAACCAGAAAAAATTTCAAGAAATAAGTTATATATCAGTTGCAATGAAACGACCGAAACAAAACAACTAAATAATTTCCAACTATTTTTCTGGTTTTTAAATATATTTTATAAAACTTGCATATAATATTCCGGCGTTCTAGTGTTAAATGAATTAAATTTTGGAATGCATGTTGTTAATAGATACAAATCTCTATATCATATACAGGGCTGCTAAAAAATTCAGATAATTTCCCGATTGTACATGGAAACAGCTGAAAATCGGAAAATGTATAACATGCGTTATATGTTTCCATATGGTGAAATTAGATGAAATATTTTCATTGTTTAAAACGGTGCAATTTTGTTACATTATTCAGAATGCGTTGGCATGCGAGTGCTTCATAATCTCTGGATGACGCATGAAATTTTTTTTCATGTTTAAAATAGAAGCGAGGGTATTTCATACATAAGATTAGAGTATATATATATATATATATTATTGATAAATCAATCAGATGAAAAATTTTGCTTGTTTTTCTCTCTCTGCTTTCAGTATAAGTAACGGTACCTGTCAGTGCTGATGAATAATATCAGATTACAATTACACGATAATTACACGATTTCTGCAACAGCTATAACTCAGGTACTAATACATGAATTTTCATAAAATTTCAGATCCTAATAGTATTAGTTTTTCGTGTGAATCGTCCGACACTGCTGTGTTCAAATATCTACGATTATCCAATATCATTATTTCAAGATCTAATATAGAAATTTTCACCAATCATTAGATTCAGTAAGTCGTTGATATAAAATGATGCTGTTTAGGTGTTTTGTCTAAATCTCCCAACCTGTGTTGCATTTTTCACAATTTCCGCAATAACTCAATCTCAAAAATTAATGCACGGATTTTCACCAAGCTTCAAATTCAGTTTGACATTGGCTTAAGTTGTTTCTTTTGATGTAAATTATCTAACAGATAGCGTTTCTACGCTACATTTTTCAGAATTTACACGATTTCAGCGATTGTCATAGCTCAAGAACTACTGCACAGAATTTTGTATATTTTTTAACCCATTAATGCCTGAATTATTTTCTTCGCTAAAATTCAAATTTTGCATTTTCCCACCACTTTTAAAATAAGAACAACTTTTATCTTAATTTATCGAGGAATTTGTCTCGAGAAAGTAGGTAGTTATTTATCCTCTTTTTTACTGGTGTGAAAATCGATTACTTGAAATTTTTAAAACTGTCCAAAAAATGGGACGCTAGACACTAATGGGTTAATCTTCACAGTGAGCATATATCTTATTTAACCCATTAACGCCCGAATTATTTTCTTCGCTAAAATTTAAATTTTGTATTTCCCACCACTTTTAAAATCAAATTAACTTTTATCTAAATTTATCGAGGATTCTGTCTCCTTAAAGAAGGTATATATTTATCTTCCTCTTTAAATGGTGGGAAAACCGCTTTCTTACTGTTTTTGTAACCGTCCTCAAAAGAGGACGCTGGGCGTTAATGGGTTAATTTTGGCACTGTGATAACGAATTTTACATTACTAATATGTATGAGATAGAAGAATGTTTTGGGATTGCCACATCCGAGAAATGTCTTCTCTCTTTTTGTTATATTTTTCAAGTTTGCTATATTTGTGATGTCACGCTTATTTACTAAACGTCTCATTAGGTGCGTTCGTAATTATGTAAATACGTAGCACTCATAGTAATCGTTCATCCGCATATAACAGATCAAAAACTACCCAACCGAATTGAACCCGTGAATTTTAATGAACTTATACTCTTTCGAACATAATAAAATTGATGTGCATCTATAAAGTGTATGCTAAAATATAAGAGGAGCCCAGAAGCCAAGGGGTATAAGTGACAAAACTGAAAAAAAAAGAGTTAAGTGCACGGACTATCTGGAAATAAGTCTATTTATTTGTAGGTAAGAAGTTATGAGTGATTTTTTAATAATATACTGTATTTTAGGGGGTCAATTACTTAACCTCTTTCCCAAAACTGTGAAAAGCTTGGAGGCCAAAGGGTATAAGTGCAATTGTATCCGTTAACGTCTACAGCAGAAGCGCAACCAACGACATACAAGGCCATTTGCTTTTTTATACATTACATAAATGCATTTTAACTGTTAACATGTAAAAAAATCATGCGTTAAGTGTAGATTATGAAACACTTTCCAATACTCTCTGAAATCTTTAAAATTCTTTGCTAATTAGAGTGTTACTGTCCATAACCAAATATGTATTCTTATAATTTTGAACAGCCCTATGTTCTATCTGTCGGTTGATATATACTGCATAATGGGGAAATTTAGTTTTGCAAGAAAACGCATAACAGTTTGAAATTTCTGTTTTAGCAGTTTATACTAATAGATGGAAACACACTTGTATTCTTTTGTTTATCCTGTAGTTTACCTTGAAATTTTATTATACGCCAGTATTTAGCTAAAATTTAGTTCAAACTAAAACACTCATAAGACTACTGAAATCACATTTTCAGAAATTATCATCCATAGATGACCACGAATAAAATTTTGTGCATGACCCTATATGTTATTTTATCTATATTTTACAAGCATTTCTTAGTAAACTGAATGCAGTTCAGCATAGAAATATATGACTAATTTAAAAGCAATCTATAAGTAAATTACGCTCATATTCAGTAACCCTTACTAAATCTTTTGTATAGCCCTGTATATGAACTATAGCATATATATTAATATGTTTAAATTTAGTGAAACTTATAAGCGCAAATCATAATTAAAAAGGCATTTCGTCCATCCATCAATCATCATCGATAATATACAGTACTTCGGATAGAATATAAAGGAGGATATATAAATTTATCCTATTTGAAATCTTTTTTGTGTCCCTGTAAATAAAAAATATCGATTCTTTTCACCTCATATTTTACAGAAAGTTTATTTTAATGCAATTCGTAAATGAATATAAACTTTAATATCTGACAAGGTGTAAAATCTTTAAAATTCATTTGAAGCGATTTTTCCCACAACCCTTAATGTAAAGGAAAACTTATGATTGTCCCTGTAAATAAACTAATCATGTTAGAAACTTCATTTGCAATAGGTTCGTGTTGAGGTAAACGTGAATAATTCCTGAAAATTTCAGGGAAATCCGATTATATTTACGAGAGTTAGGGCGCGTACAGAGGGAATCATAAAGACTAAAATCATATTCAATTTTCAACTTTGTTGGAAAATGTTAAAAAAATATAAAATTTCAATGTTTCAAAATTTAAAATAACATTTTAAAACTTATATTAGAACAAAAATTTTTCCTTTCAATCATTTATATCAACATCGTTCATATTTTTTTTTCGTAAATTCATTTTTTATTTCATAATTTTTCCTTTTTTTTTTAGAATTTATATTAAAACAAAATTTTGTCCTTTCATTTATTTGTATAAATATTGTTGTTAATTTTTCCATAAATACAATTTTTTATTTCATAATTTTTCATTTCTTGGGTTGAATGTCGGAACTTGTACCCTTTAGTTTCCAAGCACTTTTCATTACTGCTTGGAAGCCAAGGGGTACAAGTGCCGAATGACGATAAGCATTGCTTAGTTATACATAAAAAGAAAAATTGTATTCCAGTATTTTTAAAACAGTTATTGAAATAAGAGTTCAAAGATCACTAAGAAGTAAGGAAAAGTTTCATAGCTCAATTCGTTGATTACAATTGATGTTTAACTTTGAACTCAATTTACTCGAAATCTAAATTTTGTCACTTGTACCCCTTGGCTTCTGGGGTCCTCATACCCGTAAAGCATGGTGACGACACTGCAATGTCGTTGTGAAGTCACATTGTGACTTCCCGTAAAGCATGGTGACGTCACTGCAACGTCGTTGTGAAGTCACATTGTGACTTTGTGACCATCGATTGTCGATGTGACGTCACGTGACGTCGATGTAAAGTCACAGTGACTAAAATGTGAAGTCATTATGGCCGTCTTAGAGCTCTTTTGTGACGTTTCACAAAGTGGTCACAATATGACAAATTTGTGAAAAATGTGTCATTTGTGACTAATTTGACATTAACATTGTGACGAAACTGTGACAAAAGCGACGATATATAAATTGCCAGAAACATGTTTTTTAAAGTAAATAACATGTTTTGAAGGATATTTATAAATTTCTAAAGATTTTTAAGAAAGTCACATCTCAGTCACAATGTGACGTCACTGAGTGGTGGCATTTTGGACACAGATGTGATGTGACCAAAGTGACTCACAGTGATGTCATTGTGACGTAACTGTGACCATGCATGCTATTAGGGTATATATTCTGTGCAATCTGAGATGCAAAGATTATTTTTGTTTTTAATTTAGAGGATCACATAAATTATTCCATTACATAACAATATAGGGGGAAACACTTTTTGGAATACTGTATGAAATATAAAGCTATTTCATATTTTATGAAATGGATATAGTAGTTTGCTATAGTCCAAGAGCCGACCGCACAAAACCCTAAGTCATCGAGCACAAGATAAAATTCCTTTATTTTACGGAAGAATACTAATAGGGGAATCTAATGACCCATGTCTGCCGTAAGCGAAATGGTACATAAGCCAAAATTGAATACCACCAGTGGTTGACTCGTAGGGTTAGCATTGTGTTTGCAGTACAATCAAAAGTATGAAAACAGGGAAAACTGGGCACAGAAAAATATAATGCTAAGCCTGTGAATCAACCAGTAGTGGCATTAATTTTTGGCTTCTGCGCAACTTCGCTTCCGGCAGATGAGGATCATTAGATTCCTCTATTAGTATTCTTCCATAAAATTGATTTACAGTCGGCTCTCGTTAATTCGAACACGTCGGGACCACAAGAAATGTTCGAATTATCCGAAGTCCGAATTATGGAAAATATGAAATGAAAACATGCTTAATATGATACTATTACAAAGGAATTAATATTATAGTGGTTTTTAAATTTATTTCGTCTGTTATCATTAGAATAGGACTTAATATTAAATTAGAATATATAAATACATCAACTACTCTAATTTCCTGCCTATAATCCGCGGATCAAACAATTCTTTTTCGACCCAGAAATTTTATTTCGTAAATGAAGGCAAATATTTACGGCGATCTGAAAAGTTATATTTTATTTAATAAAATTTCTGGGTCGAAAAATGATTGTTTGATCCGCGGATTATACGCAGGAAATTAGGGTAATTAAAAGATTAGAAATAAGCACAATGAAAGAAAAATTTAAAGCGTCACTGATGGACAGACGGGGCACTAAGAAAGTGGATGTCAAACGCATTGGATTATATGTATAGTTATTCAGAACAACTTTCACAAAAATCAAAGAAAGAAAGTTATTCAAATGATCTGAAATCCGTGAGAAAGAGGGAAAAATGAAAAATCGGAATTCTCATTTGTTCGAATTGTACGAAGTCAAGAGAAAATGAGTTCGAATTAATGAAAATTTTTAACGTTATTCTGCCATTGAGAATTTCGGGACTTCCTATTTACGAATTAAGCGAAGATTCGAATTATCCGATTTCGAATTAACGAGAGTAGACTGTATTTTTCTTGTGCTCGATGACTTAGGGTTTTGTTCGGTCGGCTCTTGTACTACTAAGGTTTATTACAAGTTGCTCTCTGTGTAATAGAAAGCAGATAGTATTTACAGGGAGACACAAAAGATTTCGGTCACTATACTGTATCCGAAGTACTGTATACTGTCATGATCTGAATATTTATAAAATTTCCATGCAGTAAGAATGAACCTCATTTGCTAGGCTTGTTGTAGCATTTCCGACTTGTTATATTTTTCGATAGTTTTATGTTAGGTGAGCGCAAATCTCGCCCATAACATTTTTTATTTTTGAATTTGTAATTTACAAACAATGTTTTGATATTAATATAAAGTACAGTCGACTCTCGTTAATTCGAAATCGGATAATTCGAATCTTCGCTTAATTCGAACTAAATAGGAAGTCCCGAAATTTTCAATGGCAGAAAAACGTTAAAAATTTTCATTAATTCGAACTCATTTTCTCTTGACTTCGTTTAATTCGAACTAACGAGAATTCCAATTTTTCTTTTTTCTCTTCTTTCTCACGGATTTCAGATCATTTGAATAACCTTCTTTTTTTATTTTTCTGAAAATTGTTCCGGACGAGTATACATATAATCCAATGCATTTGATATCCACTTTCTTAATGACCCGTCTATCCATCAATGACGCTTTAATTTTTTCTTTAATTGTGCTTGTTTCTAATCTTTTAGTTAGTTTATGCATTTATACATTATAATTTAATATTAAGTCATATTCTAATTATAACTGATGAAATAAATTTGAAAAACACTATAACATTATTTCCTTTGTAATAGTATCATATTAAGCATGTTTTCATTTCATATTTTCCGTAATTCGAACTTCGGATAATTCGAACACATCTTGTGGTCCCGACGAGTTCGAATTAACGAGAGCCGACTGTATTTTGGTTTATGGTATTATTTCTCTTATATTTAATTTAAATGAAATGAATGAAATGCGCGAATATTAAAATATATGTATTATATGTATTTTATATGAAATGAGTGAAAGGTTTATATTTTAAAATGAAATGAATGAAGTATAAATGACGCCAAAAAAAACCATAAAGTGACCTAATTAATTTGGCATACATTGTTCACTGTTCTTTAATTGTTTTATTTAGTAAAAATTCTTATTCTAAATACATTATAAAGTTATCAGCTTTTGTAATCGCTAATTATATATATATATATATATATATATATATATATATATATATATATATATATATATTTACAATCTTGCTTTATGGAGGCAAAAAATTAAGATTAATATATTTGCTTGAGCTTTTATCGTTTCTAAGTTTTTACGACTTTTAAAACGTAATCTTGAATAAAAAAATTTTGAAAGCAATAAAAATAAATGTATTTTAAATTATCTCTATAATGTTTAGATGAAAAGTATTTAATTTAAAACTAGTGCATAAAAAGAAAAGAAAATTATAAAAGAAAAGAGAATTTTTTTTTTAAAGACTTTATTTTTATGAACTCCTACAACAATTACACCATTTATGACACGAAATTTACTTTATCTCGTTAAAAAGACTGAAGATAATTATATTGATGTTTTATTAAAATAATTTAAATTTAATGATATTTGAGCAAAAATATGTTGAATTTTCCCCTAACTTTTATCACTTTATGCTTTAAAATAGTTTTATTTTCTCTGATTTTGCAGTTCATGGATTTGACCGATTAGAATTGATTTTTCTTCTGAACTGGTTTGTTTTACATTTTACATAGTTACACATGGTACGGATGACAGTGCAAAAAAAAAAAGTTCTGTTATTTACGTAAAGTTTTGTTCTTTTGTGTTTATTTAATTTTTATGTATTCAATTTTCAAACTTGAAAAGTTCGGCGGAATTTGATACTTCTGAATATGAGGAAGATAATTTTCCCATGCAATTTTAAACCACCAGATGTAATTTAAAAAATTGCGGTCTAAGCTCTGCTCCTAGGTTCAGGTATCGCTTACATGAATCTGTTCGTTTGGCAGAACTTTCTCTCTCTCTTTTTTTCAAATAAACATTCTCACTCTAACATTGATAACACGTGCAAGGTTACCAGTTCGCAGAGTTGCCAAGTCTCCGGCTTTTTGTACACCAATATTATTTTACAGAAAATTTTTGTTATTTTAATTCGCCGAAATGTTCCAATAAAATGAAACAACGTTTTCTGTATTAAAATTCTGGTATCCTAAAAGCCGGAGATTTGGCAGCTCTACAGTTCGGTTTTTTCCTTTAAGACAAAAATTTCGAATTCGTACCAAAAATTTTCAAGAAGGAATTTTTTTAAGTGATTACTAAATGGATGCTATCATATAAAGAACAAAACATTATAGTAATTATCTCGTATGTATGCGAAATTTTTGAAATCCAAAGGGCCTAAATTTCAAACACGTGCAAGAGAATTTACTTAAAAGTAAGCTTTTAAAATGTCGTGGCGCGACTAGAATAATATAAAAACAGAATTATGTATAAAGTTTGGCCACCTTATTTTACGACAGTCGAGCTCAAAAGGTTAAAACAATTTTTCTTTATATATTCCATAGTTGCCAACTCTTCTGATTTTTTGACCCGGAAAAATTTAACAGAAATGTGTGGCTTATTTAATCAGCAGATTACGGCGATTTGAAATAGTAAAATTTACTGTAAAATTTTTCCGGGCTGAAAAAGCGGAAGATGTTGGCAGCTATGATATATTCACACTGACGAACAAAAACAAATTATAAATCTGATTTCTATTCAGTCAAATGTGTCAAAAGTACAGAATATTATATCCTAGAACTTATTGTTGTAGTAAATGATAAATATTTTTCTTCAAGTAAAAAATCTTATTTTCTCTAAATAATAAAAGTGGGTTTTATAATCAATGTTTTGTTTTTATTGCACAATTATTTTTTAGGTGAGATACATATTATTTAAATTTAGTGTAAACATAAAGAAATGGGTACCATTAATAAGAGGTAGGAAATTTTATTTATATATTTATATATTTATATATTTATTTATTTATTTATTGCAATCTGTTTCATTTTTATTGTAATCTGTTTTATTTAACGTTAAAGTCGGAAAACTTCCCCCTTTTTTGAGTAAGATAAACTATTTACAATTATAAAAAATACCGATGAAAATCTGTTGAAGCATCAAAATTAATTTGATATTTTTTGAAAGTGATGAAAATATATTTACAAGGAAAATAACTATTTTCAATAACAAGGAAAACTTTTTTCAGATCGACATGTTTTGTCGCTCAGGAGCGACATTCTTAAGATTTACATTTCTACAAATATTTTCGCAAAAAAATTTAAATTGAAAAACTGGCAAACAAAAAATCTCAGTCATACTTAAATTTACTGCAGTGTTAACTAGAAAGAAAACTCATGCGTACAGCATAGATTATGAAACACTTTCCAAAACATTCATAATACTGTAACAAAATTTCATGCGTGAGCAGTGATGGTAAATCGTTGTAAATTTCCCTTTTTGAGGGGAAAACAGAGGTCTGTGGGAAAAAGGGAATTTTTGTAGTTTTGTGGGAAATTTCGATGTTTTTGAGATTTTTCTTCCACACCTTTTGTCTCCGCAAATTTTTCGCCGAAATAAGGGGCGTAACTATTCCGGCGTGACGAAATTAGTGTGCGTAATTCCTAATGCTTCATAGTGTGTGCTTCATAGTGAAGGGTTGATGATTCAACCTGACTTTAACGATTGACTCAGAGATTCAAGCTTATCTTTTCCTGCTCCCAGTCCGCCATGTTTTCATATTTTTGGGTGCAGGAAAGCACAATGGTAAATCTACGAATCAATTGGTAAAACTGGTTTTTTAAGTGTTTTCCATCAAGATATCACTTAGCAGACCGATTGTGTTTTGATATGCAAATAGAGATTTAACCAATCCTAGATTTTCATGATTCCTAGATTTTAAGTTTTTTTAAAATAAAATATCGAAAGTTTTGGAAAGTTTTTAAATGTTTACATTTGTTATGCATTTCAATGAAAAAACATATTTTTTAAATGTTCAAAAGCGTAATAGAGGGCGGGAGAGCATAATAAAGGATATAAAATAGTTAAAACATTTTCCGACAGGAGCAGTAACTTCAGATTAAATTGTGAGGGGAAAATCAAGTTGATGTGGGAAATTTTGAGGGAAAATCGCGCTGACGAGGTTACCATCACTGTGCGTGAAACATAATGTGAAATATAACATCTAATCTAAAAATATGGAAAACGTGAACGCATTATAAAACCCAATATCTGCTATTATCATGAATAGTGGTTAAATTACACTGTTTTTTGTGCAGTCCTGTATATGATCTACAGACATGTATACCTAATACATAATATGCTAAAAGTTAGTTCAGTTAAACGCAAAGTATAGTTGAGAATATACCCCAAGAAATTTCCGCCTATAAATAAATGGTGTTGAGATTTTTTGTGTGATCCTACATGTTATCTGTAGAATTTATACACACTAGGTGATATAAAAGACATTGTTAAATTTAAAAACGCATACCTGAAACCAAAAATGCACTTCCAACAATTATTAATCGTAGGCTTCAATAGTTCGATTATTGCTAATTTTGATATACAACCAAACTCTTTTGCGTGTCCCTTTAAATAAACGATGAATTCTATGAAAATTATATTCTGTAGAAGAACTTTATTCTATGCCTCAGTGATACATATCAAATCTAATATGTTTAATTCACTGTAATATGATTAAAATATACAAGACAAATCAGTGGCTTAAGGGGCTACTTCAGTCAAAATGAAAAGACCCATTCACTAATGCTATTCCTATGGAAGAAATTTATACAGATATCTCGGTTGCATTTCAATATTTTTAAATGATTTTTTGGCTTTGGATATCTGAGATTGATCTGTATGCATGACGTTAGTTACTTTTTTCATTTTGTTTACAGTTATTTTTTACAAGGACGCTTTCATTATTGGAACCGGTTTGGAAAGTGAAAGCAACCCTATAAAAAATATCTGCAACCAAAATCGAAAAACTAAAAAACGACCTCCATTCAGATCAATCTGAATTATCCAATGCAAAAAGAATCATCTAAAAATATTGAAATGCAACCGAGATATTTTTATAAATTTCTCCCATAGGATTAGCATTAGCGAACGGGTCTTTTCATTTGAGTGAAGTAGCCTCTTAACCAGGGTGGATGTTCCAAACCAACGATATTGAAAGGTTTTCTTCTCCTTGATTCATAGAGAAAACTTTCTGGTTAGATAAGGTTAATAGATGTTTTCCATACTTACCGGTACTTAGACTTGGGCATCTACCCTGGTTACGCCACTGTAAATAATTTTTCCCCATAGACCGTAATATAATGGTAATAACATTTGAGTTACCCTGTAAAAGAACCGAAAACGCTATACATTGCATTTTCCATATCAAACTCCTAAAACATGTATCCATCTCATGAGAATCGGATCCTTTTTACACGAGTAAGAGAAACGGATAGACAGGCAGATGGGCAGACAAACCACATTTATAAACATTTTTCAATTACCGTAATTTCGGGTATATAAGCCGCAGATCAAACAATTCTTTTTCGACCCAGAATTTTTTAAAGAAACAAACATAACTAGTTAGATCGCCGTAAATATTTGTCTTCAATCACTAAATAAGATTTCTAGGTCCAAAAGTAATTGTTTGATCCGCGGCTTATACACCCGAAATTACAGTACATTGGAAAGTTTTAAAAATGAATATTTGTGAACGTGGATTATTTTATACTATTGTTTTCTTATTCTGTAGAGCATCGCTTTTCAAATTTTAGGAAGCAGTTTGAGCCATGAAACTTATCGATGTGAATAAATAAAGGTATTTTTTTGCTTTTTAACCCTTAAACGGACAAAGCCAGGGGTGCAAAAATCTAGGCGCCAGCGGGCAGATTCTCACCACTAAAATATAAAAGTTTTCATCGTATAAAATTTAATGGCATTCTTGCAAGAATTTTGCGTGAAATATTAAACGAAAAACAACAAAATAAATTTAGTGGTGAGAAACTGCCTCCTGGCGCCTAGATTTTTCCACCCCTTGACAAAGCATTTACATTGCTAAGATGTTGGAATAAATAAGTGACACCGGTAATTGCGAACTATATTAATAAATACTAAAACGAGATTTTTCATGTACATAATAAAATGGTTTTATTTTAAAGTTAAAATTCCGGTGTCGTTGTTTCACATTGGAATTAAAATTGGTTTCGTAGAGAAATATATGAACATTAAAGTGTTAAACGTATTTTTTATTAATTTTAGCAAATATTAAGTTAGTTTCGATTGAGAAATATTAATTTATTTTCATAAAATATTGATAGTCTGATGCTTATAAGGCTTAAAAGAGCATAAGATTTCTACTTTCTGCAAATCAGTATTTTGTTTAATAAAATGTTATTTTTTTTCATCGGAACATTTTTGCGATTTAATTTAACAACATTTTCTTTTAATAAATATTGGCAAGTAAAAAAGCGGAAATCTCACCTTCATTAACCCCTTAAACCCTTTCCGGCACGGGTAAAATTTGTGCTAAAATGAGAAATTATCGACTGACACCGGAATTCACAAACGAATTTTTTAAATATTTTAAATTCCTTAAATTAAGCTTTTATTGTAAAAGCAAAATTTTACTAAATTATTACTGGTGCCGTTTGCAAGTTTGGAATTAAAATTTGGTATCCCAGACCGGGCACAGTGTGCCGGAAAGGGTTAATGGTCGCATTAAATTACGGTTTAAAAATTCAAATTACCACCACTTTTTTGAAAAAAAAAATATTCATCTTATTTAATGACAAGTAATTTTAATAATTAAAATTAGTAATTACTAGTTTAATTATTATTAATATTATTTATTAATTTTTAATTAATTAGTAATTACCAGAATAAAACCAATTACACTGTTTTATAAAACTGGTGGGAATCAAACAATTCTGAATAAAAGGCGTTGAGCTTGCAGCCCGTGAATATATCGGGCGCGACGAATATATCGGGTGCTTAAAAATTTTATCGTGAATTATACATAAAATTAAAGTAAAAATACATCTTTTTGTTTCTATAGATATAATTAATTTATTTTTTCTTATGAAAAGGGCATCGTTAAAAAAACTTGTGTAAAAAGATCCTAACTCAATCGCCTATTAAAAAGGTATAACTCTATGTTTAATTCACAGTGTTATAATAAAATACGTCACACAAATATTAGTTGTTTTGTTAAAGAAATTACAACTGTATCTTTGAAACAAAATGTCCTTTTTTACTTTTATTTCTTATTTTTACTTAATTCTTTCTGTATGTTATTTGATTCTTTTTTATTTATCTTCTGGAAACTATTATTAATTGACTTTTTTTAATTGCCTTGTCTTAAATTTTACATATTTGCACATCATAGTTAAAATGAAACAATGCTTTAATGTTTTTTTTATTAAAAATTAAATGTTTATTTATTTATTTAATTATTGTTTCAATAAGTCTATTCGTTTTAATCTGCGAATTTTTCAAAGCAGAGGAATTTTTTTGTTATAATAGCTTTTCTCGGAATAATTAAAAAGCAAGTAAGAAAAATCATGCGTTAAGCATAGATTATGAAGCACTTTCCAACACTTAATGAAATCTTTAACAAAACTTTGTTATTTAGAGAAATAATAGTGTATAGCCAAATATACCCAAATATGTATTCCAGTACATTAGAACAGCCCTGTATTTCATATGTTAGTTCATATAATGGGAAAATTTAGCTCAGCAAGAAAACAATTTCAGCAATTCATACTATTAGATGGAAACATACTTGAATACTTTTGTTCAGCCCTGTAGTTTACATTCTACCTTTATTACACGTCAGCATTAGGCTAAAATTTATTGTAAACTAAAACACTTTTAAAACAACTGAAATCACATTCTCATAAATTATCATTCATAGGCGTCCATGTACCGAATTCCTTGCGTGGCCCTGTATATCCCTTTATCTATATTCTGCAAACATTTCTCAGTAAATTGAATGCAGCTCAGCGTAAAAATGCATAGCTTATTTAAGAACCACGTTTGAATAATTTACGCTCATATTCAGTAACGTTGGTGAGCTCTTTTGGGTAGCCCTGTATATCAACTATAACATTTATACACACCATATAATGTGCATATATTTAGCGAAATACAAACGCGAATATCATAATTAAAATGTATTTCATCCGTCCATCAGCCATCATCGGACACATATACGGTACTTCGGAAAGAATATACTATTTGAAATCTTTTGTATGGCCCTGTAAATGCTATGTACTTCATATTATGCAAGACAGTAGCGTATAATTTATATTAAGCTTCAGTGACATACATCAATTTTATTATACATGAAAAAGCTCAATATATTTAAAATATGTCACACACAATTCCCCCTTTTACCATTATCTAATGGAATTATTTTGTGTGGCCCTGTAAATGAATAATAGCTACATTTTCACCTTATATTTTACAGAATGCATATTTTAATACCTTTCACAGGGTATAACATCCTTAAAATTCCTTTGAAACGATTTTTCCCCATAGGCCGTAATGTAATAGGAAAATTTTCATTCGCCCTGTAGATAAACTAATCATAGTAGAAACTTCATTTTCGATAGGACTTGTGCTAGGGTAAACGTCAATAACGTCCTAAAATTTCATGGCAATCCGAGTATATTAACGATTTTTCCCCATGGGCCGTAATGTAATGGAAAAATTTGATTCGCCCTGTAGATAAACTAATCATAATAGAAACTTCATTTTCAATAGGGTTCGTGCTAGGGTAAACTTCAATAACGTCCTAAAATTTCATGGCAATCCGAGTATATTAACGATTTTTCCCCCATAGGCCGTAATGTAATGGAAAACTTTTGAATATCTCTGTAGATAAACTCATCATGGTAGATACTTCATTTTCAATAGGGTTCGTGCTAGGGTCAATCTCAATAATGTATAAAAATTTCATAGCAATCCGAGTATATTTACGGGAGTTAGAGCGCGGCCAGACGGCCAGACGGCCAGACGGCCAGACGGCCAGACGGACAGACGGACAGACAAACCGAATGCATAAGCACTTTTCAACTTTGTTGGAAAGTGCTAAAAAGCATTATTTTCATAGTATGGTAATACATATATCGAACTGTTTAAGCAAAATGTTTTGTTGGCACTGTAAAGAAGTTTGTTTTCTTAAAAAATAAATATGAATAAGCACAATGATTAAATCATGTACTTTTTTTCACGGCTTTAATTCAGAAAAAATATTCATTTAAAATGCATATTTAAAAACGAAAAATAAATATTTACTTAAACTATCATTTCTAAGAAAAACTTTAACAATAATTATGACTTATAAGTACAGCTAACTTTTCAGCTATGGCTTTATGAATTATTAACATTTATGACTACAGCTAACATTTCAGCGACGGCCTTATGAATTATTAACGTTTATGACTACAACTTGACCTTATCTACTTAAAACAACATGGAGCTAATAATTTTATGTTCCATTGCATCTACATCTAAATTTAATGATATTTAAACACAAATGTGTTGAATTCATACATTATTTCTGCATATTTTTGCAGTTCATAGTTTGGAGTTTTATTTTAATATAATTAAGTTTGATTAAATTGCTTAAAATTTTACTTATTTACACGTTACCTAGAATGAATGATATTTATTGCTATGCATAGCAATAATCTCTTGATCCCTTGAGAATGAGCGACCAATTTAACACCAGAAGGCCGGGAAGGTGTCAATTTGACACCAATCACTGGACAAATTGTCGATTCGAACCAGAAAAACCATCGAGAAATAAGTTATATATCAGTTGCAATGAAATAAGCAAAACAAATAAAGTAAATTATTTAAACTATTTTTCTGGTTTTAAACATATTTTATAAAATTTGCGTAAAACTTCCCGGCCTTCTAGTGTTAAATGTCACATAAAATGCTCAGAATCCTTGATTATTTTTAGCAGTAAATTTTTATTGCTGATTTTGCCTTATATAATCCGAGTAGTTTCACGATTCAATTAACCCTTTAACGTTCATTGGTTTCGCCCCGAAACCACAAAATTTTAATTCCGATACGCAACACTGACACCGGTATTTTTATCTAGAAATATCCCTTTTATTTTGTATGTGAAAAATCACGTTTTCTTATTTTAATTACCGGTGTCATTCATTTATTTCGACATCTTAGCAATGAAAATGCTATGATCGTTAAAGGGCTAAATGAAAATCCTGTTATGTGAATTAAATGAAAATGTTTTAAAAAGCTGATGTTAAAAGATAAAAAAATTCGTAAAGGACGCTCGTCTCGAAGTGGTAAAAAATTTAAAGAAAAAAAAAACTCTCGTCTGTTGGTACTTTAACTGCCACCCTGTTTTACTCGTACAACGTACGGGCAACGTGTTTTTGTCAGTCGTGATTTGCCCGTTCTACTTACAGTTATTCATAGTCCAGTCATAATTTACTATTCTCACCAGTACATTTTTATTGTAAATTTTGAATTATTTAATCTAGGTGTTTTTTTTTCTGTTTCAATCAGGTAAAAAATAATTGTGAAAAACCGGTGATAAAAGATTAAAAATTCTGTAAAAATCCCCAACCCACCCCATTATCTCAACAAAGTTAGGAAACGAAAGTTAATAAAATTTTCCTGGTGCAAATCTCCAATAGTTTTAGGTACCCCGTTGCACCTCTAGGTAAATATATAAATTAGATGACAGCTTCTATCCACACAACTTTAACCCTTTCCGGCACGGGCAAAATCTGTACTAAAATGAGAAATCATCGACTGACACCGGAATTCACAAACGAATATTTTGAATCCCTTAATTTAAGGCTTTTACACTAAATGCAAAATATTACTGGTGCCGTTTACGAGTTTTGAATTAAAATTAGGTATCCCAGACCGGGCACAGTGTGCCGGAAAGGGTTAACAAAATAAATTTTAATGCATGCTGTTAATCCTAACAGCATTACTTGAGTAGTCAAGTAGACCTCGAGCACGGCTAATTAGCAAACTTCACAAATTTTTATTATAATAAGTACACTGGTAATTTTGTCTGGTGTGAGATAAAAATTGAGAAACTAAGCAAAATATATAAGTTTTAATATTGCAATAGAATATTGTAAATACCACATTTAAGTTTTTATTACTAGTACTAACGTTCGATCTTAGATATAGATAATTCTGCATAACAAGGCCATTTTCATCCTAGTGATGAAGAAATGAACATGCCAGAAATTTCTAATATTTTGAAACAAGACACTAGAAAAAATACTCATTAGAAAAAAAAAAAGCTTTCCGGTTCAATATCAAGAAATTTTATAATTATGAGATACTCCCTGCGTTACAAATTAATTGTTATATTTAGATAGGAAATTTTGTCCCAAATTATTGCTATACTTCAAGTAGGTGGAGTCATAAATAATTCCGGATGCAGTTTATTAAATGGACACTAGTAAAACAATACTGCAGTGAATATTGCATAATATACTAGGTGTTAGAAGTAAGCTCAATCGGATTGCGTAAGAAATCAAGACAACAAATAATACGACCCAATTTATTATAAAAGTGGGGATAATTGAAATTATGAATAATAATTTAAAAAGTACGCTAAAGAAGAAAATAAAATAATAAACAGTTTAACACAGTATTGCTATTGTTACTGCAATATTTGAAAAATGATTAACAAAGCAGAACTGCTGTAAATGGATATGAAACTGAACATTTGATGCATTGCAAAATCAAAAGATTTATTGCCAAAGTAATGCTTATGGCAGCGGTGGCAAGACTAGCATTGGACTCCAATAAAACCAAATGATTGGTGGAAAAATTGGAATATGGTATTTTGTTTATTCAGAAAGTGAAAAAAAAATGGCTGTGGCAAAAGTTGTAGAAAAAGATACTGGAAAAATGATTATAGAAAAAGTGTTGCCAGCTATACGTGAAAATTTTCCATGTAGTAAAAAATGACTAATAGGACAAGACCTCGCTACATTTGGCAGTGGATGATCCCAGTATCAGAGGACAATGTTTGAAAGATGGATGGAATTTGTATTTATCGAACGTTCTAAGGAAAGGTGTAAATAAAAACAAAATGGGGCGTGGCTTAAGAGCGTGCAAGTTCTAAATATTTTTAAAACTAATATGGTACTGACTTACAAAGGCACGGAAGGAATTCTTGATAAGTGAATGTTGTCGACTGAAGACTAGCGCCTTGAAATCTCTGATAAAATGTTCATATAAAACTGTAAAATCTTCGCTCTCAGTAATCAGTAGAAAAATATTCAATTGAAGCAACTGATTTGGGCCTGAGGCAGTATTTAACCCATTGGGGACGAGCGACACGTATACGTGTCGCAAAAAGAATCCTTGTTTATCCCCACCAATAGAATTTTATTGCAAAATTTGCCTTATTTAATCGCAGCATTTTCTTTATTTAATAGGGCATAAATTTCTGTCTTTAAAAACCGGTGAAGAACCATTAGAAATTTCGTAAAGGGCTCCCGTCGCGAAGGGGTTAACCCTTTAACGTTCAAAGCATTTTCATTGCTAAGATGTTGAAATGAGTGGCTGACACCGGTAATTGCAAACAAATATAATTATAAATAAGTAAACGTGATTACTCACATTCATGATAAAGTGGATTTGTTTTAATTAAAATTCCGGTGTCGTTGTTGTATATCGGAATTAAAATTTTGTGGTTTCGTAGCGAAACCAATGAAGGTTAAAGGGTTAATTCCTTAACTGGTTCTGTTTTTACCTGTAATAAATTGAAAATATGGGTTTATAAAAAATTTTTAAGCTAAAATATTTGTAATATTTATTCTAAGCATTTGTACCTTTGAATAGTATGCCATTCCATTTGAAGAAATTAATGCTGTCAAAAAACTTAAAATAATGAATTAATCAATTCGTCTTGCCCGAACGGCTTAAGGCAGATCTGTTAAGTGGTTAACCCTTTCTTGAGCAGTGTTGCCGGTCCGGCAACACCTAAATTTAATTCCAAACTTGCAAACGGCACCAGTAATATTTTAGTATAATTTTGCTTTTACAACGAAAGCTTAAATTAAGGAATCCTTAATATCTAGTCAAGTCCTTTATAAATTCCGGTGTCAACCAACAATTTCTCATTTTACTAATAGAATTTGATTGCGCCGGAAAGGGTTAACAACAGAAAGCTTTTCAAAGAAATGTATGTTAGAGTTTTTATTTACAGCTTTCTAACGTATCTATTTAACATTTTTTTTCTGGTTCATACGGAATTATAAATATATAAATATTTGAAATTCTTTTTGATTTCCTTTCTGACTTTTCTTTCTTTTTTATGTAATAAATACTATTTTATACACCGATTTTATTAAATAAATACGCCTTAAATTTCTTTAAGAGCATTAAATTTTCATCCAAAATATCTTTTCAGCAATTTCTTTAAAAAATAATCGAGTAAAATTCTTACATAAGAATCATTCCCTCACATGAGAGAGTGACTAGTGTGGGCAAAATATTGTGACGGATTGTTTATAAAAATTTATATTTGTACGCATAAAGTAAATAAAAAAAATACATATTCTCACATTATATTTTCCGTGAAAGCTAAACCATCCATTAAGATGCCACTGACGTCATTGAAAAAGATCCAGATGATAATGTTAAGTCTATGGGAACGTTCTTTTCAAATATCTCGCTCAATTTTTAATGTTTTCACAGGATTTTTTTTCATAGGCTAGCTGAGGGAGATTAACAGCTGGGCTAGTTTTAATCTTTTCAATTTTGGTTATATATATATATATATATATATATATATATATATATATATATATATATATATATATATATATATATATATATATATATATATATATATATATATATATATATATATATATATATATATATATATATATATATATATATATATGTCTTATATGGATGATAGTTTAAGTTTCAGAACCGGTTCCTAAGTTTAAAGCTATTTTTTAACCTTCCTACCCTGAATGGGTCTAATCGACCCATGCCTATAATTTGTTTTATACGATTCGCACCAGAACTTTTACCTTAAAGCAAGTTAAATAACAGATGTGGAGATATAAGCCAGTTAAATATAGTAAAATGTTTTAAATAACAATTCTGGTGAGAAATCTTTTTATCAAGATTTAGTAAAATTTGAACAGGGTAGGAAGGTTAACCCTTTCCGGCACACTGTGCCCGGTCTGGAATACCTAATTTTAATTCCAAAGTTGCAAATGGCACCAATAATATTTTAGTAAAATTTTGCTTCTACAATAGAAGGTTAAATTAAGGAATTCAAGATATATAAAAAAATAGTTCGTGGATTCCGGTGTCAGTCGATAATTTCTCATTTTACTGCAGATTTTGCCCGTGCCGGAAAGGGTTAAGAAAAATCTGAAGTCAAAATTAAAAAATTAAAAACTATGCCGTCTGTAGATCGTCCTCAGCTATCCTATGCAACAAATGTCATACACAAGTTTGTGTGAGATATTTGAAAATAACGCCCCCATAAATTTAACATTATCAGCCTGGTCTTTTTGAGTGACTAGTGTGGGCTATTAATACATTTGAAAAATAAATTATTTATATAAATGTAAGTGAGGGAATAGGGATTTCACATTAAGGGGACTCAGGGGTGGAGAACTTTTCAAAAAATCGATTTTTTTATGATCTAGTTTGATTATTCAATTAATTCTTAACTCAATGCAAAAAACCGCATAAAAATATTTGCATTTTTAACAGAGTTATAAGCATTTATGTATCAACACTTTCATAGCCGCATACATATAATTTCAACTTTAAGTCACGTTTTCTCAAAACTTGATTTTTGACGACTAACACCAAGATTTAAAAGAAATTATTTGATGGAATGGCTCAATTTTTTTTGTGCTTGCATATAACATCATTATCTATAGAATGAATTAATATAGTTTATTTTGAGTATTTTTAATGAAAAAAAGTTGTATCTTTTAGGGGTTTTTTAAAATTTTATGTTTGAGAGTTTTTTAATAATGTTTTTTCGAGTGATTGTTATATCCTTAATTCATTCTATAAAGTTTCCTGATCATTTTAAAGCAAAAATTAGGTTCTTAAGTCAATTTAACTTTAAAATATCTTGGTGATGGTGATATAACACATAATTTTTTTTTTTCGAAAATTGTGTTACACAGATTTTGCTATATTTCTTATTATATTACATTGAAGTACTTCATTTTAAAATTTTATAAGACTACAAACATACCTTTAAAATATCAGAAAGTTTAAATTAACTACACTGAATACTTCTGTTTTTATATGGACTCGAAGCGAGAGCTCTGTTTACATGTTTTTCCTTATCGATCAACACCTGAGCCCCTTAACATTTGCCCAATCTGACTGGTAAATTATTCCTTACACATTGAAGTATTTCTCCAGTATGGCTGAAAACATTTTTACAGATAGGTAACGAGTATGTGCTTAGCACACGTGCAGTGTTAAGGGGTAAAGGGGTTAACTCTTTCCAGCACAGAAAAATTTAGTAGTAAAATGAGTAATTATCGACTGCCACCGGAATTTGCAAACGATTTTTTTTAAATATTATGAACTTTTTAATTTAAGCTTTTATTGTAAAAGCAAATTTTATTAAATTATTATTGGTGCCGTTTGAAAGTTTGGAATTAAATTTAGGCATCTCGGGCCCGGACACAGTATACCGGAGAGAGTTAAATGTAGGTCTAAAAGAGGTTTATTCTTTAACCTCTTCAGCCCCTGAGTACCCAAATGGGTACATCAGTTTTGTCCCATTTTATTAATGATACTCAAATATAAATGAAATTTCTATATAAGAATAAAATGTTTTGAATTCTAAGATTCGAGCTAATGAAAATAAAACAAAAATCTCGCTCTGAAGTCAAACGAGATAAGAAATAATTCAGTAATAATTAAAAATACTGTAATAATCGCCAATAGCGAAGAGGTTAAGGTCTAAAAAATATTGTCTTTGTAATACTGAATTCACACCGGAAAAAGCGAAGAGTTTTTTCTAAAAATAAGAAAAGCAATCTTCCAACATTGTTTTGCCAAAGTTAAAAATATAAAACTTCCTTAAAAGTTGCTGGTGAAAATCTCATTTAAATTAGGTGGGATAAAATATAGCCTACCGTCCATCAAGGGGTTAATAATTCATTTGAAATATACGTTTTAATTAATGCTTCAATTTTATGAGCTAGTATAATAAAACAATCTTTAAATTATTTGTTTAAAAATGTATTATGTTTTACCGTTTAAAAAATTTAAATATGCTTCACTTTGCTCATTATGGTCTGTTTGCGTAGAATCACCCATAGTCAAGCGTTTAGTCTGTTTTCAATCCATTTTTTCGCACTGAAAATGCGGTTGGCAACTAAACAAAATCCACAAATGTAAGCAACTACCGAATTTTATTGGTACAGTCGAGTCTCTCTGTAACGAAACTCCATATATCGAACTTCTCTATATAACGAATTTTTAGTAAGAACGGTTTCCTTTTCACATGATTACATTAAAAATAGTCTCTATATAGCGAAATATATATCTCCATATAACGAATTTTTTCATAAATTGGTCTTAATTTATTCAATTTTAAAAAGCTTCAAAATCATATGGAATCAATTTCCCATCACTTATTTTTGATTTATCGTATGTGCTGAGTTTTTTTTTTATACTACTTCTCTCCTTGTTCTTTAAATCCAACGAACTCATCCCACCTCCCACACCCCTTTCTACATCCTTCTCAAAACAGAGTCGATTGGATTGATACACATGTAAGAGAGGAATCAATGAGAGGCACATAAGAGAGGCCTTCAAACGGAACAAAATGTTTACTACAATTTTTCATTCCTTGCTAAAATTCGAGCCTTTTTTTTTTCTTTTGAGAGCGTAACTATTTTAATATCAAAACAACAAAAAATTGCAGATTTCTTCGTCTGAAATTAATGCAAGTCTTCCTTATTTGATTTTCATTAAGTTTTCAAATAAATATTTGTTCTCTTTTTTGACACAGCTTAAATAATTAAGAAATAAAATGTTAGGTTAATATTTACTTTTAAACATTTCAAATTCTTAATTCAAATGATCAAATATAATATTTGTTCAAATTTCACACATTAAATACGATTTTTAACATCATTCTCTATACATCGGATTTCTCTATATAACGAATTTTTTACTGGAACGGTGGATTTCGTTATATAGATACTCGACTGTATTTGGGCTAAAAAATTAAAAAAAAACCCATGCAAAACCCGAATATTGAAAATAACAAAATATAGAAACCTTTGATCTGCGAAATTCGAGTTGATATTGATCATAGATGATTAATATACTGATAGCTTCATCCCTGATGAAGTTGCGCGTGCTAAACTATCAAATGGTGTGAATTCGACACTTTTATAGTTGAAGAAAATGTTTATTATTAAATATCTGATATTGCTTATTATAGGGCAGTATACGAGATAGCAACTTTACTCAAACATGTTTAAGCGTTTCCCTGCTTTGCCGTTCGTTAACCCTCTGGATCCCAAACCGCCCGAGATATTTTAATTCATATATTTCAGTTCCCACCACAAAATTAAAACAACAATATTTTCTTTAATCAATAAGAGAACATTCCGTATTTAAATAAAACGAAATTAGCCATTGAATTTTTCTGGTGTGAAATGAAGTACATAATTTCTAGAACGTGTTCTAACATGGGAATTAAAGGGTTAAAGCGTAGTCAGTTATGTTATAACATAGTGCATATTGCATATAGCATACACTGTAAAAAAAACATACGATTTTACGTAGTATTATTATTAGTATAAGTATTACTGGTAATCTGGACGCCAGTATAATTTCCTGTTTTTTAGTGGAAAAATTTCCGTAAATATTCCGTTTTTTCCGAGTTTTCCCCAGAATTTACAGGAATTTTTCCGTTAAAAAACAGTAAATATTATTACCAGTAATACTTCCGTACAATCGTCCGTTTTTTTTACAGTGTAATGTTAGTTATGTTATAGCATAGAACATGTTAGCATAGTAAGTAGTGAACTAATGCGGAAAATCACGGAACTAGTCTGTATATAAATATTTTTATTCGAATAAACTTATAAACCATTCGTTCTTATGCCATATTGCGGAACTTTTTCAACCACTTAACCCCTTCAGGTGCAGAGGGATATATTTTATACCACGTAATATAACTCCTTAAGGGGCAATAAATAATGTCTCTTTAACATTTAAATCTCAATGGAAAAATCGAAAAGTTTTCTTTTGTTTCATAAGTGGTCTCAAAAATAGCATTTTCAGAAAGTTTTGCTGCAGCAAAATCAAAAATATGACTTTAACAACCATCGTTTTTATAATATATTTCCCATTGTAGGGCTTTAAAATGCAGCAGGTACCGATGATAGGCGCGAGAAATGCCAAAAGTAGTTCTGTCTATAACCTGCCTTTAGACATGCGCTGTTCTTTTAAACAGCTTTTCTTGAGCATTCCCTTTACATTTCAGAAAGTAGCTTAGGATTACAAATTTTCATTATATAAATTTTACTATTTATTTATTCTGGTAAGAATAATATTAATTGAGAAACTATTCAAAAAATGGCAGTTTTAATATTTCGGTAGAATACTGTAATTGTGTGATTGACATTGAACTTTTCGTTTAACCCTTTAACGGACAAAGCATTTTCATTGCTAAGATATAGAAATAAATGATTGACACCGGTAATTGCGAACAAATATATTTGTAAAGAAGAAAAAGCGATTTTTCACATTCATAATAAAAGGGAATTTTCTAAATTAAAATTCAGGTGTCGTTGTTGCATATCGGAATTAAAATATTGTGGTTTCGTAGAGAAACCAATGAACGTTAAAGGGTTAAGCCGCGTCTCTCACCCCTGACTGACAGTGTAAAATTACTAATAAAACTTAGAAATTTACATTGTTTTAAGTAAATAGAAAATTTTGCTTTATTTTAACATCTTATTCATATAGTTTTTTCTCGCAAATATGATAAATATACCTATTTCTTTTTATTGGTAGAAGTTGGTTCTTGTATCATATACTCTTTCACTGAAACTGAATGGAATTCGTTTAGTTCGACACAATATAACGGAAAAGCCTGACTACAGACGATGTAAATTTCTACCAGTAAAAATAAATATATGTTTATGATCATAATTTTGACTGAAATTCAATATCAACAGGCAGATTTTTTTTTTCTTTTTTTAATTTACTGTTGGAAGTTTGCACCAGCGACGACAGAGGATAGTAAAACCGGTTACAGCTGTAGCATCACCATTTTGAGGATGTGATAATTCCTTTTTATTCACAGTTCCATGATTGTTGCTTTATTCATTGAGTTCGTGCTAATATAGTTGTTTATGTCCAATCATGTCTTTATATTTTAAAAATATTTTAATTGTACTTTATGTTTAAGGTATTTAAATTCAATTGAATTTTGTATTCAGTTCTCTTCATATCTCTGGATTTTTATTTATTTTTTTTTTTTTCTTTGTAGAATTATTACTAACAAGGAAGGTCTCTATACTGGGCATACTCAGAATTTTTTGAAAAAAAAACTATTTAAACTACGTATGTATGAAATAAGGGATCACTCAAAATTAGCGGAAGAATTACAGTGAAAAGTCTGTAAAATAAAATAAAATAAAATAAAATAAAATACTTTCGAATATGTGGCGTGAAAAGACGAAAGCGTCACGTGATTTGGCGATCTGCATTTTTTCTCGCCAAAAGCAAACGATTTTAATGAAACTAATAACTGTTGGAGTTTAGAATGTGTGTAAATGATATTTAATAAATTTAAACATTAACAATGAGAGAATTTAATATGTTATATACACAAACACAGGGGTGCAAAAATCTAGGCGCCAGAGGGTAGTCTCTCACCACTAAAATTTTAAAGTGTTTTTCGCTCAAAATTTAATAGCATTCTAGCAAGAATTTTACATGAAATATTAGACGAAGAAAAACGAAATAAATTTTGTGGTGAGAAACTGCCTGCTGGCGCCTAGATTTTTGCAGCCCTGCACAAACACATATCATTGGAAAAAATATTTTCATATATAAAATAACTCATATTTTGAAAAATTATTTCCATACATTTAAGCGCATTAAAAATAAAAGCCAGCAGCAAAATAGATTCGATAATGCTCAATACGACTTTGAGCTTGAAACAATTTTAATAAATTAAATTATGAATCTCGTTTTAAGTAAATTTTAATCGTTAAATTTGAATGTAAATAAATATAACTATCGATATAACACAATCATATTTAAAACAAACTAAAACCGACAAAACTAAAACTATTTAAATTAAATTTATCTAAGAAAGTTCGACATGAACCTTTTTTTTTGCCCATTAAAGTGTATTTTTAACATATAAAAGTATTTTTTGACATTGCATTCCGTCGCCACCCGATGGAAAAACGCCAAATGACAAATATTCATTATTTTTTTCCGGGGCTGTATGCAGGTTCCACTGATTTTTTATAAACATATATATCTTCATAAGAAGAACATTCTCTAATTTTTCCAGATTTTTCGGAGTATGTAAGATCTACAAGCTACGAAAGTTAGAGACAACATCACATTTTGTATAGCGAAGACGATTTCAACCTTTAACCCATTAGTGCCTAGCGTCCCTTTTTAGGGACGATTATAAAAATGACAAGAAAGCACTTTTCACACCAGTAAATAGGAAGATGCATAAACAGTATGTTTCACGAGACAAATTTCTCAATAAATTAAGATAAAATTTATTCTTCTTTTAAAGTGGTGGGAAATCCAAAACTTCATTTTTCATGATGAAAATAACTTGGGCATTAATGGTTTAAGGGGCAAAGAATTTTTATTCGTAAAATACGGCAATTATTGAATGATAACAGAATTTAAAAACAAATTTATTACAAAACGTGTAAAAGCTTTCCTTCCCGTACTTAATCGAATTAAAATTTTCATTCCAAAATTACGGTGTCAATATGGATTTTCGCAATTAAAATTAAGTGCAATGTATTATTTACCACCAATCTTTAAGGGGTTATTCGGGTCATCGATTAAAATATTTAAAATCATGAGAAATAATGTTTTTAATAATTTAAAAAGGAAAGTTGGGTCATCGATTTTTATTCTGTGAAATGAGAATTAAGGAAAAACAACCCCTTTATCACCTACAAAATATCTCAATCACTTAACCCTTTCCGGCACGGGCAAAATCTGTACTAAAATGGGAAAATATGGAATGACACCGGAATTCACAAACGAATTATTTTAATATTTTGAATTCCTTAATTTAAGCTTTTATTGCAAAAGCAGAATTTTACTGAATTGTTACTGGTGCCGTTTGCAAGTTTGAAATTAAAATTAGGTATCCCAGACCGGGCACAGTGTGCCGGAAAGGGTTAACTGATAAATACTTTTGAAAGAAACTTAATAACGCTTATTTTTTTCTTGTCTTTTACAGAATTTTTTTTTTTTTATTACCGGTTTTTCAAGACAGAGATTTTTGCATAATTGAATCAGAAAAATGTTCGGATTAAATAATATACAATTTACAATAAAAATTTACTGGTGAGAATAATATGGTTGGAATATGGATACCTGTACGTGGTATGGGCAAATTCTGATTGACAAAAACACCTTGTCCATATGACGTAGTACTTGAAAATCAGGGAAGCAGTTGAAGCACTAGTTTTTGATACCACCAAAAGGAAAGAGTAAAATTTATCTCCTCTAATTAAGGGTGTTCTTAAATCAAAAAGGCAGAGCTGCCAAGTCTCCGGCTTTTTTTATACCGGTATTTTAAAACAGAAAATAATGTTTTATTTTACTAGGACATTCTGTGGATTTAAGAGTTGAACATTTTCTCTAAAATAATACTGGTGTTCAAAAAGCCGGAGACTTATCAACTCTGAAAAGGGCAACTTTGTGACACATGCATTAATTTATTTTTGTTCGGAAATGCATGAAAATAGCAGGTGTTGTTATTCAGAAACTGTCTAATTGCACTCATTCTTTTGTTTTTTAAAACACAATAGATTTTTCATAAAAAGCCTTCAAAGTTGACACTTTTGAGCATATTTCCCAACGAAAGCTCAAAAACCGGTCGAAAAGGAGGAGAAAAACCGGTAATTGCGTCATCGAAATAGCTTATAGCTCGATAAGTAATTTAATTATCATAAAATGGAAATATAAGTTCGATTCGAAATTGCTTCCATAGTCAGGCATTCCAATTTTATAACTTTCTGTTAAAAAATGAATTTGTAAATGTGTCAAAACGTTTTGCGCTTGTTGAGCGAAGCAGTTTAGAACACCCTTAAGGCATTTTCTTCATTGGTAAACTACCGTATTTACTCGTGCATTGGGCGCACGCGTATATAAAGCGCACCCCTACTTTACAGGTAAAAATGGCGATTTCTTAAAATCTCGTATATAACGCGCACCATAAATTTGATACGCTAATAAAGAATGACCAAATGAGTTTCAGTTAAAAAAAAAAAATATCGAAACAAACATTACATCAAACCAGAAAACAAGACGAAAATGCATTTTTAAACTTCGGGTTGTAAGAGAATGACGGGAAATAGGAATGAGTGACGGTAAAGAGAATTGCTAATTAGCGTTTAGATAATTTCATTAGCTCTGTTGTATAAAAAAACTGCAAGGAATGAAATAAATATGCAGTAATACTTCAATTAAGTAACATTTTCCGAGTTTCAATATCTTCTTTGAATAATTTCTTGTTCCATATGTACATCGTTCGATTCCATCCAACAATAAAAAATTATTCCGTGTATAAGGCGCACCTAGGAGTTTTGCCCAATTTTTTTGGAGAAAAAGTGCGCCTTATACACGAGTAAATACGGTAAATTTAATTATGGGACACAAATTTGATGTCAATCGAGTAATATTCATGCAACAGATGCTTGTCCCAAACGGGTTAACCCTTTATCTACCGAATTATGAATCCGTGAAAATTTTACATTCTAAAGCATTTTAAGTACAGTAGAACCCCGATAATTCGGATTAATTGGGACCGGACCCAATCCGGATTATCGAAAATCCGGATTATCCGGAGAATTAGAAAAAAATGAAATAAAATAAAACATACTTACAGAAAATCACCTGTATGTTAAACTTATTGAATATTTACAGATAGTAAAAATGTTTACTTTGCTTAATTCTTCTGAAAATATTTCAGAAAAAGTTTTTTTGATTCAGAATACGACGAGAAAACAAGTTAATGTTATGGAAATTAACCAATCGCTTCTCAAACTTGGAAAAAAAAATATGACTAAACCGATCCGGATTATCCGGAGATCCGGATTTGCGGGGTCCGAATTTGCGGGGTTCTACTGTAAATTGTTTAGACTTAATTAAAACATTTACATAATTATTTAATACAGTAGAACCCCGCAAATTCGGACCCCGCAAATCCGGATCTCCGGATAATCCGGATCGGTTTAGTCATATTTTTTTTTCCAAGTTTGAGAAGCGATTGGTTAATTTCCATAACATTAACTTGTTTTCTCGTCGTATTCTGAATCAAAAAAACTTTTTCTGAAATATTTTCAGAAGAATTAAGCAAAGTAAACATTTTTACTATCTGTAAATATTCAATAAGTTTAACATACAGGTGATTTTCTGTAAGTATGTTTTATTTTATTTCATTTTTTTCTAATTCTCCGGATAATCCGGATTTTCGATAATCCGGATTGGGTCCGGTCCCAATTAATCCGAATTATCGGGGTTCTACTGTATATGTTTGAAGGATTTTAGAAGGACTGAAGGCAGGGGTGCAAAAATCTAGGCGCCAGCAGGCAGTTTTTCACCACAAAATTTATTTCGTTTTTCTTCGTCTAATATTTCGTATAAAATTCCTGCTAGAATGCTATTCAATTTTGAGCGAAAAAAACATTAAAATTTTAGTGGTGAGAGACTACCCTCTGGCACCTAGATTTTTGCACCCCTGATTGAAGGATTTAGAAGGTTTAATTAAATTTGAATTTACAGGGATTTTGGTCAATACTCAAAACCCAACGCAAATTTTTTATTTTAAATTGTTTTTTTAGTATTTGTAGAATTATAAAATGTACAATTAGGATGTTCTTAAAATCTATAAATATTCCGAACATGTGTTCTTAAAATCTAAATATTCGGAAATATTTCTATATTATTTCCGAATTGAAAAATCCACATCCCCGTCCCTCAGCGAAAAGAAAGTTGAAAAGAATCACAGGCAAAAGAAATCATCCTTTTAAAAATATTTTTGTTTTGTGTGACTAATAATGCTTTTGGAACAAAATAAATTAATGTATCTGTAACTCATTCTAAACAGTATTACAACTAATCGACATATTAAAAGAATTTTATAAGTAATTTTAATGGTACTTATAAGTATCATCGGTAGATAAATAGTTAAGCAGAAAAATTAAAACCATTAGTTTTTTCGTAAAAGTTAATATTTAAACGGTTTAATTATTAATAAAATATTATCGCAAATAATGATCTTGCATGAAACAAAAAATAGAAATATCTTTCTCTATCAAAATGTATTGAAAAATACTTGTAAAAACATATCATTAAATAATAGCTATAGAACATTAATAATAATAATAATAATAATAATAATAATAATAATAAAAAAAATTTCTTGCACCAAGTTTTATGCAAACAAAATTGCATGTGACATTGCTTCCATTTACGAGAATAAAACAGCATAGTATTAAAAATTTAACGCTTTTAAAAAGTACATGAAAATTTAATGTTTCAATAAAAACGTCCGTCCACCTTTTTTCTCCTTTTTTTATTTTATGCAATATTTTTCTTAACGCATAAGACAATAAAAAAGCGAGGATGTAGTATAAAAAATTAATAAATCCGCATCATTAATGAAACATTTTATTCTGACTTTTATTTAGCTGTTTCAATTGCGATTTTTCGCTTGATATCCTTTGTTTTCAACTTAAATTTAATTTTAACAAGCATAAAGGAAGCATTTGTAATTATTCATTTGTTTTAAGTAAACATTTTATTTCCCGAGGTGCTTTATTATTTGAATTTACGCTATTTAGAGGTGGGCGTACAAAGACAAAGATGTATATTTTTTCATTTGTTTAAAGTAAATTATTAAATTATTTTATATCGTAAGGTGCTTTAGTAATTAAAAATGCGCTATTTACAGTGTGACAAAGACAACGATACATAGTTTCAGGTGCGTTCGCAATTATGTACCGTATTTACTCGTGTATAGGGCGCACGCTTGTTTAGGGCGCACGCTTGTTTAGGGCGCATCCCTATTTTACAAGTAAAAATGGCGATTTCTTAAAATCTCGTATATAAGGCGCACCATAAATTTGATACGCTAATGAAGAATGACCAAATGAATTCAGTAAAAAAAAAAAGTCGAAACAAACATTACACCAGACCAGAAAACAAGACGGAAATGCATTGTTAGACTTCGGGTTGTGAGAGAATGACGGGAAATACGAATGAATGACGGTAAAGAGATTTGCTAATTAGCGTTTAGATAATGTCATTAGCTCTGTTGTATAAAAAACTGCAAGGAATGAAATAAATATGCAGTAATACTTCAATTAAGCAACATTTTCCGAGTTTTAATATCTTCTTTGAGTAATTTCTTGTTTCATATGCATATCATTCGACTGCATCCAACAGTAAAAAATTATTCCGTGTATAAGGCGCACTTAGGAGTTTTGCCCTAATTTTTTGAAAAAAAAGTGCGCCTTGTACACGAGTAAATACGGTATATAAGTAACACCTATAGTTATCGTTCCGTACGTCCGTCCGTCTCTCTGCACATAACAGAGCAAAAACTACTCAACCGAATTATTTGAAATTTAAAATATATAATTGTTGCCTAATTTGTTGAGTTATTTCAAATTTTATGAAAATCGCATTGATAGTTTAATGGTAGAAACAATTAAAAGTATTCTGTTACACGACGGTCAATGGAAAAAAATAGTTTCAAGTACATTTTAATGGTGTCACACTTTTCCAAACATAATAAAATTGATATGAATCTATAAAGTATATACTGAAATATAAATTATGTACAATAAGTGGTGCAAAGAATATTTGTTACTAACATACAGGTTCACACAATAGTACATAATGGTAATACACTGCTCAAAACAATTAAAGGATATTTGAAGTTTTGTATAAAATAAAGATATAAACGAAATTTTTTTTTTTGCCGAAAATAGAAGAAGAGAATCACAAATGCAAATTTTTCAAACTGTGGAGTATGCAAATTTTGAGTTCGACGTCAAAAACGGCGCTTCAGCGGCAGCGAATGACTTTCAACTGGATAAAAGAGAATGAAGACAAGGATGACCGGCATTCAGTGATTGCTTTGTTTCGATGAGTACGATGTCTCAGCGAAGTCACTTGACAGATTCAAAAGCTTGGAGAATTGTTGGTAGGTTAGAAGGGGGCCAAACTCAAGCCGAAGTCGCGCAAGCCATTGGAATGTCACAAAGTGTCATTTCCAGGATCTGGAACCGTTTTTTGGAGAGTGGATGTGCAGGCCGAAGACCAGGGCAAGGTCGTAGACGGGCAACAACGCCCAATGAAGATCGGTATTTAGCGTTAACAGCTCGGAGACACCGAAACATGAACGCTACTCTTCTCCAACAACACCTTCGCTCGGCTACAGGCACCACGATTTCAACTCAGACTGTCCGAAACCGGCTCCATGCTGTAGGTCTGTATGCTCGCCGACCGATGGTATGTGTTAGATTAACATCAATGCATCGTCGCGACCGCAGGGAGTGGGCAACCGAGCATGTCAACTGGAGGAGAAATGAATGGAGCAATATTCTGTTTTCTGACGAGTCCCGTTTTTCTGTGCATCCGGATAATAGGCGTATTTTCATCTGGAGGGAGCGTGGCAGTAGGAATAATCCTGCGTTCGTGCACGAAAGTGTCAGATTTGGCGGCGGAGGAGTGTTGGTGTATGGTCGCATCTCCGTTGACGGGCGCACTGACCTCGAGATGGAGCTCTGACTGGTCGCCGATATAGGGATGAGATCCTCAGACCTATTGTAGTCCCTTACGCTGCAGCAATCGGAGATAACTTCATTTTAATGGACGATAACTGCAGGCCACATCGTGCAAACCTGGTGGAGGGTTTCCTTTTCGAGGAAGGAATCGTTCGAATGGAATGGCTAGCGTGTTCTCCAGACATGAATCCAATCGAGCACGTTTGGGACGCTCTAGGAAAACGAGTTTCTGGCCGCCAACAACCTCCACAAACTCTCCAAGAACTGGAAAGAGCTCTTCTGGAAGAGTGGGGCAGAATACCCCAACTCGTCATTAATAGCCTCATTGAGTCCATGTCTCAAAGGTGTTCAACGTTGCTGGCCGCCCGTGGAAACCATACCCCCTACTGAAAATGATTTTCTTTGAAGAAAGCATTTTTTCTTATTCTTTTTTTCTCATATGCACAAATTGTGTCTTTTTCCTTTTGTACACAAATGCGCAATAAAATGCATTTTTTTTCTGCCAAACATGTGTAATTTATTCTCATATAACCTACTATGTCTGTCGACCATGTATCAATCAGCTAGAAAGTTTCCCAGATACAAAATCCACCTAAAACTGCAATATCCTTTAATTGTTTTGAGCAGTGTACATAATGGTAATACATAGTGGTATGGAGGGAAACACTGTTTAGGCACATTTTAATTACATTAATTCGCATTATATGTTCGTTTATGGGAGGCAGGCCCTGAACCCATTGAAAGACGGTGGGCTAAATTAAATCCCACTTAATTTTAACTAAGGTTTGTACCAGGAAATGTTAATTGAATTTTATTTTTATGGCTTTTGAGAAAATTGTCGAAAAACTGTGGTTTCTTATTTTGAATAAATTTTTTCTGAATTTCCGGTAGTAATGTTAATAGTAAAATAGGGGGGGGGGGGAGGACTCTCTGAATTTGCTTAATTCAAAAAATGCAATATTAAAAGAATACGCTTTGAAGATCACCTAAAATTCATCATAATCAATACTCTTTTATTTTTTTAATCTAATGTTTACCCTTTAGTTAAAAAAAGAGAAATTTATAAGAGATACTATCACACACCATCAATAAATGTTAAAACTGTTTAATCTGTTCAATTAAATGGGGGAACATTATGATTCATGTGATATTAAACCTCACAATTGATCTTTTATGATCATTTTTTCCCCTTTTTTATTTCTCGTAATCTTGCTCGGTGTAAAGAAAGCCACTTCATTATTAATTTCCTTTTTATAAAAGATTAATATATCTACGGTTTTAAAATACGGCAAATGTTATTTTGAATAATAAACATGAAAGAAAAGAAGATAATTTTTTTGCTGATGTATTATCACTGAAAAATGTTCCATTAAAAAACTACTATCGAAGAAGAATAGTGTTAAATATTTGTTTAAAAGATCTACACTAACAAGCTTCCTAAGCAAGTAAATTATTATGATATTGATTCTACTATATCAGGTTATGAATATGATACTTATAGCAATAATTTAATAAAAGTTTTAATTTTGTAAGTATTTAAAATAAATAAATAAACAAAAAGACAAGATTGGATCAAACTGAGTATATTCAGTTACATATTTATATATTTATAAGAAATACAGCTGAAATAAAAACAGATAAATTACATTGCATTTTGTAACACAACCAAACTGATTGGTAAAGTTATACGAATTAAATATTTCCAAATGAGCGAAAAATTGCCCAGGCCGGGAATCGAACGCAGGCACTTGGCTTACCAGGCCAGTGCTTTACCGTTTAACCCTTTAACGTTCATTGGCTTCGCCACGAAACCACAAAATTTTAATTCCGATATGCAACACTGACACCGGTATTTTTATCTAAAAATATCCCTTTTATTATGTATGTGAAAAATCACGTTTTCTTATTTAGAAATATATTTGTTCTTAATTACCGTTGTCATTCATTTATTTCGACATCTTAGCAATGAAAATGCTTTGATCGTTAAAGGGTTAAGCTAACTGGGCACGAAAACCGGTGAGCATTTTCCGCCCAGATAACCTTGTATGTCATAACATCTGGTTTGTCATTTAGACAGCTAAACAAAATACACCGCAGCTAAAGGAACTCCAGAGAACGAATATGGAAAAGAACGTATATGGAAATATTTAATTCGTATGATAACTTTACCAATCAGTTTGATTGTGAAAAAAAATGCAATTTATCTACGTATCTATCGTTCTCTGGAGCTCCTTTACCTGCGGTCTACTCTATTGAGCTGTCTGCATGACAAACCAGATGTTATGACCTACAAGGTTATTTAGCCGAAAAATGCTCACCGGTTGTCGTGCCCAGTTAGCTTAACCCTTTAACGTTCAAAGCATTTTCATTGCTAAGATGTCGAAATAAATGATTGACACCGGTAATTAAGAACAAATATATTTCTAAATATGAAAACGTGATTTTTCACATACAAAATAAATGGGATATATTTAGATAAAAATACCGGTGTCAGTGTCGCATATCAGAATTAAAATTTTGTGGTTTCGTGGCGAAACCAATGAACGTTAATTCATTAGTGCCTAGCGTCCCTTTTTAGGGACGTTTATGAAAAAGTCAAGAAAGCACTTTTCGCACCAGTAAATAGAAAGATAAATAAGCGCTATTTTTCACGAGACAAATTCCTCAATATATTAAGATAAAAGTTATTTGTCTTTTAAAAGTGGTGGGAAACCCAAAATTTCATTTTTAATGAATAAAATAATGTGGGCATTAATGGGTTAAAGGGTTAAACAGTAAAGCATTCCTTGTAAGCCAAATACCTGGGTTCAATTCCCGGCCAGGGCAATTTTTCGCTCAGTTGGAAATATTTAATTTGTAAGAAAAATAACATGTATTTACATATTTTGAAAGAACCTATGTCAAATAGGCAGCGGACTTGAAAGAAAACTAAAACTAGCTTAAACAACCAATCACAGTTAAACATAAACAATAGTTTTAAAATAAAAACTGTATTGATAATAAAATAATGTAATGCTTTGAATACAATAGTCTAACAATAATATAAAAAAAAAAAAAAAAAAAAAAAAAAAAAAAAAAAAAAAAAAAAAAAACACGTCTTGCATTTTTTTTATTTGCTATTTCTTTCTTTTCACCTATTTTATTATTTTTTCTATCGTTGTTATTTTATCTTCTATTGTTTCTATTGTTTATTATTTTATCTATACTCTACTTTATTATATTTTCTATCGTTTCTATTATTCTGCTCCGAATAATTTATACATTTTTTAACCTTTTAAATGCATAGTGTAATTCAGGAGTAACGTTATCTTCTTCTTATTATTATTAAAGCGCTTTCCATTGGTCTTTTGGTGAACAGTTATGTGTTACTTATGTTAGCTATTGCAGTATTTTGGTCGTGAAGCCTGTTTTTGTAATGATTTTTTTTATCATGAGGAGACTATAACATCTTTCATTTATAATGCTTCCAATGTGCTCGTCTTGCATTACTTTTCTATCTCTATCCTCCTCAGTCCCGAGAAAAATATTACGAGAGACCACAAAAACCGATTTTAAATTACAAAACGGAATCTACATAGTTGTATGAGTCTTTGTAATATGTAAGCTTTTAACCCTTTAACGATCAAAGCATTTTCATTGCTAAGATGTCGAAATAAATGAATGACACAGGTAATTAAGAACAAATATATTTCTAAATAAGAAAACGTGATTTTTCACATATAAAATAAAAAGGATATTTTTAGATAAAAAACCGGTGTCAGTGTTGCGTATCGGAATTAAAATTTTGTGGTTTCGTGGCGAAACCAATGAACGTGAAAGGGTTAAATGCATATTGTATCATTTTCGATACAATAAGTGTTCCCGATTCATTGGGGGGTTTTATTCACATATTAAGTATTCTCACCAGAAATTTAAAAAAGCAATTTTCACTCTACTTAATGACAGACCATTCGGAATTAAATAAAGAAAAATTTACTATTTAGATTTTTCTGGTATAAATTCTGATTCTTTGAATTACGCATTTTTTGGAACGCCTTCTATCCTATGCATTTAAGGGTTAAAACTCGTGCTGTGCAGTGGTATATCTATAAAAGCATTTAATTTTATTTCCCAAACGCCAGATTGGCACCGGAATTTTGGTTTAAAAAAAAAATTACGGTTTATCGAATTCGTAATATATAGTTTTTTCTTATTTACAAATAAAGCTGTAAGCTATTAAAAAAAGATTTAGATGAAGTCCTGTTATTTCCATACTATTAAATTTAATATACAGGGTTGTAAAACATTTCGTATTCAAACATTTTTTTATAACAGCGCAACAACCCTTGCATCAAGATCCGAATACTTATAAAACTCCTTATAGTACAGGGCTGCCAAAGGCGACTATTATTTTAATTGTATTTTGCACCACATTTTCAAAACAAAAATCTGCTATGTATGCTGTGAACAGTAGAGCAGCTTTGATATCTTACCTGGCTGAGATGAATGTAACACCCAGTCTATGTAAATGAGATACTTTATATTGTTATGAACGATTGGGGAAAAGATTAGCTGCAAATGAATTAATATGAAAGTAATAAATAAAAAGAGAAAAATATATAAATATAAATTTAATGAAAACAATAAGTTAGAAAAGTTATGTGTTCTTTTATAACGTGTAAAAGAGAAAAATATTATAAAATGTGTTTTTAAATTATAGTGGTGCGAACAGAATATAAAAAAATAAATTAGAATTTTGTGAAATCTATGGATCATCCAAAACTAAACAAGTTTTTCAATCTTCTTTTTTTTACATAAAAAAGCTTATACTTCCTTTTTTATTACATGGTCTCCTTTTTTATTACATGGTATTAAATTTCAAATCTTCTTTTATATTCAATATATTTCCTTTTTCATTTTCCATAATTTTAATTTAAAAAAGCAAATCCACTCAAATTATTAATTTGTTTTTGTAAAAGATTAATGTTTCGAAGGTTTTTAAGAAATATATTATCCTGAACAACAAGCACGAAGAAAATAAAATCAAAATAATTTTTATTTCCCTCAGTGTAGTATCAATGAAATAAAAAAATTATTTAAAATCTACTGGAGCATAAAAATTGTTATTAAATATTTACCTGAAAGATTTCTTCTTGCAAGCTTTAGTTATTTATGAGAGATTTTATTTTATCAGAGTAACATGGAGACTAAAGAAAGAGAGATGATAACGTACAGGTAATATTTTATTCATAGAGTTCTGTTTTATTTATATGAAAATTTTGATTTTGTAATGTATACAGGGTAATTCTAAATTTATGGTACAAAATTTAAGGGTTGGCAAAGTACATTGTAAAAATCATTTATTGTATAAGAATGTAGGGGCCAAAGTAGCGCGTTGATGTTTAACCATTGATGTTTAACCATGATGTTGGCCATTTGTCTCTTTTAATTTCAAATTTTCTCACACCAGAAAATTCATATACTATTTTATTCTTTATTGCTAATAGACGTTTCATGATTAGACAAAGAAAAAATTCTTTGAAAACTGTGAAATTAAAAATAAAATCAAATTTTGTGGAATCTCCGCATGATCATCTAAAAGCAATCAAGAGTTTTTAATCTTTTTTTTTTTTTTTTTTTTTTTTACATAACAAAATATATACTTAATGGATAACATACTTATAGGATAACATGGCATTAAATTTCTATTCTCCTTTTAAGTTCAATATATCTCCTTTTTTATTTGCCGTAATCTTATTTTAACAAGCAAAACCACTCAAATTGTTAATTTGTTTTTATAAAAGATTAATGTTTCGATGGTTTTTAAAACTCGCAAGATGTTATCATGAGTAACAAACACGAAGAAAATAGAAGCAAAATAATTTTTATTTATCTCAACGCAGTATCAATGCAATAAAAATTTAATTTAAAATCTACTAATGCATAAAAGAATGTTATTAAATATTTACCTAAAAGATTTCTTCTTGCAAGCTTTAGTTATTTATGACGAGATATTTTACTTTATCAGAGAAATATAGAGAACAGAGGGAGTTAAATAATATAGATATAATATGTTTATACTTTATTTACATATAAACTTTAATTTTGTAATATATATACAGGGTAGTTCTAAATTGATAGTGCAAATTTTAACGGTTGATACAGAACATTGTAAAAATTATTTATTGTATAGGAATGTATGGGCCGAAGTGGTGCGTTGAAGTTTAACACTAGAACCGCGAGAAAATTCATTCAAGTTTTATAAAAATATTTCTCACCGGAATTTTCGTTTAAAACTGTTTAAATTATATATTTAAATTATTTTTGTCTAACTTATGTTTAGCTAATTTTATAAAAAAAATTCTGCTTCGAATCAACATTTTTGCATATGATACGGGTAAAAATGGCCCGTCGCCGCGGATCTAGTGTTAATCAAGGGGGCAATTTGGCCCTCATTTCAAATTTTCTCACACCCGAAATTGCGGTACTATTTTATTCTTTATTATAAACAACCGTTTCATAATTTCACAAAGAAAAAATTCTTCTTTGAGAATTTTCAGAGTGAAATCAAAAATAAAATCAAATTTTGTGAAAGATACGCATTATAATCCAAAAGCAATCAAGTTTTTTAATCTTCTTTCTTACATAAGAAAACCTATACTTAAACATGGTATAAAATTTTAATTCTCCTTTTATGTTCAATGTATCTCCTTTTTTATTTGCCGTAATCTTATTTTAGCAATCAAAACCGCACAAATTATTAATTTGTTTTCATGAAAGATTAATGTTTCGAAGGTTTTTAAGACTCTGAAAATTTTATGGTGAACAACAAGCACGAATAAAATAGAAGCAAAATAATTTTCATTCCCCTTATTTCCCTTATATCAATGAAATAAATAAAAAGAATACTGCCCAGTTAAACTGATGGCATTGAGCTCACAGGCTACAAATACTAATTGCACATTAAAGCCTTATATTTTCAAGGGTTAATTCCGTTCGAAAAAAAACTAAGAAGGGGAAACAGCTCTCCCCTTTCCTCTTTTTTTTATACTTAATCATTGAACCTCCTATACTATCAAAGACATGCTTTATCATATAAAAAATCTATATCCAAAATTCAGAGCAAATTAGATAATTCTTAATAAAAACCCATTTAGCTTTTATATAATTTAAAAAGAGTTATCCCCCTCTTTTTTACTTAACCATTAAACTTCCAAAACTATTCAGAGATTTGAACGAAATCTGAAAATTCTGCTTGAAAAACCCATTTATATAAATTAAGGGGGGGGACATTAGAACCCCTGTTCCCCCTATTTATACTTATTCAATGAACACCTAAAAACAGCCACGGACTCGCCTCATCAGAATGATCCTAATCTAAATTTTGAACGAAAACTTAATTCTGCATGGAAATCCCATTTATATCAACTAACGGGGGGGGGGCATTAGAACCCCTGTTCCCCCTATTTATACTTATTCAATGAACACCTAATGACAGTCACGGAATCGCCTCATCAGAATGATCCTAATCTAAATTTTGAACGAAAACTTAATTCTGCATGAAAATCCCATTTATGTCAAGTGACGGGGGGGGCATTAGAACCCCTGTTCCCCCTATTTATACTTATTCAATGAACACCTAATAAAAGTCACGAAATTGCCTCATCAAAATGATCCTATATTTAAATTTTAAACGAAAACTCTTAATTCTGCATGAAAAACCCATTAAATCAATTAATGGGAGGGGCATGAGCCCCCCGTTCCCCCTGTTATACATATCGAATGAACTCCAAAAACTAATCAGGGAAGCGCCTTATCAGGATATACCTATATACAAAATTTCAAGTGGATCCGATATTTTTATCATGAGTTATCGCGTTACGTACATACGAACATACATACAGAACGGACGGGCACATAAGCTCTCAGGCTATGATAGCCTGTGAGCTAAAAATTAATTTAAAATCTACTAACACGTAAAAAATATTATTAAATATTTATCTAAAAGTTTTCTTCTTGCAAGCATTATTTATTTATGACGAGATTTCTTTTTATCAGAGTAACATACCCGTAAAGCATCGTGACGTCACTGCAATGTCGTTGTGAAGTCACATTGTGAATTTGTGACCATAGATTGTCGATGTGAAGTCACAGTGACTAAAATGTGAAGTCGTTATGGCCGTTTTAGAGATCTTTTGTGACGTTTCACAAAATGGTCACAATGTGACTCATTTGTGAAAAATGTGTCATTTGTGACTAATTTGACTTTAACATTGTGACGAAACTGTGACAAAAGCGACGATATTTAATTTGCCAAAAACATGTTTTTATAAAGTAAATAACATGTTTTGAAGGATATTTATAATTTTCTAAAGATTTTTAAGGAAGTCACACCTCAGTCACAATGTGACGTCACTGAGTGGTGGCATTTTGGTCACAGATGTGATGTAACCAAAGTGACTCACAGTGACGTCACTGTGACGCATGCTATTGGGGATAGAGACCATAGAGAGAGATAATAATATAGAGATGATATGTTCTATTTTATTTACATGAAAATTTTAATTTTGTAATATACAAGATGGAACCCGTCGAATTTAGTCGAAAAAAAATGTTTAGGGTCATTTCCATAATAACGTGTCATATCTGTTACACAGTTAAAAAATCGCTATGCTTGTTGGCCACCGTTATTTTCGAAAAGTTTCATTCGCACTATTCAACAAATGAGATATCTCCGATAAAATAAGTCACATTTTTTTGTTCTAAAATACTGGTAGCCAAAAATCGTTGTACGTGACAGATATGACACATTTTCATGGAATTAGTCTTAGGCAGGAATTGCTTCATTGATTTTTAATAAGCCTACATGAAAAAATTAGTTACAGCAAAAAATGCGTCTTACATTGGCTAGTCCAACTCTCAAGCAAATATTATTTTAACTTAAAGTTAACAAAATGTTATTTCTATAAAACTCGGTTGTCAAATTTATTAAAATTCAACTTTAACCCTTTAACGATCAAAGCATTTTCATTGCGAAGATGTCGAAATAAATGACTGACACCGGTAATAAGAACAAATATATTTCTAAATAAGAAAACGTGATTTTTTTTTTTCACATACATAATAAAAGGGATATTTTTAGATAAAAATACCGGTGTCAGTGTTGCATATCGGAATTAAAATTTTGTGGTTTCGTGGCGAAACCAATGAACGTTAAAGGGTTAAAGTTTGTGTAATCATTGTCAACCATTTAAGGACGAGCGACACGTATATGTGCTGCAAAAAAGGCTTAAGAATCCTTGTTTATCCCCACCAGTAAAATTTTACTGAAAATTTTACATTATTTAATCGGTGCATTTTCTCGATTTAATAAGGTACAGATGTCTGTTTTTTAAAACCGGTGACAAAACATTAAAAATTTCGTAAAATGAGCGCGTCGTGAAGGGGTTAAAGTACAATAGAGGGATTTATTATAAACATGAAGTTATCATTTGAATCTGTTTCACTTGGTAATTCGGGAAGAAAAATAGCAAAACAGTATGCACCATTTTTTTTTAAGTGGTATTTTATTTGATCATTTAAAAATAATTTAAATTCAAAACTTGAAGTCACGATTGTCAGAACACATTGCATTCGAATAGTAGCACACTTAATTTTCAGATTTTAATCACAGTCCTGGAATATAATACTCTATTAAAATAATACTCTTTTAACCCTTTCCGGCACACAGTGCCCGGTCTGGGATACCTAATTTTAGTTTCAAAGTTGAAAACGGCACCAATAATATTTTAGTAAAATTTTGCTTTCACAATAAAAGCGCAAATTAAGGAATTCAAAATATTTAAAAAAATCGTTTGTGAATTTCGGTGTCAGTCGATAATTTCTCATTTTACTAACAGATTTTGCCCGTGCCGGAAAGGATTAAAAGACATGTACGATTAATAGTACACCAGACCCAAAAGGGTTGACGAAAGTTCTTTACATTCTGATAAATCCCATCGTTCGTCATTAATTCAATGACATCCCATGACAGGTAATGATTCTAGGTCGCCATGGGGATAACGTCCTATTTAAGACTGAGCAGTATTATTTCCGTATAATTGAATTGAATGTATATAGAATCGTTATAAATTTTGCTCTGACGCATTTTTGCGTACGAGTGCAACAGCCGTTATATCAAAATCTGAATATTAATAAAACTAGGGTATTACTTGTTTATCCCGTCGACCAAAAAGATATCGCCAAACTATAAGATTAAAAACCAATGACGGATGATCATGAATGTCACATTTAATGATATTAAATACGATACACGTGTTTAAAACCCCATTAAGTGATTTTTATTTCGACTTTTTTGTATTTTTATTGATATTCTACTTATTACTTGTTTTTTCATTATTTAAAATAAAAATTATGCCATATATATATAATCTGGATATTAGTTTGGCGATTTGTATATTTTGGCAAAATTGGTCGACGGTATAACTAACAAGGATAACTCCATAATCCTCCTCCCAAATATAACTCCATACTGGGCATACTCAGATTTTTTTTTTGAAAAAATTACTAATTAAACTACTCATGTATGTAATAAAGGATCACTGAAAATTAGCGGCGGAATTGCAGAAGAAAATATGTAAAAAAATAAAATACTTTCTAATATTTGGCGTGAAAAGACGAAAATGTCACACAATTTGGCGAGCAGTGCTTTTCCTCGTCAAAAGCAAACGACTTTAATGCATCTGAAACCTTTTGGATTTTTAAAATGCGTGTAAATGATGGTATTTAATGAAGTTAAAATAAAAAATGTGAGAGTTTAATATATTATATACTTATATATATTAAATTACATAGATATATATTATTTGTTGCTGTATAGTTATTTAATTTACCTCTGGAAAAAATATTTTCATAGATAAAAAATTCTTATTCAGTAAAATTATTTTCATAAATTTAAGCGTATTCAAAAGTAAAAGCCGGACGTATCCATAGCAACATAATGGAATTGAGAATGCTCAAATGACTTTGAACTTGAAACAGTTTTAATTAATTTAAATTTGAATTTCGTTTTAAATCTCAAATTTTGATGGTTAAATGTGAATATAAATACATAAAAATATTAATATAACAAAATTATACTTAAAACAAACTAAAGCTGACCAAACCAAAGATATTTAAATTATCTAAACACGTTGAACATGAAACTTTTTTTCTTTAAAATGCATTTGACAAAAAAAAAAAAAAATCATTTTAAGAAATTGCTTTTCGAATCATTTTAAGAAATTGCTTTCGAATCTATGATAAATCGCCAAATAACGAAAGCTTCATTATTTTTTTACGGACAAGGTAACGGGGTTCCGCCGAATTTTTTTTATAAACGTATATATCCACATGAGAAAAACGTTCTGTAATTTTTTCAGATTTTTTTGGAGTATGCCTGTATGGAGACTTTCCTTGTGAGTAGTACCAAAACTAGTTACATTATGAATGCATCTCACCAACCTCATCTGATTTTGGCGTACTATTTTCGAGAAGTTAATTCATATTATTTTATTTCTGTGTATCTAATGATTTCTGTATAATAAAAATAAAATCGAATTTTGTGAAATGTACACATCATGATGCAAAAGCAATTAAGAGTTTTTAATCTTCTTTCTTAGGTAACAAAAACCTATTCATAAACATGGTATTAAATTTCAATTCTTCTTTTATATTTAACCCTTTAACGATCAAAGCATTTTCATTGCTAAGATGCCGAAATAAATGAATGACACCGGTAATTAAGAACAAATATATTTCTAAATAAGAAAACGTGATTTTTCGCATACGTAATAAAAGGGATATTTTTAGAGATAAAAATCAGTATTGCGTATCGGAATTAAAATTTTGTGGTTTCGTGGCGAAACCAATGAACATTAAAGGGTTAATATACTTCTTTTTTATTTTCCTTAATCTTATTTTAAAAAGCAAAAACCACTCAAATTATTAATTTGTTTTTGAAAATGTTAATGTTTCGAAGGTTTTTAAGAAATATGTTATCAAAAAATATATTATCGTGAACAAGAAACACGAAGAAAATAGGAGCAAAGTAATTTTTATTTTCTTCATTGCAATATCAATGAAATAAAAAATTAATTTAAAATCTACTGGCGAATAAAAAACGTTATTAAATATTTATCTAAAAGATTTCTTCTTGCAAGCTTTAATTATTTATGACGCGACGTTATTTTATCGGAGTAACATTGAGACCAAAAAGAGTGATGATAACATAGAGATAACATGTTCTGTTTTATTTATATGAAAACTTTAATTTTTAATATATACAGAGTGAGTCTAAATACATGGTACGGACTTTAACCCTTTAACGATCATAGCATTTTCATTGCTAAGATGTCGAAATAAATGAATGACACCGGTAATTAAGAACAAATATATTTCTAAATAAGAATTCGCGATATTTCACATACAAAATAAAAGGGATATTTTAAGATAAAAATACCGGTGTCAGTGTTGCGTATCGGAATTATAATTTTGTGGTTTCGTGGCGAAACCAATGAACGTTAAAGGGTTAAAGGTTGGTAAAAAACATTGTAAAAATCACTTATTGTATAGGAATGTAAGGGCAAAATGGCGCGTTGAGGTTTAACCCTTTCCGGCGCAGTGTGTACGGTCTGGGCACACTTAATTTTATTTCCAAACTTGCAATTGGCATTAATAATATTTTAATAAAATCTTGCCTTTACAGTCACCGCCAAAAAAATCTTGACACTTTCGATTTTTGATGTTTTGTTAAATATCTAGAAATATACACAAGGAATTATTCTGAAACTCCTGGTGTGTAAACAAAATAGTACACGTCATATATTTTGACAAAGATTTTTCCCCGAAATCTAACAGGGGACCGTCAATAAATTGAAAAATAACGAAGATCTTTTGGATCACCCTGTCAAAACTAATGAAGTAAAACTGTTTAAACTGCAGATAATGATTAAGTGGCTTATTGTGATAAGTTGCGTCGATTTTTATGATTATAGCTTGAAAACTCGTAGAGAAATTAAAGTTTTTATAAAAACAGTCCAAAATTTTTCCAAGTTTTTTGCTTATAATTTTCAGAGCTCTTCATAAAACACAATAATCTTTTCAGAAAATATGACAAACAACATTGCACATAACACCCTGTAATCAGAATTAAAAAATAATAAAAAATGTATGAAAAATGAACGGGTTTACTAAATAATTTTTTACTGCGCATGCGTCAACGCTATTAAAATTTCATTTGCATATTATGTTAGTTAAATGTATAGAGCAACTTTTGTGAAAGTCTCAAAAACATAGCTTGAAAACTCTGAAAATTATCGTTAATAGAATATTGTCAAAATCCATTATTCCCAAAATGAAGCAAAAAGATGAGGGGCTGTTTCCATATTCCATTGATTAGTACCTACACAGTATTGCACGTACTACTATATTTGGATACAGCCCCTCATCTTTTTGTTTCATTTTGGGAATAATGGATTTTGACAATATTCTATTAACGATAATTTTCAGAGTTTTCAAGCTATGTTTTTGAGACTTTCACAAAAGTTGCTCTATACATTTAACTAACATAATATGCAAATGAAATTTTAATAGCGTTGACGCATGCGCAGTAAAAAATTATTTAGTAAACCCGTTCATTTTTCATACATTTTTTATTATTTTTCAATTCTGATTACAGGGTGTTATGTGCAATGTTGTTTGTCATATTTTCTGAAAAGATTATTGTGTTTTATGAAGAGCTCTGAAAATTATAAGCAAAAAACTTGGAAAAATTTTGGACCGTTTTTATAAAAACTTTAATTTTTCTACGAGTTTTCAAGCTATATTAATAAAAATCGACACAACTTATCACAATAAGCCACTTAATCATTATCTGCAGTTTAAACTGTTTTACTTTATTAGTTTTGACAGGGTGATCTAAAAGATCCTCGCTCTTTTTCAATTTATTGACGGTCCCCTGTTAGATTTCGGGGAAAAATCTTTGTCAAAATATATGACGTGTACTATTTTGTTTACACACCAGTAGTTTCAGAATGATTCCTTGTGTATATTTCTAGATATTTAACAAAACATCAAAAATCGAAAGTGTCAAGATTTTTTTGGCGGTGACTGTATAATAAAAACTTAAATTAAGGAGTTCTCGATTTCCAAAAAAGTCATTTGTAAATTCCGGTGTCAGTTGATAATTTCTGATTTTACTAACAGAATTTGTCTGCTCCAGAAGGTGCAATTGGGGCAAGTTGGCTCTTTTTATTTCAAATTTTCTCACACCAGAAAATTCATACACTATTTTATTCTTTATTGTAAAGAAATGTTTCATAATTACGCAAAGAAAAAAATTCTTGTTTCATAATATCCAGTGTGAAATCAAAAATAAAATTGAATTTTTGAAATATGCGCATCCATCAACCAAAAGTGATCAAGAGTTTTTAATCTTACTTATAACATAAGAAAACCTATACTTAAACATGGTATATTAAATTTCATTTCTCCTTTTATGTTCAATATATCTCCTTTTTTATTTGCCGTAATCTTATTTTAACAAGCAAAACCACTCAAATTATTAATTTGTTTTCATGAAAGATTAAAGTTTCGAAGGTTTTTTGAAACTCGCATCGTGATTAACAAACGAAAATAAAATAGAAACAAAACAATTTTTATTTCCCTCAATGGAATATCGATGAAATAAAAAATTAATTTAAAATTTACTAACAATGAAAAATGTTATTAAATATTTACGAAACAAATTTCTTCTTGTAGATTTTAGTTATCTATGACGATATTTTATTTTATCAGAGTAACATAGAGACCAGAAAGTGAGAAATGATAGCAAAGAGATAATGTGTTCTATTTTATTAATATGAAAACTCCAATTTTGTAATATATGGAAAAAAAAGCATTAAAGCCATTAGTTTATTTTACTAGTATTAAAAAATAAAATGTATTAACGTTTTCAAAATCTACTAAAACATAAGAAAGTTATTAAATATTTACCTATTATAAATTATTATTATAAAAATTATTTTAAAATGTGTCCCGGAATTAGAAAACCCTATGTAGCTTATTATTTTAAATCTTCAAGATTTTTCATTGTGATAATGAGCTAAAGCTTCCTAATTAATACTTTATTAACCCTATAATTCCCATGCTAGAACACGTTCTAGAAATTATGTAGTTCATTTCACACCAGAAAAATTCAATGACTAATTTCGTTTTATTTAAATACGGAATGTTCTGTTATTGATTAAAGCAAATATTGTTGATTTAATTTTCTGGTGGAACTGAAATATGCGAATTAAAATATCTCAGGCGGTTTGGGATCCAGAGGGTTAAAGAGAGTTTCAGAAACAATTTTAGGTACTAATTATAGCCAACTTATAGCCTGCTGATAATTAATACAGCTACCTCAATGTACCATGATATAATTCATTCTTGATTTTTAAACATAAAAACAGTACGCATTGACGTGAAAAGTAGATATTTCTTACGCCAGTAATTGGAGTTACATAGCTTCCTGAAACAAATGTTTTCTTAACATAATATAACTTTTTTACTTTTAATCCCTTGAGGAGCCATGGGATATATTTTATCCCACTTTATTTTAACGAGATTCTAACCAGAAACATTAAACGAAAGTTTACATTTTTTCATTTGGCAGCAAGATCTTGAAACATTGCATATTTTCTTATTGTAAAAAGAAAACATCGATTTTTTTGGTGAGAATTACATAATCATTATTGCCCCTCAAGGGCTTACTTGGAAAATCTTATGCAGCTTAGTATTTTAAATCTTAAAGACCTTTCAAAGTGATAATAATCTAAAGCTTCCTCATTAATATTTATCTATGAGAGTTTCAGAAACAATTTCAGATACTAATTATAGCCAATTACTGATAATTATTGCAGTTATCTCAATGTCCCAAGGTATAACTCATTCTTCTTGGTTTTGAATCTTGGAAACAATGTATACTAGCTTCAAAAGTAGATATTTCTTACACCAGTAATTGGAGTTACGAAGTTGGTTGGAACATTTGTTATCTTAATATAATTCCTTAAGTTTTAAAAGTTACAAGTAGTCTATTTTATATGCAGACTGAAGGGTATTGGATTTTCCCCTGAAATACTTTATTTTTATACTCAGCCGACGTATTGGCAACAGTGTAACTAAGCATATCTCTTAACGTATCAGAAGGAAAAAAATCGAAGCTCTTCAGACTACAGATCGATTCTTTTTCTAGAATACTTTATCTTTTTAATCAGTGTTTATTTCTATAACAGTGTAACTAAATAAATACTCTCTTAATATGTCTGAAAAAAGAAGCTGTAAATACTTTAAAAAAATTATAAGGTGAATAAAAATAAAAGTGTACAAAATACTTGCGTGCCAATCAACCACTTTATTTTTTAAATGAATAAAATGTACTTTAAACCAAAATTCTTATTTAAAAGATTTAACCATGTAGGTTTTTAAATGCCTCCACATAAAATGAAGTATCATTTAATTTAATAACTTTTCTGGTTGAAATTATGCTTTTTCCATAGCTGCAAACTTTCAACTAATCTTCCGTAATACCTGGTTTAGTTTGAGCTACGTTAACGTCATTTCAAACCAGAAAATATATTTAATGAATCTTTCTTTATTTAATTTCAGGATTGTCAGTGGAACATATTTAATTACATTTCTTTGAAAAAATTCTGGTTCGAAACTCATTAAACCAGAGTCAAATTAACGCACGTATTACGGATAATCGATGTCAGGTTGGGACCTATTTTTTTCATTTAAAAAAAGTGGGAGGTTTGCAAGTGTGAAAATACAAATATTTGTTTACATTGTACTGCTGTAGTGCATAGTCTTGATAAAATAAAGTTAAAATATTTAACTTACCTTCACAATGAAGTTAAAAGGTATTTTTAAAGAATTCTAGTAGTTCAAAATTAAAGTCGATTCTTGAATTGGGAAAGTTCTCTTGAAAAAAAAATTTAACTAAAAAGCTCAAATTTAAATAATAAACAGAAAGAAAGTTTAGCCTTCAATTTTAATTTAAGATTTCAAATTCACAATGAAAATTTCGAAAGATCTTTTATTTCACGCGATCACTAAATATAGCTCATTAAATAAAGCATATAATACTATTCTTTACTTCGTTATTTCAGGTATAAACTCGAAATTTTTAAATAAAAAGGTCGACAAAACTAGCAACTCTGGTAATAAATCGTAATAAAATTTTACAGTCATTTTTTTAAAACTTTAAAATACTGATTACTCGCTTAATGAAATTAATGTTTAATATGAATAAATTGCACAATATATTAGCTACATATTTAATTTCCTATGTAAAAATGACATAAAATAATCCTCACTAACTAAATGAATATATGAATACAGTGAAATTCTGTCTGCATATAAAATATTTATTTGTAAAATGATATTAAAAGAAAAAATATAGGAAATTTAATTTTTATTGACACATGTGACAAAAGCATTAAATTAGATCAGGAATGTCCAAATTATCACTTAGAGGCGCACCATCTAGATAAACAATGAAGGGCGCCATTTTTCACGTGATTAATGTTATCTATTTCGGAAGTGTTATTAGAAATGCATACTCGTCTTTTGCGAAATACATATATCTCACAGAAATAACTATGCACACTTAAAAAAAAAAAAAGTCAGCTGAAATATTAATCATTGTAAATTTAGAACTATATTTCCCCTTTGAGGCGTTTTCTCAAACACTTTTGTAGGATAGCTGACTAAAACGTTAATACAGTTACTTCATCAATAAGAATTTAACCCTTAACCCTTTAACGATCAAAGCATTTTCATTGCTAAGATGTCGAAATAAATGAATGACACCGGTAATTAAGAACAAATATATTTCTAAATAAGAAAACGTGATTTTTCACATACATAATAAAAGGGATATTTCTAGATAAAAATACCGGTGTCAGTGTTGCATATCGGAATTAAAATTTTGTGGTTTCGTGGCGAAACCAATGAACGTTAAAGGGTTAAACCTGTTCAGCCGATTAACAGCGAAATCATGTCTACCATAACCGACATAAATCACGTAAAAGAAAAGAAACAGCCGCGAATTTTGCTTTTGGGAATTTGATAGAATAACTGTGTTCATACGCTTCAAGGACATTTTACCAGAAATTTTGTAAAGTAATAATTGCCTTATTCAATAGAAAGAAAAAAAAATCCATCTTCAAATAAAGTGACTTGGAAATTAGGAAATTTCTGGTAGTAAAATAGCTAAAATCTCTTGATGCATATGAATCCTAAGTAATTTCTTTCTTTACAGTATTAATTATGGTTTGCAATACACATGATGTGCATATGGTGTTCATAATTTAATTATTAACCCGCCAAGACAGGAGGTGGGTATTTCGACACCTCAAAATCTCGCAGCGTATTAACCCTTTGAGGGGCAAGCAATTGCGTTCAAGTAATTCTGAACTCCCACCGGAAATTTGTAAAAAAGTTACATCAAAAAGAGGAAAAGCAATTTCACGCCTGTTTTCCACCAAAGTTAGAAAAGTGAAATTTAATAACATTTTTCTGGTGTGAATCTTCATCAATCGTAGGTGGTATATAATATATACCGCCGCCCCTCAAGGGGTTAATGGTCATTATATTAACACCAATAAATATAAATAATAATCATCGCTTTGTTTAATTTACAACAATTGTTAAAAATTTTGCGATAAAATGACAGTGTTGCCAGTGGGTTACTTTTTTTTTTCAATTTAGATTTCGTAACTGGCACCACATTTTTGAAACAGTAAACTGTGGTTAGAAAGTCATTAAATATGGCGCATTTTACTGTTTCAAAAAAGTGGTGTGAATCAAGAATTTGAATTTAAAAAAGTAGTCCATCTGGCAACACTGTAAAATGAGATAAGAATTACATTTTAAAAAGCAGTGACGACAATCATAAAAAACATACGCACTCTGGGTGTATCAGGTCTGGCACCAGTCCTCATGGGTTAGGTTTAGATTTTTTTTGTGTCGGCCGATTGTCTACTCGAGGGATATAGGCTTAGGGGAGTTGAATCAATTCTGTAAGCTTTCAGCTATCCTAACAAACAAAAGAGGCAATATTTTATACGAAGTCAACATACAGTCAGTTTGTACATTGTCATCAAAAATGAAGAATTAGTAATCCCAATGTGCGTATTATAATTAAAACAATATACAAACTACAAAAATAATTAACCTTCCTATCCTGTTCAAATTTCACTCAATCGTGATAAAAACATTTTACACCAGAATTGTTAATTAGAATATTTTAATACATTTAATTGACTGATTTCTGTAAATCTGTTATTTAACTTTCTTTCTAAAAAAAGTTCTGGTTCGAATCGTATAAAACACATTATAGTTATGGGTCGATTAGACCCATTCAGGGTAGGAAGGTTTAAAATACGCTTAATTACTATCAAAACATAGCTTTAAAATCAGTGAGGTATTTGATACTGATGTTTACTGTAGAGGTATCTATTAAAAGTTAAAACGGGTTAATTTTTACCTTCAGAAAATTTCTATACGCATTTTGTTTCTGTACTTGTTTTTGAAAAATACAGTAAAGTAGAAAAATCATGGTTACATCACAAGTATGTCATACTTAACTACATGGAAAAAAATTCAAAGCTCTTTTAGATATTTGTGAATATTCTGCTCGTATATTCATCCAGAAAGAAATTCAGGATTTCCCTTGAATCATTATTTGCAGTTAAATCTCGATTATTCCGCGAGCCTCCAAAACACCCACCACGACCCACTAATGGGTCGCGACCCATAGTTTGGGGACCGCTGGGCTAGATCAGATGTTCGAGAAATTTAGATTACTAGGTCATTTTTGGGTCATTATGAATCAAGCTATTTTTATCTGAAAAACGGCTCTAGTGGTTTTGACCGAATTTTGTATTCTACCGTTTCCGGTCGTGAGAGAATCTTTGGGATCATATGTTAAAGAAATTTCGGTAAATAGGTCATTTTTCGGTCACTGAGAGACCATTTTGTGGTCACTAAAAATGGCTTTAACGATTTTGATTAAATTTGATGTTTTTTCGTTTTGGGTCTCGAGCAGATCAAGGAGCTAAGTTGCATGTTCATTAATAATCGATTAAAGGGTCATTATGTGTCACAATGGGTCAGCAGAATTTCGATTAGTGGGTTATGTTTGGTCACTATGAATCCGGGTCAAGCTGAATGTACATAAAACCGTCTCAAACGTTATTCAAAATTTTTTAACCATTTGAAAAATGGTTGTTGTTTTCGGGAGAATGGACCCGATGATGTTACCACTTTTGAATGATGTTACCACTTTTGAATGATGTGGTCACTTTTGAATTTAAATTAAATTCTTTACTTTTAGAAGAATTTTTATTTGAATTTAAATTAAATTCTTTACTTTTAGAAGAATTTTTATTTGAATAGTAAATTAAAATGGTTAAAATCATTGTAATAAAGGAGAAAACTAACAAATTTAAAAATGGGTAGACGGAAATTAACAGATACGGAAAAAGCCGAAGCCAAAGAAATGAATGAACGTGAATATCGCATTCAATGATATTAAACACAGTCAACATGTATAAGTTGCTTATTAGTTTGGCGATTCGTATCATTTGGCGAAATTGGTCGACGGGATAACTGAGTAATACTGTATTTGGTTTGGCGCAAAAACGTCTTTCAATGCAGAAAATGATAAAATCAAAAGATTATTGAGCCGCTGAAAACCAATTACGTGTTGAAAGGCGATCACGAAAAAGGAAGCAATTTAATGCCGAACCGATTAATTGTAAAACATCATGTCGCCAGGGCGACCAATCCACTAGCCATGGCGTTTTACTATCGGTCGGTTCTAACCAGGAAAATTTGAGTGCCAATAGTGATTCTAACAAGCCGGAAAATGTTATAGCTATTACTCTTGATTTTCCACCACCTAAAAAGAAAACTAAAAAGCAATCGGCTTGGGAAAAACTGGGAAAAAACTTTTTTGATTCGATGTCTGATGGACCCATTCACAGATGCATGTGCTGCGATCGATTTTGGTTTAAAACCTCCATCACCAAAATTCTGCTCTGTAAAATCAAACAATATATGCCAAAGTCTTACAAGTATAACAGTATATGCCAAAGCTGTATTTTAATAATGATTACTTTTGCACCAACAATGTTAAATAGTTTGAAATGTTTCTTTCGTCGCCAACTTTTATGCTTGGCGACAATAGAGTGATATAACTTAAACGAACCGTACCTTCAAATTGCAGCATGTATAAAGTCATTTATAGCAGTGGCACGGATAATACACAATAAAACAACTGGTATTTAGCTTAAAATGATAGATGAATGTATCGAGTGAAACATTTTTCAAATGGTTGGGGTAATTTCTTAAATTACAATTTTTTTTTTTTATTTTATATTGTACCGTTTTTAAGAACGCGAAGATCAATGCGCTGGATCGTTTTTTCGAGAAATTTCAATTAGCAGTTCAATTTTAGGTCACTACAGGTAAAACAAAGTTTTTCTATAAAAAGGCTCCAGCAAATTTGTTTGAAATTTTTATCCTATCGTTTTCGAATTTTGAATGGCCTTTGGGTAAAGTCGCATTCTCGAGAAAATTCTATCGGTGAATCTATTTGGGTTACTATGGGTACGAGTCAAGCTAATTGTATCTAAAGAAAGGCTCTAATGAGTTAGACTAAATTTTACATTCTGTTGTTTTCGAATTCAAGAGAACCATTGAGTAGATCAGTGTTGCCAGTGGGCTACTTTCTTTCAATTCAGCTTTCGTAACTGGCATCACATTTTTGAAACAGTAAATTTCCCCTTCTTTACTCTGTGATTAGAAAGTCATTAAATATGGCGCATTTTACTGTTTCAAAAAAGTGGTGTGAATCAAGAATTTGAATTAAAAAAAGTAGCCCATCTGGCAACACTGGAGTAGATCGCATGTTCAAGGAAATTCAATTAGTGGATCATTTTGTGTCACAATGACCCTAAATCAAGATAATTTTATCTAGAAAACGGCTAACGATTTTTACTAAATTTCATATTCCATCGTTTTTAGACTCAAGAAGATTTGGAAGCAAATTAGTGGAATTTAATTAGTGGATTATCACTTTGGGTCACTATGGTCCATATGCATCTATAGATGCTTTATAAAGCATCAAGCATGATACAATGGGGATAATATATAGATAAGATATGAATGCAACGCTAATTTTGAGCGTTCTTAGCTCGGTCATCCCTGCTAGTACAGAACTAGTTTCCATTCGGTTGAATAAGTTTATGAAGAAAAATGTCTACATCATCCAATGTCGTACTTTTCTACGCTATGTTTTTTAACGTTAATTGCAATAAAATTGTCTTATTGAATTCTTTATGCCCTAAGTTATGAATTCATCAAAGTTTCATCTTCTGAAGAATTTTTCATAATATATTAGGTTTACACAGCCATTTAATAAATTTTAGAAAGATTTTGCTAATTACAAGTAATTAAATTTGTAAGGGATTTTGTGCAATATTTATAATTACCTCCAAATTTTATTTAAATACATTTTATAGAGCAGTAATCCTTTAACATTTGCGAGGGTTAGGTTCCGATAATGCCAAAATCATTATCGCAAAACTGCTATTTTTATATTCTGCGCACACCACTATTGTGGAATATTTCGCAATTCTATTCCGCCACTCAGCCAGACAGTCTCAACCAACATCAGGGTCACGTGTCCTACCAGATAATTGATATTAAAAACATTTTTTTTTTGTTCTTTTAGTTTTAGTTTATGTATTGCACTTGGCCGCAGTATGAGGGCTGCATTATTTCTTGTTCTTCGAAAAGTGAAAGAAAATAAAATATTTTTTTAATTTTAAAAAGAAAAAGTTGCTAGAAATTTAATTGTAATTTAGAATCATGACTTCTTTCTAAGAAATTAAATCTATTCATCTATAACTATGTAAATATTGTATAAAGTGTACATTTTTGATTTAATAATAATCTATAAAAAGTTCCGAGTAAGATGTTTATTTACAAATGGTGCAAACAAAGCTTCATATAATACGTGAAACTAAATACCGAATCGTGAATGTATAAATATGCTCTCTCACTATTTTTTATCAAATGAAACACAACGTGAAACTTAGTCGAAATCATGAACATTTTCAATAACTATTTTAAAACTAGTCGTTGGGGGCCACCGTAATACTTACCCATCATGGATATGTATATGAAAATAAAACATGTGAAAACTATTTATACAATGCATTACAATTCATAAACAAAATTTAAATATTGTTAATATACATAGTAATGCTATATTAAAGAACTGCTGATGTACCAATTTCGACAAATTATATAAAACGCCAAACTACTCAAGTAGTACCGAACTGCGTAAAAGAAACATCGTTATAACTCCAAAAATAATAATTCTATTAACTAACAATTAACTGCGTCGGATTAAGCTTCTCATTTCCAATTAAAATATACCTCTGAATTGAAATTTGAATGAAATACAGGGTCATGAAAAATCGAAGAATGTGGAAAACAGGATTAGAAATATCTCGACAACTAATAATCCGATCGACATCGTTTATTATGCAAAGTTTGTCTTAATTTATTGCCATTTACGTCCACTCCTTAAAATTAAAAAAATCGAAAATTTTTATATACCTTTCATCAGAACGAATTTTTCGAGAGTCTGAAAAAAAACTTTCGGATAATCGAGGTTACTGATATTTAATAGGCTTCGTTCCATTCCTACATACTAACTACATACAAAATCTCAATTTGTTCGGGAGATAGAGCGTTTACAGACAGACAGACGGACGGCAATTTTTTTTTCTAAAAATATATTTTTCGGAATCTCCACTATCTAAAACGTGCAAATCCGTCAAAATTTATTTTTGATTTTCAAAACGATTGCAAGACTTACCCTATACTACGTATGATGGGTAAATAAAAAAATAAATTTTGTATCATTCTTCCAAACGCTTTCAGCGCTTGAGTAAAAAAAAAAAAAAAAAAAAAAAAAAAAAAAAAAAAAAAAAAAATAATCGCTTCCGTGTTTTTGTCAATCATGATTTATTATTCTCTCTGTGAAATATTAATTGTAAATTTTGTATTATTTAATCCGAACGTTTTTTTTTTCTGATTCAATTAAGCAAAAATTTCTTTTTTGAAAAACTGGTGATAAATGAATAGAAATTCTGTGAAAGACAAGGGAAAAACAATCAACAATATAAACAAAATATTGATTTGTTAAGAGGTTAAAAAATGGTGTGAATGTTGAAATGTTCTGCATTTTCTAATTCACGAATAATCAAAAATCGAGTTAAGCTATTGCTGTATTTTATTGAACTAACACTAGAACCGCCATTAGGGGTCAAAATGACCCCTGCCAGATTGATAATAATCGATTCGAACCAGAATTTTCTTCATAAGGTATGTTAAAAGTATGTACCACAAAAAATAGCCTAATTAAATGAGTTGAATAATTTAAAATTATAACTCTGGTGAGAAACACTTTTTGTAAAACATGTGTAAAATACCCGGCGCACAGTGGGGCAAAAAGCCTTCAAAACTGGCAAAAAATCGAAAAAATGAAATTTTATTTTGAACTACCGACAAACATCACTTTAATAGAGCAGATGCCTGTACACATTTTCCTACTATTAAAATTTGCGCAAAGTTATTTTGATCGTCACTAGAGAAAGAAGTTAAACTGCATATTGTGCTTTAAGAATAAGTGAAAAAAAAAATCAATAATTTTGTTTCAACATTCGTTTGTTAATTTCGCTATAATAATTAAAAAATATTTTTTTTGACTATGGAACCTTTAACTACAAGTATGTAACAATAATTCATTAACTTTCAATTTGTTTTAATACGATTTTTAAAGATATACAGACGCTTAGAATATATAGTGGTGAAATTTATAAAAAAAATTAACACTGTCTACAAACATTGTAGGTTTTAGTTATGAGTTAAGGCGAGTTAAGTGTTAATTATAATTTTTTCTACTAAGTATGAGTTTTAAAAGAACAAATATGCCAGAAAATCTTGCTCTTTTTTGCCACTTTTTTAATTGTATGGTCATTTTTATAGCTAATCATCCTTAAATTTTTGTTAGTGTACGGGTGTGCCAAACATGATTATAAATATTTTCTTTGTTAAATACGAATTTTAATGCATTGTTTATCACAAAACAACGTATTTAAATGAAACTGACTATCATGGAACGTTTTAACAAAGAACTTTTGAAAAGTAATGTGATTTTATGGTATAAGAGCTCCATAATCGGAGAAATTACGAACAAGTAGTTTAAATGAAAAAAAGATTAAATGTTTTAAAGTTTAATATAAATTCCGATGAGCAAAAGCCTGTCGAAACAAGGGAAATGCTTTAGAATTAACAAAGAGTGGCTTGGCAAATCGCTTTCATTTCCTCGATTTGAAAAACAAAAAGAAGCGTCAATGAAAAGCAAACGTACCCATCTTCATATTCCGTCTGAATTTGTTCTGGACGATCAAAAATATCAAGAGTAAAACGGTTATACAATTCTAGTTCTACATATTCGTTAGTGTACGTGACATGTATGAGTTTAAGATCTGAAAAACAGGAAAACAAAAAGTGTGTGTTAGCACTAAAACAACAGAAACAGTTTTTCTTCTGCTGTCTTTATAGTAATACGTACATTTTGCCTGAGAAAGGTTGATCCAATCCTTCAAAACGAGTCGCTAATATTCATTATAAGGTTTGCTTGAGAATAATTAAAATTACTAATTATGTTTACATTTTTTAATGCGATATTATGGATGATTTATAAATATCTAAGTAGTATAAAACTATCTTAAATTCTTGTTTTTAACTCATTTTTCTATAAAAAATATTGAAAAAGGTTTGTAAATTAATTAATAAATTACTATTTAGCTTATGTAAAAGTTTAAAATTTTACTACTTTTCTTCTACAAAAGAATCCGTGATGTGCTTTTTTTGTTCAAAGTAAATTTTATTTTTTGCCAACTTTGGAGGCTTCCTGCCCCACTGTGCGGCGCGGAGACGGGTCATTTTGACCCGTACTCATTGGAAAGATGTAGATTCGAACCAGATAAGTCTTCTTAAAAAAATTACATATAACTGAACAAAAATTATTTAAAATAAATAAATTAAATATACTTAAATAAAAATTCTGGTGTGAATTATTTTTACAAAACTTGGGTAAAATTCCGCGCGGTTCTAGTGTTAAACGCTGGAACATTTATAGTATATTAATTTTTAACACAATTAATTAATTTTTAACTAGGAGATTTTTAATTTTTTTATTTACCAATTAAATAAATCTATTACGCATTAATGCTACATAAATTTCATCCAGCATTTAATGGTGTTCAGTAACCCGCGATTTATTCTGTTGAATTGATTCCAAAATCATACCACATCCTGTGACTGTTACGGTTAGTTGAGTAAATTAGGTTGTCCAAATTTGTCCGGGATGGTTCAGTTTCCGGTATCAGATACGGATTGTCTAGATAAAATCCTTGTTTAATCCATTTTTCACTGAGAACTCATACAAAGTCAAAGACTTTCGCTACACAGACAAACAAATATTCAATGATATTTTTACATATAGAAAGTAAAACATGATGATACGATGAAATTTCATTTAACAGATTTCAGAAATATTGCTTAATTGGGAGAGTGGAGGAAGGACATTAAATTTATAAAGCTGTAATGCTTGTGTTTTGGTCATGTGTAACCACACATCTAATAAAAGATTTTTACAGATCTTTTAAAATATTCTAAAGAGCGATATAAACTTTCCGTACTCAAATTCATATCCAATTTCTTTTATTGTTCTTATTTAATACTAGCACGCCCGGAAATTTCGCTCAAGTTTGATATTAATATTTCACACCTGAATTTGTATTCAAAATTATTTAAGTGAGTTATTTAACGTAAAGCTACGTGATTTAACATTAGAACGTCGAGAGATTTTACACAAGTTTTGTAAAAATGTATTTAAGACCAGAAAAATTATTTAGTTTATTTGAACCAATGAACCAGTGCGTGAATGTGGGAAGTGTCCACTGGAGTCCTTTTGCTCCAGCTTACTATCAGTCGTAGTCCATGAGTCGATGTGTCTTATTGCATATATAGATTCAGCAAAAAATATGGAGCTTCAGTGAAATTCTGGAGCATTCGGTTGGTCGAATGAACCAAAGGGTAAAACAGTTAAATAAATTTAAAGCTATAAATTTTTTTTGTAAAATAAATAAAACTTTAAAAAAGATTTTGGTAAATATCGAAAAGAACAGTAAAAATATAAAAAATAAGGGTAAAAAAGTGTTAATTTTGAAAAAAGAACTGAGAAAAAAAAATAACATTAAAGGGATAATTTCGAAAAATATCAAAGAGAAATCAAGGGGATACAATCAGCAACTTGATCGTCTAATGAAAGTAGAGGAAGCCATCAATGGTATTCATTTATTCGAAACCTTGAAAACAATGACCGATACGGAAAAGCAGTTATTTTAGGCAAATTATGTTTAGCTTTCAACTGGAAGGTGGAAACAAGGCTAAAGTAAAGATTTTAGGTAAAAATTAAAGAAATAAAAGAATAATAATAATTTTTAATGGAATGTGGATAAATTCCGTAGCCAAATGCAAAGGCAGTAACGATGCCGATGTGATTTTAAAATGAAATTAGGATAGATTTTAAAAGAAATGGTGAAAAAATAAGCTATGTTAGAATTTTGAAAAACCACAACTATGCGTTTAACCCCTTGAGGGGCGGAGGTATATATTATATACCACCTACGATTGATGAAGATTTACACCAGAAAAATGTCATTAAATTTCCCTTTTCTAACTTTGGTGGAAAACAGTCGTAAAAATGCTTATCCTCTTTTTGATATAACTTTTTTACAAATTTCCGGTGGGAGTTCAGAATTACACGAAAGCAATTGCTTGCCCCTCAAAGGGTTAAGGTGGATCGTGCCTCCTTCTTTTGGAAGGTAGGGAAAAACAGTCATCTCAACTCAATATGACAAGCGGTCTTTTTTTTACCAACAGTATGGTTAATATTGTATGGTCTTATAGATCTCAACGCATCGCTGGGTATCAGAATACGATCTCTATGAAAATTTTGTGCGAGTTTTTAATAATATGCGAAGTCGGCCGAATTTTGAGATCATTATGTATTACATTCTTCCGAGTAATTTGGTTCTCCATTTTATTGTACGTTTTATATAATTTATTTCTTGGAAATTTTTCTGGTTTCAATCGACAATTAGAACACTGATTGGTGTTGAATCGACACATGTCCGGCTTTCGAGTATTAAATTTAACTTATTTCAAGAGGGAAATTCTGGCTCGAATTGAATTTTAGTCATATTGTTGGAGTCAAATCGACTCCTTCCGGGCGTTTTAATGTTAATTTTATTGTTCTGAAGGAGTTCGAGACATTCCATGTGAGACAGGAGAAAATAATAGCTTATAACAAATTTTAGGTTTTTCGTTGAAAGCTTATTCAAACTGTATATTTTTTGTTGTTTGTTTCTTTAGTTTTTCTACTAAAGTTACTCTTTAAATTAATAATTATTAATATCACTATATTCATTTCTTCTTTAAGCCAATGCTTTTTTTTTCTTTATTAATCTCTCACCTGTTTTGCCCGTTACACGTTCAGACAATGTGTTTTTGCGGATCATAATTTGTTCGTGTCACGTACGGGCATTTATATTTCAAACGCAATTTATTATTCTAACCAGAAAAATTTTATTGTAAATTTTGTATTATTTAACCAGAGAAGTTTTCTGATTAAATTCATCAAATACTTCTGTATTGAAAAACCGGTAATAAAATATTAAAAATTCTGTAAAAGACAGAGAAAAAACACAGACATTATTAAAAGTTTTTTTTCAGAATATATAGATCAGTTTTGAAGTTAAGTGATATGTGTAACATACGAGAGTACAGCTTTTAATAAACATTTTTCTCTCCAACTCCTGTTACAGCGACACTCCGCTTATGACGACACTTTTTTCAGAACCCGAGAGTGTTGGGATAACAAAGTTCGACTGTATACATTTTTTATTATTTTCTTTATTTTATGTTCGATTATATTGAAAAATAACAAAAGAATGTGTCAAAAGTAGAGTTTAAAAAAAAGGTCTCCGAACGTAGTCGGATGCCTTTATTTCATAATTGTATTGAGGTTAGGAGGTTCTGGAGTCATTTCCATTCTACCAGCAAGCTTAGGAAATGCCGCCAATATTAGTGAAACGCCAGGACACATTCTTAACCACTTGAATGATCAATATTTAAAAAAAAACTTTCAAATAATGCCTATTTATTATACCTAAATAATACCTCTTTTACAGAGTTTTTAGGTGCGTTCGTAATTATGTATAAACGTAGCCCCTATTGTTGTCGTTCAGTCCGTCCGTTCGCATATAACAACGTAAAAACTAGCCAACCGAATCGTTTGAAATTTAAAATATATTATTATTACATAATTTTGTCGAATCATTTCAAATTTTAAGAAAATCGGATGCATAGATCAATTACAGGGACAATCAAAAGGATTCCGTTACATTACGGTCAATGGGGAAAAAAGTTTCAAATGCATTTTAATCGTTTGAAATTTTTAATACATAATTATTACATAATTTTGTCGAGTTATTTCAAATTTTTTCAAAATCGGATGCATAGTTCAAATACAAGGACAATCAAAAGTATTCCGTTACATTACGTTTAATGGGGAAAAATGTTTCAAATGCATTTTAATGGTGTTACACTCATTCGAACGTAATAAAATTGATATGCATCTATAAAGTAGATATTATAATATACATTTTGCATAATGTGTGGTACAAACAATATTTGTTATTGATTTACAAGGCCACACAAAAGTATTCCATTGCATAATGGTATAGGGAGAACATTGTTTGGTGCGCATTTTAATTGTAATTATTTACAGTTTTATGAGATTGATATATGAGAGTGATATTTTTAAAACTTCGTTATCGTACGAAAGCACCTCATTTGTTACGCTTCACGTGCAATTTCCAACGTGTTAATCCTTTGTCATTGTTAATTCAATACAGAAATTTTTAGCTAATAGAATCACAAAAATACTTGAATTACATAATAAAAAAATTACAATAAATATTTACTGGTGAAAATAATAAACCATGATTGGCAAAATCACGTTTCCCAAAGGACGGACAAATTAGGGAAACGGTTAAATTGTAAGATAGCTTCTTAAAAATGTTATCAGCCAAATACAATTATAAAAAAATATCTTAATCCCATTACGACACGATTTAGACCTGGGATATTTCATCTTTAACTACGCTATGAAAAATTTTAGAACAGTATTTAGTATTAATATAAACAAGTTGGAAATTGCACGTGAATCGTAACCAACCAAGTTAACCATCTCAAATTCTTAATTAAATACATGAAAAATAATATTTATCCAAAATCTACACATTAAATAGGAATTTTAACGTCATTCTCTGTACAACGAATTTTTCACTGGAACAATGGATTTCGTTATACAGAGACTCCGCTGTATTCATGACGCGAGTTTCAAAATTTGCCTAATCCAAAATTTAACAAGTTGGAAATTGCACGTGAAGCGTAGCAAATAAGGTGCGTTCGTACGATAACGAAGTTTTAAAAATATTACTCTCATATAGCAATCTCATAAAATTGTAAATAGTGAATTACAATTAAAACGCTCATCAAACAATGTTCTCCCTATACCATTATGTAATGGAATACTTTTGTGTGGCCTTGTAAATCAATAAAAAATGTTCTTTGCACCACAAATTATGTAAAATGTATATTATAATATGTACTTTATAGTTGCATATAAGTTTTACTAAGTTCGAATGAGTGTAACACCATTAAAATGCATTTGAAACATTTTTCCTTATTGACCGTAATGTAACGGAATTCTTTTGATTGTCCCTGTAATTGATCTATGCATCCGATTTTCATAAAATTTGAAATAACGCTACAAAATTACGTAATAATTATGTATTTTAAATTTCAAACGATTAAAATGATTTGAAACTTTTTCCCCATTGACCGTAATGTAATTGAATACTTTTGATTGCCCCTGTAATTGATCTATGCACCCGATTATCAAAAAATGTGAAATAACGCTACAAAATTACGTTATAATTATGTATTTTAAATTTCAAACGATTAAAAAGCATTTGAGACTTTTTTCCCCATTGACCGTAATGTAATGAAATTCTTTGATTGCCCCTGTAATTGATCTATGCATCCGATTTAAATAATATTTGAAATGACCCGACAAAATTATGTAATAATTATGTATTTTAAATTTCAAACGATTCGTTTGGATAGTTTTTGCGTTGTTATATGCGGACACACAGACGGACGGACTGAACGACCACTATAGGTGTTACGTATTTACATAATTACGAACGCACCTAAAAACGAACCTAAGAAGAATAGTAGAAGAAGTAATTTCTTATATCACTTATTAATTTAAAATTTCAGAAAATTTAATACAGTTTTGTTTCTTAAATATACTAATTTAATATTTGTATAGTTGAGATGGTACTTGCATCTGCAAATCACTTTTCCTTTAACCGTATTACTTACCCATCATACGTAGTATAGGGTAAGTCTTGCAATCGTTTTGAGAATCGAATTTTTTTTTGACGGATTTACACGTTTTAGATAGTAGAGATTCCGAAAAACATATTTTTAGAAAAAAAAAAATGCCGTCTGTCTGTCTGTCAGTCAGTCTGTCAGTCAGTCTGTCTGTAAACGCTCTATCTCCCGAACAAATTGAGATAGAGACTTGAAATTTTGTATGTCGTTAATATGTAAGAATGGAACGAAGCTTATTGAATATCAGCAACCTCGATTATCCGGAACTAGTTTTTTTCAGACTCTCGAAAAATTCGTTCTGATGAAAGGTATATAAAAATTTTCGAATTTTTTTGTTCTAAGGAATGGACGTAAAAAGCCATAAAATAACACACATTTTGCATATAGAATGAAGTCGATCGGATTATTAGTTGCCGAGATATTTGTAATCCTGTTTTCCACATTCTTCGATTTTTCATGACCCTGTATTTCATTCAAATTTCAATTCAGAGGTATATTTTAATTGGAAATGAAACGCTTAATCCGACGCAATTAATTATTAGTTAATAGACTTATTATTTTTGGAGTTATAAGGATGTTTCTTTTACGCAGTTCGGTACTACTTGAGTAGTTTGGCGTTTTATATAATTTATCGAAATTGGTACATCAGCAGTTCTTTAATATAGCATTACTATGTATATTAACAACATTTAAATTTTGTTTATGACTTGCAATGCATTATATAAATAGTTTTCATATGTTTTATTTTCATATACATATCCATGATGGGTAAGTATTATGGTGGCCCCCAACGACTAGTTCTTCAAGTTTACGCAAATCCAATATCTTTCTTAACCAAGTGATTGATTTGTTCAACCATGATGGAAATTTATTTGCTATCCGAGAATAATTCCATTTCCAATTCAGCGACTCATGTGAAGAAGATTGTAAACATAGTTTAAAATGGATCTTTGTTAAAGATTCTTTTTTGTATGTATCTAATATATTTGTCTTGGAATATTTCTATTGAATTTGCCATTTTGTCATAATAATTAAGAGAAGGAAAGTTTCTTTTTATGTAGATAAATCATATTCACAGTTAGAGTAGCACAGTTGAAGTTTATTTCAAGTAACTGAAAATTGTCCGGTTTGGACATTTTTTGACCCAGTTGGAATAAACTCCAACTGTTCTACTCTAACTGTGAACATTGATTTTGTATTCTCTTATTAGAGCTAGATGCGATAGCATAAACAATCACCTTACTAAGTTCACAGCTGAAAATTCAGAATTAGGCAAAAAACTATTCTCATATTAAAACGCAATCGGTCTGACAAGTCATATCTGGGTAGAAAACATCTGAAAACCCGATTTTAACGGTTGACTCGTAGGATTACCCTTATGTTTTCCTGCGGCCAAAAGTATGAAACTATGGATGCCTGGTGTACACAATGGTATACCTAAGAGTCGAAAGTTAAAATCGGGTTTCCAGGTTTTTCCACCAAGATAGAACTTTGACGAACTTTTGCATTTTAGCATGCAAATCGAAGTTTTGCTAATTCTGGTACTTTAGCCATGAATTCGATGAGGGCATTGTCTGTGCAGCCGACTCCCAAACCATAACTCTTTAGAGAGTGAAATAAAGAATACTGCCCAGTTAAACTGATGGCATTGAGCTCACAGGCTACAAATACTAATGGTACATTAAAGCCTTATATTTTCAAGGGTTAATTCCGTTCGAAAAAAAAATTAAGAAGGGGAAACAGCTCTTCCCTTTCCTCTTTTTTTATACTTAATCATTGAACCTCCTATACTATCAAAGACATGCTTTATCATATAAAATATCTATATCCAAAATTCAGAGCAAATGAGATAATTCTTAATAAAAACCCAATTAGCATTTATATAATTTAAAAGGAGTTATCCCCCTCTTTTATACTTAACCATTAAACTTCCAAAACTGTTCAGAGATTTGAACGAAATCTGAAAATTCTGCTTGAAAAACCCATTTATATAAATTAAGGGGGGTGGCATTAGAACCCCTGTTCCCCCTATTTATACTTATTCAATGAACACCTAATAACAGTCACGGAATCGCCTCATCAGAATGATCCTAATCTAAATTTTGAACGAAAACTTAATTCTGCATGAAAATCCCATTTATATCAACTAAGGGGTGGGGGGGCATGAGCCCCCTTTCCCCCTCTTATACATATCGAATGAACTCCAAAAACTAATCAGAGAAGCGTCTTGTCAGGATATACCTACATACAAAATTTCAAGTGGATCGGATATTTTTATCACGAGTTATCGCGTTACCCACGAACGAACATACAGCACGGACGGGCACATAAGCTCTCAGGCTGTGATAGCCTGTGAGCTAAAAATTAAAACTTAACATTTTTTAGGATTTCGGAAACTAAAGTCATATCTTCATTTTCTTAACACTTGACTATAATATCTATAAATGTACAGCAACCGACTATAAATCAACAACCGAAACTCTATCCATAAAATTGCATTTCTACCAGAGAATGTTTATATCGGATGAACGTTCAAGCCTATGTTAAGTCATGAAGTATGAAAAGTCTGAATTTAAAGAGGTTTCTTATTTAGGAAATCTTTATTCACTTAGGAAATTTTGAAGAGCAAATTTTCTTTTATTTAATGTGTGGAATATCTATTAAATTATAAGTTAAAAATAGCTGTTAAAACTTTATAATGAGCTTATGGTGAGACTTCAAAATTCTTAAAGAAAAAAACTCGCTTTCAAATCGGACGTTTCGTACTAAATGATCTAACTAAATACATTTTTCACCATGTATTTTTAGACGATATAACTAAGGTTTATAGCATAGCTGCCAACTCTTCTGATTTTTCGACCCGGAAAAATTTAACAGAAATTTTTGCCTTATTTAATCAGCAGATTACGGTGATTTGAAATAGTAAAATTAACTGTAAAATTTTTCCGGTCTGAAAAAGTGGAAGATCTTGGCAGCTATGGTTTATAGATCTTACGAGAGTGCCGCAAACACGGACTATCACCTCATCTATTTCACGGCTGAAATTCGAGAGTTAGTTAAACTCGATTCGCATACCAAAAAGCTATCGGTCTGCCAAGTCATGTCTTTGGAATGTCTCATCATGGAAAGCACATAAAAACCAATATTAGCAGTTGACTCGTAGTTTTAACGTTGTGTTTTCCTGCTCAGAGTTGTTCATGTTTTCTTACTTTTGAGTGCACAATGGTAAACCCAACCATACCACCTACACATAAAACCCAATTCTAAACCTAATGCAACCTCTAAAATCGGGTTTTCATATGTTTTCCACCAAAATACGACCCAGATGGGTGATTGTGTTTTAACCCTTTAACGTTCATTGGTTTCGCCACGAAACACAAAATTTTAATTCCGATACACAACACTGACACCGGTATTTTTATCTAAAAATATCTCTTTTATTATGTATGTGAAAAATCACGTTTTCTTATTTAGAAATATTTTTGTTCTTAATTACCGGTGTCATTCATTTATTTCGACATCTTAGCAATGAAAATGCTATGATCGTTAAAGGGTTAATATACGAATCGAATTTTAATTAATTCTAAAATTTCTGCCGCGAACTGGATGAGATCTGTGATGCTGCTTCCCAATATATCACTGTTCGCACTTCCGAGCAATAATTTTGGTTTCAGCATCGATTAAGAAAATGCAGCTTTATGGATGCATTCTAAAGCAATGCAATTACAGTATACCAACGTTTCAAGGACTTGAGAATATTTGTTAAGTGATATTTGTAATATTTATTGAAAAAAAAAATCTAACTCTTCAGATGTAGCAACAATTACTTTAATATGTGAATAGAGTTTTAACTAATTCTGGAATTTCATCCGTGAAATGGATGGGGCGATTTGTGCTATCGTTCTATCGGTCTATTACTGTTCACGTTATCGAGCAATAAATTCGATGACAACATCGTTCAAGAACATATAATTTTATTGATGAATTCTAAAGCACTGCAACTACCGTGTTCCTACATTTCAACGATTTGAGAATATTTGTTGAGTGATTTTTGTCTAATTTATTGGAAAAATTCTAATTCTTCAGATGTAGCGACCACTACTTTACGAAATTTTTGGCCCTTAAATATCTAAAATCCCCTGAATCCCCTAAAGCGTTTCCTCCCTTTATAATTAACACATGAACCTCCAAATCTCATCAAAGAAGCGAATTATTATAATTACCAAATTGGGAAAAGGGAAATTCTTCATAAAAAACCCCTTTTTCTAAATTAAGTTTTTGACACATAGACTGACAGACATTCATCTAGTTTAACTATATTTTTGGAAATATCTGATGTCTAAAAATTCTAAATCGTCGAAAATCAGGAGTCGAAAAAAAATTCGATCACAATAATTTCTCCTTTTATAAATAGAAGAAAATAAAAATATCTTTTCCCCATAATATTATATTAAGATCATCATATTTCAACTAGAAAATAACAAGAAGTTTGAAATACAGTTGCTAAGAAACGGGTTGCACTAAAAAGCTTTAATATACATTTGAGTTAAAATATTACTGGGATTTCTAAAGGTTTCTACACTATTGCTATTATCGACAAATTTGTCGGAGAAAATATCACCTAAGCTGTCAAAAAGAATTCCTGTTGCAAAGAAACTAAATAAAGCATCATTGATATAGTAGTCAAAATTTCTAATACAGAAATAAATTACTAAACATGTCTACTAGATGACTTTTACTGTGGTATAATGTGATACATTTGTGACTATCTTTCATGTGATTTGTTAAATTTCTTTTTCAAGTATTTCTCTATTTGTTCAAATTTTATGTCGATATATGTGTCAGTAAAAAATAATTGTGTTTCAATTGAAGACAGATAAATAGTATTTTTAAAAAAATTTTCTCGTTTTTTTTAAAACTGGCTTTAAAGAAAAAATTGTCAGTTGCTATTGCCGTAAAATTTTGAAAATTCATAATAGTTAAAGCGTGACAACTTTGTGAATTTTGGTCATCATAATTTAATGGAATTTTAACTGTTTTACTTTTTTAGAAAACTTTTCCTAAATATAAATTTTAGGATTCAGTAATCATATAAAGATTTAAAATTTCTTACTTTTACATTCTTACCACTAAAATGTATAAATCTGTCGAAAAGCGGGAATCGAAAAAATAAATCAATCACAATGCTTTCTTCTTTTATAAATAGAAGAAAATAAAAATAACATTTCACTATAATATTATATTAAGATGATCATATTTCAGCTACAAAATAACGAGAAGTTTTAAATACAAATGCTAAGAAACGAGTTGCCCAAAAAAGTATATATTTCAGTTAAAATATTACTATAATTTCAAAAAACTTCTCCACTAATGCTATTATCGACAAATTTGTCGGAGAAAATATTACCTACGTTGTCGAAAAGAATTTCTGTTGCGAAGAAACTAAATAAAACATCATTGATATCGCAGTCCAAATTTCTAATACAGAATTAAATTACCAAAAGTGCCTACTAGATAACTTTTACTTTTGTGTACTTTTTGGACGATTTTTTTTATTTCTTTATCAAGTAAATTTCAATTTTTATGCTTTTGTTTGTGCCAATGAGAACTTACAAGGGAAAGAAAGAAAAAAAAGGGGCAGATAAATAATATTTTAAAATAATTTCTCATTTTTCCTGGTTATAAAGAAAGATTTTTTTCAGTTTCTAGTGCCGTAAAATTTGAAATTTCATAAAAGTGAAAGAGTAACAACTATGTGAGTTTTGATCGTCATAGTTTAATGGAATTTTTTTCTGTTTTACTTTTTATAGAGCATGATGAAATGTTTTCCTAAATATAAATTTTAGGATTCAGCGAACGCATAAAAATTTAAATTTCTTACTTTTACTTTCTTGCCACTAAAATGTATAAATACGTCGAAAAACGGATGCCGTAAAAAGAAATCGATCACAATAACTTCTTCGATTATAAATAAAGGAAAGTAAAAATTTCTTTTCTCCATAACATTATATTATGATCACAATATTTCAGCTACAAAATAACGAGAATAAATACAGTTGCTAAGAAACGGGTTGCCATAAAAAGCTTGCTATAGTATACACTTGAGTTTGAATACCACAGGAATTTCGAATGGCTTCTCCAGTAATGCTATTATTGACAAATTTGTCGGAGAAAATGTTACATAAGCTGTTGAAAAGATTTCTTGTTGCTAAGAAACTAAATAAGGCATCATTGATATTGCAGTCAGATTTCTATTACAGAAATAAATTTCCTAAAGTCGCTTTTGGTGACTTTTACTGTTCGATAATGTGATACATTTGTGACAAATTTACATATGATTCATTACATTTCTTTTTCAAGTAAAACTCTATAAGTTCAAACATTATGATCGAAATTTGTGCCGGTAAGCTAAATAGTTATGTAACAATAGACAGATAAATATTGGAATATAAAAGTGAGCAGTGTTAAAAGGCAACAAATATTTGCAGCAGCTGGTTTCGGTAGCATATAGCATACTGTCGTCAGTGCTGAGGGAGGTAGAAATTTGCTCATATATACAGGAGAGAGGGGGAATTGAAGGTGACCAATACAGGTTTCGTACGCATCGGGGGATTCCTGGGATTTTACGTGGTTTTGCATCAGAAAATTCGTAAAGTGCTGATTGCTATAAGTAAAAATAGATATAAGGCAAATTATAACAAACCATTAAACAATTAAATAAGGCAAATATTAACAAACATTCTGGTAACAAACATTCTGGTAACAAACATTCTGGTCCCCATTAAATAAGGCAAATATTTACAAACATTCTGGTAAAAAATCGTTGAAGCGTACGAAGTCTGCAGTAGGATGGCAGAAGATTTCTTGATACTTTTGTAACTCGCACTGTAACAGGTTTCTCTACAGTAGTCTATCGTAAAAGTTATGCCGTTTGTTTACCACCCCATGCTCGTTCTTGTCATCCTCCGAGCCAAAAGATGGCCGCTTTTTATACCTTTATAAATCATGCTATACATATTTGTTCTGAATCTCAGACAAATTAGAATATTAGAATTGGGAAATTCAATACATTAAAGCCATAGCGATAGATAGATGTTACAATCCTTCTATAATCGATACTGCTCTGTTTAAACTTCGGTGCTCTCATTCCTAAAACTCACCGCAGTCTTCTACTCTTTCCAATAATAGCATTGTGTTACCTTTATTTCCTAAAGCAAGTTTTACTATTGTTAAAATTCTCAGACAACATGACTTCAAAGTAATTTTTGCTCTACCAATAAACTCACCCTCTCCAAGCTCAAAGATCCTATAGATTTATTTAATTCTTGGAGAATGTACAGTATTAATTGCCAGTGCGGTCTTTCTTACATTGGACGAAATAAATGCTTAAAAAAACGTATTAATGAACATAAAAATTATATTAGGAGACAAGAAATCAATAAATCCTCCATTGCACAATATTGCTGGGAGATGAACGATACTTTCGATTTCAGTTCACTTCAAATAATTTCCAAACCTACTTCCATTCACGAACTTATCTTCCTTGAAGCATTCAACATTTATAAAAATTTTGACAATGTTGTCAACTGTGATTTCGCCATCCCCGCACTACCGAATTGCTGGAAATATTACATTAACCCATTCGTGCCCAGCATCTTTTGCGTAAATTTTATTTGGTTGGCACTACTATTTATAGAAGATTTAAGTTTAGTTCATTAATCACGAAAATGCATCATTTAAATAAAATAAATATTGCATTTCTTTTCTACCGGTGTCAAAAACAGTGCTGAATGCACCTTTTGAAGCGTCTCTAAAAAGGGACGCTAGGCACTAATGGGTTAAAACCTCTTTTTCTTAATTACTTTTTTTCCCTCCTTTGACATACTTTTTCTCCTTCGGTTCCATTTCATGTGCGTTCTCCCATTGGCCAGATGTCCTCTACCATCTTATTGGTCACCTTCAATCCCCCGTCTTTCCTAAATATATGCTCAAATTTCTACCTCCCTCAGCACCGACGACGGTACGCTATATGCTACCGAAACTGGCCTGATGCTAATTTAACATGCTTGGTGCCTTTTAAAGTTGCTTACTTTTATGTTCCATTATATTGCACCAAGCTTTATCTCCATAATTACAGATACATATTATTTAACCCCTTCTCGAAGAGAGCCTTTTATGAAATTTTTAATCTTTTGTCACCGGTTTTTAGATACAGAAATTTGTGTCTTAATTATTCGAAAAAATTCTCCGATTAATTAAGGCAAGTTTTACAACAACATTTTACTGGTGGGGATAAGCAAGGATTCTTAAGCCCACAGAGTAGGGAACAGAGAATCAACTTTCATACACTGTAATGGCAACTTGTTTAACCCATTAACGCCCGAATTATTTTCTACGCTAAAATTTAAATTTTGTATTTCCCACCACTTTTAAAAGCAAATTAACTTTTATCTAAATTTATCGAGGATTCTGTCTCGTGAAATAAGGTATATGTTTATCTTCCTCTTTACTGGTGGAAAAATCGCTTTCTTGCTTTTTTTGTAACTGTCTTCAAAAGAGGACGCTGGGCGTTAATGGGTTAACATGGGATTACGCATAGACAGTAGCGACACGAGCGGACCACTCTGAAACTACGATCATAACATAAGAGAGGTTGCTAATTCGGCGAAATATCGCTTCCTTGGCGACAAATGATATGGGAAAAAAGAAAAAAAAATACAGCGACGGCTTGCTTAGAGTTGCAAAAAGTCGGTTTATTCCCGGGTTTATTTCCAATAGACCAGGTTTATTCCCAGGTTTATTCCCAAAAAACCGAATTATTCCAAAAAATCCCGGGTATTTTCCAGGTTTATTCCTAAAAACCCGGTTTATTCCTGGGTTTAAACCGGGTTTTTTCTAACCTTTGCAATGCTAGGCTTGCTGCTTCTTGTTTTTAAATTTATGATAGAATTATTTTAATATGAAATAACTCTGACGTATTCGTCTTGGAAACAATACATGTGTCTCATCTTAACATAAAGACCTAATAATCTAAACTTGAAAATTCAAGAACAATAACAGTAATAATTACGAATCAATATAAGCGTGGAAATCTAAGATCAAATAGCATAAGCACGTGTGCAAAGATAATCAAATCAGCATTCAGCAAGAAGTGCCAAGCCAGAATATGGTTACAGTTAAACATAAATCACGAGGCTAAAAATCGCCAACGCGATGGTTTAGTTTTTAAGTCATCCACTGAGTTCTTTTCAAGCCGAGTGTAGGCTCTGTCCGTACTCTGTGCTTAAGCCTTTTTGCATCATGTATACGCGTCGTCCGTCCCCCGAGGGGTTAAAAATGTTTTCTTACTTTTTTCTAGTTTCATAGAAAACATTTTCAGTTTCTAGTGCCAAAAAACTTTTAAAATTCATAAAAGTTAAAACATAAAGTTAAACAAAACTCATATAGTTATAACTATGTGAGTTTTGATCATCATTGTTTAATGGAATTTTTATTGTTTTCCTTTTTTTTAGAACATGGTGAAATGACTTCCGAAATGTAAGTTTTAGGATTCAGCAAACGTATAAAAATTTAAATTTCTTAATTTTTGTGTAAATTCGTATTTATAAAATTTTGACTGATCCATCCGTCTGTCCATCAGTACGCATAGAACGGAGCAAGAACTATCCAACCGGCAGAGCCTGATTACTAACGGGGCACTCTCTCACCAGAAAAAATTTATAGAAATTTTCGTCTTCTTTAAACGCCCTTTTCATACAAGATTACTGTCATGAATAAAGAAAAATTCTTTATTTCTTTTTCCTGGTGGGAGAGTGCCCCGTTAGTAATCAGGCCCTGCCAACCGGACTCTTATAAATTTAATATACAGAATAATTCTTAATATACAGTATAATATAAAGTTATAATCATTTATATTTGCCGACACTAGCGCAAAAGGTCAAATGAAATCGTGCATCATGCCACTCAAACATTGATAAAAATCGACGCTATTTTGTTTACGTAATAAATCAAACATGCTTTCTGACATCAAGACAAGATTAATGAATAATGTAATATCGTCTCTGACCCTTGAGAAATATATCCAATCGATTCCACTGTTAAGGGTGAATTTCGATTCAAACTGCTTATTTTCCGATTTATTTTTAAATTCTTTTTTGCTCTCAAATGCATCAAACTGACAAAATTTCTTATTTACAAAGTACACAAGGTGCTGTGATTGCCGATTCTTTGATAAATACAGGAAATATTGCAAAAAAAAGCAATCAAAAACGGCACTTTGAATCGATTTTTTACGAAGCGGAAGATTTGTGAACGAAAAAAAAAGTTTCATGCTAAGAATGTAAATATCATAAATAAAATTATAATGAATGGAGCGTAAAATGACATCACACGGCACCTTATTGGTCTCTTCAAAAATCCCCTCAGCAAGTATCATGTTTCTACTTTTAAAAATGTGTCTGAAATTGTATCGAAAAATTTCGGGCTGTTGAAGGTGGAAAAGCGTTTTTTCGAATACACCCTTAGATTTCCCTTTCCTTTAAGAAGTATATGAGAGGGACTGAAGGAGAAAAGGATTTCTTTCTTCCAGTCCTTTTTCGCCTATTGATCAAGAAAATGTATTTCTTTTAATCTCTTTTTTCTTACAGCTCTCTAATGTTAGTTCTTTGCAAATTTCAATAATGTTTGGTGCGATCCAAAAGATTATTACTTATGCCATTCTTTAAACCGGTAGACGGATAGGAAAAAAATCAAGACTCTTCTGATATCGAGATCAATGAATATAACTGAGTATCGTATCTATTCCTTGATAATCTTGACAACCCGATAGGCCTAATCGATTCCTTGCACAAATTTCGATTCCTTCGAAAAAGTACACAGGAGAGTGGTCTTTTCAAGAAGAAAATTTATTTCTTTCTTCTAACACTTTTCCGCCCATTGATGATGAAAAAGTATTTCTTTTCTTTAACCTCTTCTTCTTCTTGAAGATGTCTAATATCAGCTCTTTGTAGCTTTGAATAGCGTTTTGTGTGATCCAAAAAATTATTATTTATCTTATACTTTATGTTTGTTGAGATCTCGGAATGATAAAAAAAAATCTAAGAATCATATAATATCGTCTCTATCCCTTAAGAAATATATCCAATGGATTCCATTCTTAAATTTTGCTATTTTTTAAAAAGTATACAAGATAGATTGAAGGAGAAAAGGGAACTTCTTTCTTCAAATCCTTTTTCGTTCATTGATCAAGAAAATGTATTTATTTCAATCTGTTTTTATTAAAGCTCTCTAATGTTAACTCTTTGCAGCTTTGAATAATGTTTCGTGTGATCCAAAAGATTATTATTTATCCCATTATTTAAAATTGTAGAGGGCTAGGAAAGGTATCAAGAACAAGATCAATTGAATAGTGTAATATTGTCTCTATCCCATGAGACGTATCGATATTCCAAGCATAAATTTCGATTTCTTTGGAAAAGTATACAAGATAGTGATCGTTTTTACGAAAAATATTGAGAACAAGATCAAAGAATTATAATAATATCGTCTCTATCCTTTGAGAAAAAATCCAATCGATTTCATTTTTAAATTTCGCTTTTCTATTTAAAGTACACAAAACAGACTGAAGGAGAAAAGGCACTTCTTACTTCTAATCCTTTTTCACCTTTGATCAAGAAAATGCATTTCTTTCAGAAAGCTCTCTTATATTAGCTCTTTGCAGCTTTGAATAATCTTTGTTGTGGTCCAAAAGATTAAACTGGCAGAGGGATAGGAAAAAAATCGAGACTCTTCTGATATCGAGATCAATGAATATAACTGAGTATCGTATCTATTCCTTGACAACATTGATAGTCCGATAGGTCTAATGGATTCCTTGCACAAATTTCGATTCCTTTGAAAAAGTACACAAGATAGGGGTCTTTTCAAGAAGAAAATGTATTTCTTTCTTCTAACATTTTTCCGCCCATTGATGATGAAAAAGTACTTTTTTTAACCTCTTCTTCTTGAAGATGTCTAATGTCAGCTCTTTGTAGCTTTGAATAGCGTTTTGTCTGATCCAAAAGATTATTATTTAACTTATACTTTATGTTTGTTGAGGTCTAGGAATGATTAAAAAAAAAATCTATGAATCATATAATATCGTCTCTATCCCATGAGAAATATATCCAAACAATTTCATTCTTAAATTTTGCTATCTTTTAAAAAATACACAAGATAGATTGAAGAAGAAAAAAGAACTTCTTTCTTCCAATCCTTTTTCGCCTATTGATCAAGAAAATATTTCTTTTAATCTATTTTTGATAATCCCTTGCGGGGCTGGTTTCATAGATATACAACTTAATTTTAATTCCCAAACGACACATTCGCACCGGAATTTTGTTAAAGAAAATTACGCTTTATTGAATGCGTGAAATATAGCGCTTTCTTATTTACAAATAAAGTTGTTTTCAAATTCCGGTGTCAGTCATTAATTTCAATACTTAAGCAATGAATCTGCCCTGCCCCTCAAAGGGTTAAAGCTCTCTAATGTTAACTCTTTGCAGGTTTCAATAATGTTTATCCAAAATATTATTATTTATCCGATTCTTTAAACTGTTAGAGGATTTAGAATGATACCAAGAACAAGATCAATGAATAATAAAATATAGTCTCTATCCCTTGAGAAATGTTTTCAATCGATTCCATGCATAAATTTCGATTTCTTCGGAAAAATGTACAAGAGGAAAAAAAATTTACAAATGTACGAGTACTTATTTCTTTTAATCTCTTCCTATTAAAGATCACTTCACTATTAAAGATGTCTTTGTGGTTTTGAATACGGTTTAGTGTGTTCCAAAAGATTATTATTCATCCCATTCTTTATGCTAGTGGAGACCTAGGAATAATATCGAAAACAATAACAAGGAATAATAATATCATCTCTATGCATTGATAAATTTTCCAGTCTATTCCATTCATAAATTTTACTTTCTTTGGGAAATTGACACAACCGATAGGATCATTGACGAATAAAAGGCACTTCTTTATTCCAATATTTTTCCACCAATTGATAAAGAAAAGGTATTTATTTCTTTTCATCTTTTCGTATCAAAGTTCTCTAATGTTAGCTCTCTATAGTTTTGAAAAACGTTTCGTGTGATCCAAAAGAATATTATTTATCCCAATCTTTATGCTGGTAAAAATCTAGAAATTGTATCGAGAACAAGATCAATGAATAATAATAATGTCTTCTCTATTCCTTAAGGAATGTATTCAATAGATTCTAATTTTAAATTTTGCTTTCTTTGGAAAATTACACAAGAGAGTGGTTCTTTGACGAAGAAAAGACACTTGCTTCTTTTAATTCTTTTTCTCCAATTGAAAAAAAGAATAGGTACTTATTTTTTTTTAATCTCTTCGTATAAAATCTCTCTAATATTAGCTCTATATAGTTTTGAATAATGTTTCCTGTGATCCAAAAGATTATTATTTTTCCCATTCTTTATGCGAGTAGAGATCTAGGAATCGTATTGAAAACAAGATCAATGAATAATAATAATATAGTCTCTATTCTTTGAGAAATATATCCGGTCGATTCCATTGTTAAATGTTACTTAATTTGAAAAAATTACGCAAGAGACAGGATCATTGACAAATAAAAGGCACTTCTTTATTCCAATATTTTCCACCAATTGATAAAGAAAAGATACTTATTTCTTTTCATTTTTTCGTATTAAAGTTATCTAATGTTAGTTTATAGTTTTGAATAACGTTTCGTGTTATCCAAAAGAATATTATTTATCCCAATCTTTATGCTGCTAAAGATCTAGAAATGGTATCGAAAACAAGATCAATGAATAATAAAAATGTCGTCTCTATTCCTTGAGGAATATATTCAATAGATTCTAATTTTAAATTTTGCTTTCTTTAGAAAATTACACAACAGAGTAGTTCTTTACGTAGTACGAAGAAAAGACTATTGTTTCTTTTAATCTTTTCCTCCCATTGAAAAAGAATAGTTACTTATTTCTTTCAATCTCATCTTATAAAAGGTCTTCAATGTTAGCTCTTTATAATTTTGAATAACGTTTTGTGTGATCCAAAAGATTATTATTATCCCAGAAGATTATTATTATCTCATATCTTTATGCGAGTAAAGATCTAGGAATGGTATCAAGAACAATTTCAATGAATAATAATAATATCGTCTCTCTTCCTTGAGATATATATATATAGTTGATTGCATTCTGAAATTCCTAATTTCTTGAAAGTTTACGCGAGAGGATCATTACGGAAGAAAAGGCACTTCTTTTTTCTAATCTTTTCCGTCCCATTGATGAAGAAAAGGTAATAATTTATTTTAATCTCTCTGATATTAGCTCTTCATAGTTTTCTACGTTTCGTGTGATACAAAAGATTATTATTTATTCCATTCCTTATTGAGTAGGGATCTAGGAATAGTATTGAGAGCAAGATCAATGAATAATAATAATGACGTCTCTCTTCCTTGATAAATATATCCAGTTGATTCCATTCTGAAATTTCTAATTCCTTGAAAATTTACGCGAGAGGATCATTACGGAAGGAAAGACACTTCTTTTTTCTAATCTTTTCCATCCCATTGATGAAGAAAAGGTAATTATTTATTTTAATCTCTCTGATATTAGCTCTTCATAGTTTTGAACAATGTTTCGTGTGATCCAAAAGATTATTATTTATTCCATTCCTTATTGAGTAGGGATCTAGGAATAGTATTGAGAGCAAGATCAATGAATAATAATAATGACGTCTCTCTTCCTTGATAAATATATCCAGTTGATTCCATTCTGAAATTTCTAATTCCTTGAAAATTTACGCGAGAGGATCATTACGGAAGGAAAGACACTTCTTTTTTCTAATCTTTTCCATCCCATTGATGAAGAAAAGGTAATTATTTATTTTAATCTCTCTGATATTAGCTCTTCATAGTTTTGAACAATGTTTCGTGTGATCCAAAAGATTATTATTTATTCCATTCCTTATTGAGTAGGGATCTAGGAATAGTATTGAGAGCAAGATCAATGAATAATAATAATGACGTCTCTCTTCCTTGATAAATATATCCAGTTGATTCCATTCTGAAATTTCTAATTCCTTGAAAATTTACGCGAGAGGATCATTACGGAAGGAAAGACACTTCTTTTTTCTAATCTTTTCCGTCCCATTGATGAAGAAAAGGTAATTATTTATTTTAATCTCTCTGATATTAGCTCTTCATAGTTTTGAACAATGTTTCGTGTGATCCAAAAGATTATTATTTATTCCATTTCTTATCGAATAGAGATCTAGGAATAGTATTGAGAGCAAGATCAATGAATAATAATAATAATAAATCACTAATATCTTGTGTTCTTTTTAAAAGAAAGCAACATTTAAGACTAATCGATTGATATGTTTCTCAAATGATAGAGATTTTATTCATTAATCGTGGTCTCGATATCATTCCTAGACCTCTACTAGCGTAAAGAATGGAATATATAATAATATTTTCTCTCTATTAATAATAATTCCTCTCTATTCCTTGAGAAATATAGCCAGTCGACTCCATTCTTAAATGTTACTTAATTTGGAAAATTTACACAAGAGAGTGGATCATTGACGAAGAAAGGGTCATGTCTTTATTCTTTACTTTTCCCGTTCTTTGAGAAAGAAAATGTACCTATTTATTTTAATCTGCTTTTGTTCAAGATCTTCCATATTAACTCTTTGTAGTTTTTGAATAATATTTCGTATAATCCAAAAATTATTATTTATCCTATTACTGGTGGAGGGCTAGGAAAGATACCAAGAACAAGATCAATGAATAGTGTATATTAAGGTCTCTATCCCTTGCGAATTATATCCAATCGTATCCAATCCCTTCTTAAATTTTGATTTCTGTGGAAAAGTACACAAGAGAGTAGTGGTTCTTTGACTAAGAAAAAACACTTCTTTCTTCCAATTCTTTTTTAACCATGCATGAAGAAAATATATTTATTTCTTGTAACCTCTTCCTATTAACCCTTTCCGGCGCAGACATATTCTGTTCGTAAAATGAGAAATTATTGACTGACACCGGAATTTACAAAAGACTTTTTTAGAAATTAAGAATTCCCTCGTTTAACACTAGAACGTCGGGAAGGTGTCAGTTCGGCACCGGTCACTGGATTAATTGTCGATTCGAACCAGAAAAATTTTTAAGAAATAAGATACATATTTATTGCAATGAAATGAGCTAAACAAATAAACTAAATAATTTCAAAATATTTTTCTGGTTTTAAGTATATTTTATAAAACTTGCGTAAAATGTCCCGGCGTTCTAGTGTTAAGCTGTCATTGTAAAAGTAGAATTTTACTAAAATATTATTGGTGCCGTTTGTAAGTTTGGAATTAAAATTAGGTGTTGCAGGAGTGGTAACACTGCGCCGGAAAGGGTTAAAGCTCTTTAATGTTAGCTCTTTATAATTTTCAATAATGCTTTTTGTGATAAAAAGAATATGATTTATACTATTAGAGATATAGGAATAGGGTCGATAACAATATTAATGAATAATATAATAACGTCTCTATCCCTTGAGAAATATATCCAATCTATTCCTTCTTTAAATTTTGCTTTCTTTGAAATATTTACGCAAAAGAGTGAATCATTGACGAAGAAAATGAAATTCTTTTTTCTCATCCTTTTCCGCCCATTGATGAAGAAAAGGTACTTATTTCTATATTTTTTTCCTATTAAAACTCTAATGTTAGCTCCTTATAGATTTGAATAATGTTTTATGCCATCCAAAAGATTATTATATATTCCATTCTTTACACTAGTAGAGGTCTAGGAATGATATCGAGACCAAGATTAATGAATAAAATGTCTATTCTTTGAGAAAAATATCAATCGATTAATCTTAAATTTTCATTTCTTTTGAAAAGAACTCAAGAGAGTAGTGGTTCTTTGACTTATAAAAAGCACTTCTTTCTTCTAATCCTTCTCTGCCCAGTGATGAAAAAAGTGACTTATTTCTTTTAATCTCTTTTTATTAAAGCTTTCTAATGTTATCTCTTTATATTAGGTCAACCGGATAGTTCTGTCATATAATGTTATAGCCTACTTTTTCCATATTCAGATTTCTTCATTCGCACCACTATATTGGAATAGTAAATTTCCCTTTGTTTTCACCTTAATGTGAAACTCGAAAACTATGCAAATTTTAACATTTCAAAAAAGTGCATGCAACGACGAAATTAGAACTTTTAAAAAAATAGGCTTGAAATAATATTATTTGACAGAACTTTCCGGTTGACCAATTAGGTTTGAATGAGGTTTTATGTGATCAAAAGATTGTTATTTATTCCATTATGTCTACCAGTAGAGGTGCAGGAATGATATAGAAAACAAGGTTAATGAATAATATAATAACGTCTGTATCCCTTGAGAAATATATCCAATGGATTTCTTCTTTAACTTTTATTTCTTTGGGAAATTTACGCGAGATCATTAGTGGGTCATTGACTAAAAAAATCCACTTCTTTCTTCTAATCTTTCTTTACTCATTCATGGATAAAATTTACTTATGGCTATTTCCATGAGTACTTGTAGTGTAAGTCACATGCTACGATTTTCGGCTACCAGTACTATAGAACAAAAAAATGTGATTAATTTTATTGGCACATTCTCATTACTTAAATAAGGCCAAGCAGACTTTTCGAATATAACGGTGACTAACAAGCATAGCAATTAATAAGTTATGTGACTTACACTACAGAACCCATGGAATTAGCCTTATTCTTTTTAATCTCTCTCTGTTAAACCTTTCTGGCACACTGTGCCCAGTGTGGGATACCTAATTTTAATTCCAAACTTGCAAACAGAAACAATAATATTTTAGTAAAATTTTCCTTTTACAATAAAGCTTAAATTAAGGAATTCAAAATATCTAAAAAAATCGTTCGTAAATTCCGGTGTCAGTCGATAACTTCTCATTTTACTAACAGATTTTGCCAGTACCGGAAAGGGTTGAACCTCTATAACGTTACCTCTTTGTAGTTTTGTAAAATATTAAGTGTGAGCCCAAAGATGATTATTACGGCCATTTTTTATCGATTGGTGTGGTAGAAAATTCAATTGCATCTGATCAAGAAAATCGACTTTATCATTTACAATTGTCACTAAATACTTCTATAAATCGCTCAAATAGTATTTAACATTTATCTGATTATCAGAATACTTCTGGTAGAAGGCGCATATAGAAATACAAGTAGGATCTGCTTGTTATTGCCAAATACATACATATATGAAATTTGTATAAATTCTTTGCATAATTGTATATTTTTTTTATAGTACAATACTGAAAATGGCACAAATATCTATTACAGGAACATATTTACGTGGAATATATCCGAATTCAAGGAAGACATACTTGCTATATCGAAAAACATACACATGATATTTGATTATGTTCTATGTATAAGTTCATACACTTTTCGATGGTGTAATGGCGACACACGATCTGACAGAAAGATATTTTTATGAACATCCGTTTCGGCGTCTCTGGCTAATCTTGTCAAATCTGGCTAATTTTTTATTTAGGATTTTCAAATTCAAACCAATAAGTTTTAATAGTTTTTCTTAATAAATTTATAATTACTTCTAACACACAAGGAACATAAATTGCCATTAAAATTTATCGAGCGTGAATTCAATATTCCTAAATAAAATATTCGTATTTTGAGGCTACACTGTTTCTGAAATGGAGTTATGAATAAAGAAGAAGCGACAAATAGTGCATTGTCTAACAGTTCCGACAGAAGTAACTGAGGGTTAATTTCACGCGAACTTGTCATGTCTGTCACTTATTACGATTTTTGTCTACCAGCGAAAAATGGGACTTATTTTATTGGAATTATTTATCGACTGAATAAAGCGAAGCAACCTTTTCGAAAATAACGGTGGCCATCAAGCAAAATGATTTTCAGCAGTATGACAGAGATGGCAATTTCGCATGGGATTAGCCTGAGGAGATAGTCACAAAATGAAGGATATTTCTTTTTGTCATATCAACAGTTTCTGATTATCGCAGGTCGAAAACTTTCACCAATAAACTTGAATAGAAAATGTCATTTAATTCATGCACCTTATTAAAGGGCAATTTCTTCACAAATCTGGTAAAAATATTTCTTGTTCTTTTTATTGGTGTCAGTTTGCTAAAGTATTATAGTCTTCTCACTAATACAGACATCAGGTTGTCTTGTTTGTCACAATATGACGAACTACTACCACCGGAGTAAACTTACACCAGTAAAAATGAGTATTATTTTTTACCATTATTTTTATTGAAATATGAGATTGATGAGGCGTTTAAATAAATGACATTTTCTAATTAAATTTACTGGTGGAATTTTTCAACGGAGGTAATGAACCTCGCAGATTACAGTTGAAACTTCACCATATTAGTGATATGTGAGTTATTTTTTATAAATATTTCCATGATTTCTGACACTTAAATACGTGTAAATCCATCGTAAACCGGAAATGAGAAAATTTTTGATTACAATACTTTTTTCTATTATAAATAGAAAAAAGTAAAAATGTTTTTTCAGCATAATAGTTTATTACCTTCACCAGATTTCTGCAACAAAATAAGAAGAAAGATTTTCAAATACGGCTTCCATGAATATAGTTGAACTAAAAAGCGGTAGTGTACGTTTGAGTTAAAATATTACTCAGATTTCGAGAGGCTTTCTCCACTAATGCTATTATCGACAAATTTGTTGGAGAGACTATTACCCAGGGATGAGATTTCCGCTTTTTTGCACACCAGTAAAATTTTAGAGAAAATTCTTTATCATTAAATCGGAACATTTTTGCGATTTAAAATAACAACATTTTCTCTAAGATTTTACTGGTGTCCAAAAAAGCGGAAATCTCATCCCTAATTACCTAAGCTGTCGAAAAGAATTCCGATTGCTAAGAAACTAAATAAAGCACCATTGATATCGCAGACATTTTACCTCTTAAAGAAATAAATTACCTAAAGGCTCTACTGGTGTTCTTTCTATAATATAATAACTTTTGTGACAATTTTTAATGTAATTTCGTACATTTCTTTTTCAAGTAAAGCCCTGTATAGTCGAACTTTATGTCGAAGTACGGTTCAGAAAAATATGGTAAAATTTGAATGAAATGCAAATAAATAGCATTTTTAAAACGTTTCGACATTTTTATTCTGACGCTAAAAACACATTTGTCGGTTTTTTGTACAGAAAAAAAGGTTAAAATCTATGAAATTCAAAGCATAATAAATTTGTGAGTTTTCGTCGTAAATTTATAGATTTTTTTCTCTTTTACAAATTTAAAGCAAGGTGAAATACGTCTTAGATATAATTTTTTTGGAGACAAGAAGCAAATAAAAATTTAAATTTCGTAACTTTTAGGTGCGTTTATAATTATATAATACCTAACACGGATAGTCTTCGCCTTGTCCGGCCATTTGCCTGTCTGTGCATTCGTCTGATAAAAAAGCAGAAATTACTCAACCGGTCGGTTTGAAATTTAATCTATGATATCGTTGAAGAATTTTTTTCGAGTTACCGTATTTACTCGTGTATAGGGCGCACCCCTACTTTACAAGTAAAAATGGCGATTTGTTAAAATCTCGTATATAAGGCGCACCATAAATTTGATACACTACGAAGAATGACCAAATGAATTTCAGTAAAAAAAAAAAAAAAAAAAAAAAAAAATCAAAACAAACGTTACACCAGACCAGAAAACAAGACGAAAATGCATTTTTTGACTTCGGGTTGTAAGAAAATGACGGAAATTGGAATGAGCGACGGTAAAGGGAATTGCTAATTAGCGTTTAGATAATGTCACTAGCTCTGTTGTATAAAAAATTGCAAGGAATGAAGTAAATATGCTGTAATACTTCAATTAAGTAGCATTTTCCGAGTTTTAATATCTTCTTTGAATAATTTCTTGTTTCATATGTATATCGTTCGACTGTATCCAACAGTAAAAAATTATTCCGTGTATAAGGCGTACCTTGGAATTCTGCCATAATTTTTGGAAAAAAAGTGCGCCTTATACACAAGTAAATACGGTATGTCAAATTTAATTAAAATCGAATCAAAATTTAAAAAAATAGTAATACAAGTTTTCTTCATTCTATAAAATTCTATCCTGTCTCATTCATGCAATGATATCCCATGACAGGTCATGATTCTAGGTTGCCATGGTGATGGTGTGACATTTAGAATGGAGTCCTTTTATTACCGTATGACTGAATTTAATCTCTAAAATCGTAATAAATTTTGCATTCATTTATTTTTGCATGAGTGGCACAGCTATTGCATCAAAATCTGATTATTTATAAAATGAGTTATAGTCCTCATTTGCCATGTTTGACATACAATTTCCAATTTTTTAAAAACAATATCGAATTTGACTCGTGCGGATTTTAATATGATGAAAACTAGCATTTAAAGTAATTTTTAATTGAATCCATATCTCTAAAACTATAATAACATTTAACTATCAACTATAAGACGAATTTCATTTATGATTATTTAACCCCATGAGAGGCGCCATTTGCAGTCTGCAAACAGCGATTGAACATTAAATTTTGGAAGCTGAATTCCAGAACCTCAAATCACATTGTAAAATCATACCAGAATTGTTTCACGTAACTTAACAGAAGTTTTTGTGTTATCACAGCACATTCATCGTGTAGTGGAAGGTGTTGTATCCCTGACCATATTGTTTCTTTGATCAATTAGGTTGTAGCTCCATCTGATAGCATTTTATGAATTTTGGTGTATTTAGTGCATAGTTCTTTCCCTTGAGGGCTTTTGTGATCAATTGTGGATTAACCAAGTCAGAGAGGGTTTATGTGCATATTCTAAAACATTTCAATCATAAAAATGTAATTATTTATCTGTTAATGTTTTGACTAATATTTTTTGTGCTATGTTTATGTTGATAGAAAGAATTTAATATGGTAGCTATAGACTTTTGTAAATATTATCGGGCTTGTGAAAATGATTTATCCTAACCATAAAATTATAGAGTGCTTTGTAATTTGCAATAACAAGGTGTTGTACCTCTGACCGTGATCAGTTGTTATTGCTTTGACCAAGTCAAAGGTTCAACATTAAACATCTTTTCTAAACATTCCAACTTTTATGACTTACTACAATTGTCTTGAAATTAGTTAACGATATTTTTTTACTCCAGTTGTTCATAAATAATTAAAGAATATATACACAGTAGGCTTCCTCAAATCCGCACAAATTAGAATCAGAAGTTGTGCAGATTTCTGGTCATTACTTTGTTGATATTTTTAAGCATTTTTTAATAATGCATATTAGTCCTACAGTTAATAAAATAATAAACTAAAATGATGAAAAGCAAGATAATCTTTAAAAGATGATTGAATTATATGCATAGTTGAAAATGCGTAATAAAAAAAGACACATTTTCCTGGAATTATTTAATAAAACTTTCCTCATAATGATACCCTATTAATTCACATCAAAACTATGAAATTAGGAAGTTTTATTTCAGATTTAACAAGTGATGTGAACAATAGCTTGATTATTTTCATAAATAAAGGGCATAGCCGGATAAGCACTGGAAACATGGCTGTCAAACTTAAACTTGCACTTAATCTTCACTTGGATTTTAAATTTAAATTTATTTTTGATGTTGCTAAGGAAGTTAATCTAAGGAAACTTAGATTAACTGCCTAGTCAAAGGTACAAACACCCACGTCAAAGGTACATGTCTTCAAGGTTCATGGTCAAAGGTTGTGTTGTTCGTAATACGTGTATTTAATGTCTTGAGTGTAACGTTAGTCTTAATAGTTAAACTAAGAAAAATTAGTTTTTGGAAAGTGGTGAAAGGAACAATGCCTACTTCTAAATGCTGTAGTTATAGCAGGAAAAGAATAAAACTAGCACTGCTTTTCCCAGCCAAGTGACAAATAAGTGTGATTTATGCCCCATAATTAAATCTTTCGGTTAGCTCAGTACCCAGGTCAAAATTTATGCTTGTACCAGCAACAAAAATATGCTAGTTATTGCTAGGTATTGCTATGTCTGCTAGATTCCCATGCTATTATATGCTAACTAGCATCGCATGCTATATCGCTAGCTTGCACATTAAAAGCATGACAAGCTATATGCAAGCATTTCATGCTTATTTCCAGCAAAGTGGGCCAATACACACCATGAATTGCTGGAAATTCTGCTGGAATCAGCAATGTGTAATGCTAGTTTATGCTATTTTACTTGTTGGGTTATAGCAATTGGTGCTTGTCTAGCAAACAAATACCAGCATGAATTTCAACCTGGGTAGAAGGAGCATTATGGCAGCAAGCTGAGGTACAAAGGTTCGAGTTCAATACCAAACCTTTTTCTCTCACTTGGAATAAAGCTCGATTGTTCTACTTTAAGTATGAATAGAGAATTGCACATCATACTGAGCATACTTGACCGCCTTTAAAAACATTAAAATTCAATTTAACATAAATACATCTACCAGGTCTCCCAATGATCAGCGAATTTAAAATCAATATTTCTTAACAGAAATTTTCATGATGGGTTTCTACTGAATTTGCGCTATAATCAACATTTGAAGGTAGTTTCTCGGCATTTTGCAAGGAAAATATAAAAAGAAATTATTCTAAGAAAATTCTGATGTTCAGTTAGAGGACCATTTAGGAGCCCTGGTCCCCGGGGATTTTGATTGGTTGACTCATTAACGGCGTTAAGTTCATAATATGCCATCGATGGCTAGACAGACTTCACATTATTGAAATAGAAAACATTTATTACAAAAAAAAAAAAAAAAAAAAAAATGGACAAATTTATTTCTTAAAAAATTCGACAACAAATCACAAAGTGAAAGAAAAAACATTTGACAATACATAAATTATTTACAGAAATCATTTTATACACAGTACAGAGGATTTTTCTTTGGATTAAAGTTTATATAGCAGTATGCTTCTTTTATAATCTTCTTAGACGTTTAATCCTAAACGAACAATAGCTTTCAGTATATGATTCTATTTTTATATTCTACTCCTTTCACTATATTTTATATCCTTGAGGATGAGCGACACGCATACGTGCCACAAAAAGCTATTAATTATCCTTGTTTATCCTCACCAACAAAAATTTACTGTAAATTTTATCTTATTTAATTAGAGCATTTTCTCTATTTAATAAGATACAAATTTCTGTATTTTATAACCGCTGACGAAAACAATAAAAATTTCGGAAAATGTTCCCGCCGCGAAAGGGTCAAAAGTGATATTTTTAGTACCGTAATTTCCTGCGTATAGCCCGCGGATCAAATAATTCTTTTTCGACCCAGAAATTTTATTTAGTAATTGAAAGAAAATATTTACTGCAATCTAAATCTTATCATCTTATTTTTAAATTTTTCTGGGTCAAAAAATGATTGTTTGATCCGCGGATTATATCCAGGAAATTACGGTAAATACTTCTTGCACTTGCCGCCAAAATAGAAATAAAAGAGTTTCGTAAAGGAAAAAAAAAAAGGTGTCAAACGATTAAATTTGCATTAGGACTAAAATCAACTCGCACTGTTTAGATATTTTCTTTTCTATATAATCATTCAAAATAAAAACATACGAAATAAAAAAAGAAACTCTGCAAAAAAAATTCTGAGCACCAAAATTATTTCAATTTTACGCCAATTAGCAGAAAATTTAAAGGAGGAAAATTTTCTCTCTTATTTGAAGAACATTTCAAAATGCCACTTTTTTCTTATCAAATATGTTTTTTTTTCTCCCTAAAATCTTTAAAACGTGTCATTGTGGAAAGTTGTTAGAGAGAATTACTGGAACAAAGATCTACTTGACTATTTTTTTAACCATTATTGATTTGAAATTGTGTTATTAAAGGTAAAGTCTTTTTATAGCAGTACTCTTGTCTCTATGAAAGAAAACATAAATCAGTTTGTTTTAGTATGTTGTTGGAGGTTTTCAATTACCTTATCCCTTTTGCAGGCAGTGTTTTTAAAAAAGGACACCTAATATTTATTTTACTGGCACCCAGAATATTTAACACTAAAACAGCCGGGTATTTTACTAAAGTTTTATGAAAAGTGTTTCGCACCAGAATTTGGATTTTAAACTATTTAACTTATTTAATTGCTCTATTTTTGTGTTACGTGCATTTAACATATCTTATGAAGAAAATTCTGGTTCGAATCAAACTATTATCATTCTGACAGGGGTCATTGTGACCCCTAATGGCGGATCTAGTGTTAACCATAGCTTTCCTTTTATAACATACTTGAAAATTAGCAAGATGGTATTTTCTAATGAATTCGTTGATAAATTCTGATGTAAGTTAGTTGTTTCAAACAGATTTAGGCCACGCCGGAAAGAGTTAACTAAGCTTTTGTGATTTATTTCTATCTCTTTTATGCATGCACTGTACATTTACCCGGAAATTGAAAAAAAATCTGATTATTTCACGTATATACGAAGGCTGTTAAGAAAATAAAATCCGTTTGACTGCAAATAAAATATCTGCATAAAAAGAATATTTTATTCTAGACAGGGTGGCCCCTGCACAGACAATAGCTTCATTGAATTGGAAGCTGAAATTCCAGGTTTACATAGAATTTAAATAGCCTATTAAAATTCATGTTATCTTCCTTTAGATCCGATTTCTGTGACTTACTCTTTGATTTAGCATTGTGTTATCCTGCCCCCAAAAGTGCGAAAGCATTGAGAATTAAGAGCAAAACACACAATTCTACACCAAAGAATCAATCAGTAAAATCGTTGATTTTTCTTTGCTTTTTCCCCCAAGGTATAACTTGGCAGACCGATTCCGTTGCAATATGCAAATAAACTTTTACTTAAGTCTGGAATTTCAGTCTCCAACTCGATGAGGTGATTGACTGTGCTGCCACTTTTCCCACAAAATTTCCTTTAACCCGGGAGAACGTGCGCTTATCGATGGTATGGATGGTTTTAACTTTGTCACCAGTAAAATCAAATTAAAACAGTCGCTTTATTTAGAACGAAAACAATTACGAAAACAATTCTTACAAATCTTGTGCTAAAAAAGTTGAAGATCACTTTTCAAAAATTAGTGGTTGCAATTGTAAAAAAACATACGCACTCCGGGTCTTTTAGGCCCTGCGCTCGTCCCCCCGGGTTAAGTCTAAAAATTTGTCGTAGCGTGTCTTCACTAATTTAACACTAAAACAGCCGGGTATTTTACTACAGTTTTATGAAAAGTGTTTCGCACCAGAATTTGAATTTTAAACTATTTAACTTATTTAATTGCTCTATTTTTGTGCTACATGCATTTAACACATCTTATAAAGAAAATTATGGTTCGAATCGACTATTATCATTCTGACAGGGGTCATTTTGACCCCTAATGGCGGTTCTAGTGTTAAGAATTCTGTCTTTGCAACATTCGGTCTCCTGGGTATGTTACAAAGCTGCAAACTTTTAGGGAAAGGACCTTTTTTCAGATTTCACGTTTATGTAAACCTTCCTCGTTTTGACACCTCTCATAATCGGTACCACTCCCAGCCTAAAGAGGGTATTTTAAAATATTATAGGCATATTGGTATAGTCCGATATTTATAGACAGTAAATTTTCAGACTTTCCTCTTATCATATTCATATTGATTATTTATCATTTTCTTTTAAATTTCAGTTGCAGCTCAAAGGTTAAAACTTTATTTATTACACATGCAGCTGCTAAAACGATGAACGATTTTAAAAAATGCACTGGAATAAAAAGCTCAATACTTATCGCCCAAGATAAAGAAACTAAATGAAACTACTTTAAAGTCATAGTAGATAAAAAATGCTTCAAAAGACTTTCAAAGTACAATTACTAGCCTAAAAAAATATATAAAGCAGATTATATTCTTGACTCTAGTGTCTAAAAGAATAAATCAAATGACAAAATGACTTATCAGCGCTAATTATCAGTAATTGGTTGTAATTAGATGAAATGAATTCTGAAGCGTACATTGATCAAGATTTAATGAAGAAATTCTATCCTGTTATCACAAGGAGAAATCTTCGGAAATTGAAATAATGATACTGAGTAAATTAGTAAAGTTTGTATTATGCAGATTTATTGTGTGATAATCTTCACACACTCCGTTTGTGACAAATAAATTTAGTCATTTATAGTATACTACTATGAAGTTTTGTAAAAACCCTAAGATTTACACTATACAAGCAGATAACGTTGTTACCCGTCATTTATAAAAATAACGTTAATTATTTATGGCACACAACGTTTGTTAGTCAAAGAGAATTATTGACTGATATTGATTATTTAACTTTGTAACGAATATCACCTTGCAGTTGTCTGTAAAAAGTTTGTTTCAAGAATTTCAAAAACTTGATTTTTTCAGATTTGCACTGAGGTTATAAAATTTTGACATGTTTCAAATTATACGTAAAAACATTCTTCTTTCCTATTGTAATTTATTACCATTATTATTGTATCTGTTGTTTTACTGTATTACAGTATGGAATAAAGTTTTCTTGTCGAAATTTCATCCATTCAAAATTACGTAAAAAATCGCATGTTGGTTCTAGTTTAAACTGTTTGAGTGAAGTCTATAGCATTAATTAACCCTTTCAGTGATGCGAAACTCTTATGAGAATAGATAACTATTGCGCTGTAAAACAAAAAAACATTTTCAGCATACATTTATGGAGATTTTGTTTGTGGACAGATAATTGTTAGCATACAACACAATAATAAAATTCTTTTATAATGTTACTCAATTGTTACAAAAAAAAAAAAAATTGTGACTAATGAAAAATAATGTAATTAGGATTAAGTAAATCACTGGGGAAAATACAGATAGCTCGATTACTACTAGGAAGGCCAGAAGTTTTAGTGAAGTTTTAATAAAAATATTTTACACCAGAAATTAGATTTAAACAATTTAACAATGTTATTTACTCCACCCCCCCCCCCTCCTTTTTTTTTCTTCTTTGTATCTATTAAACGTTCTTTATAATAAAGTTTCTGGTTACAAACGAAATATATCCATATGGTATCGGTGAAACTGACTGCTCACGGCCGTTCTAGTCTTATAATCAGCCCTGTGATCAACTCAAAATAACAATAAATTCTCGCTACATTATTTCTAAATACCATTCCACTTTATCACAGCATTATTTAAAAAAAATAATTATTAAAATTTTTGCCAAATGTCGCCAAAATATTAGCGAATTTAGCGACGTTCTTTTCATTTGGTAGAAAGTTTAAGATTTGCCATTGGTAATTTTGTTAGGCGATTTTCTGAACAAATCTTGTCAATGTTGCTAATATTTTTCAAATATCGAGAAAATTGTTGAAATGCCACCAACTTTGCGAATTTGTTTTCTGCCAACTGCTTAACCCCTTCGCGACGGGAGCCTTTTACGAAATTTTTAATGCTTTGTCGCCGGTTTTTAAAAACAGAAATTTGTGCATTATTAAATCGAGTTATTGCGCCTATTAAATAAGGCAAATTTTACCGTGTAATTTTACTGGTGGGGTTAAACAAGGATACTTAAGCCCTTTCTGTGGCATGTATGCGTGTCGCTCGTCCCCAAAAGGTTAACAACTTAACCCCTTGGGGACGAGCACGAATACGTGCCGAAAATAGGCTTAAGAATCCGTGTTTATCTTCACCAGTAAAATTATACTGTAAAATTTGCCTTATTTAATAGGCGCAATATCTCGATTTAGTAATGCACAAATTTCTGTTTTTTAAAACCGGTGGCAAAACATTAAAAATTTCGTAAAAGGCTCCCGTCGAGAAGGGGTTAATAACTGTTTGAAACTTCATCGCCATTCAAATGCATTGGCTCGTAATGACCTCCAACAAACCCACTAATCGAATTTTCTCGAACTTAACTCAATGATCATCTCAAACCTGCGGCGTAACCAAGTGGGGGGGGGGGCGGTCCAAACGCTCTAGACACCACTAATTTTGTGAAATTTTGTTCGGCTTATCTAATCGGAAAATTGTTTGCCCCCTTTTTTTTTATCAAGACGAAGTAACTTTAAAATATTACTGGTATTCAGAACATATGGACCCCCTTCCCTGATTACACCACTATATCGAACTCCGAAACGGTAAGATACAAAAGTTATTCAAAGACATAGAGCCTTTTTATGTGCGTTCGTAAATATGTAAATACGTAGCACCTATTGTTGTCGCTAAGTCCGTCCGTCTGTCCGTCTGTCTGTCTGTCCGTCTGTATGTCCGTCCGTCTGTCTGTCTGTCTGTCTGTCCGCATATACTAACCCAAAAACTACCCAACCGAATCGTTTGAAATTTAAAATACATAATTTTGTCGAGTCACTTCAAATTTTATGAAAATCGGATGCATAGATCAATTACAGGGACAATCAAAAGGATTCCGTTACATTACGGTCAATGGGGAAAAAAGTTTCAAATGCATTTTAATCGTTTGCAATTTAAAACACATAATTATTGTGTAATTTTATCGAGTCATTTCAAATGTTATGACAATCGGATGTATAGATCAATTACAGGGACAATCAAAAGGATTCCGTTACATTACGGTAAATGGGGAAAAAGGTTTCAAATGCATTTTAATCGTTTGAAATTCAAAACATATAATTATTACGTAATTTTGTTGAGTCATTTCAAATGTTATGAAAGTCGGATGCATAGATCATTTACAGGGACAATCAAAAGTATTCCATTACATTACGGTCAATGGGGAAAAAAGTTTCAAATGCATTTTAATCGTTTGCAATTTAAAACACATAATTATTGTGTAATTTTATCGAGTCATTTCAAATGTTATGACAATCGGATGTATAGATCAATTACAGGGACAATCAAAAGGATTCCGTTACATTACGGTCAATGGGGAAAAAGGTTTCAAATGCATTTTAATCGTTTGAAATTCAAAACATATAATTATTACGTAATTTTGTTGAGTCATTTCAAATGTTATGAAAGTCGGATGCATAGATCATTTACAGGGACAATCAAAAGTATTCCATTACATTACGGTCAATGGGAAAATTTTTCAAATGGATTTTAATGATGTTACACTCATTCGAACATAATAGAATTGGCATGAATCTATGAAGTATATAATAAAATATGCATTCTGTACAATCTGTGATGCAAAGAATTTTTATTATAAATTACAGGGCCACACAAATGTATTCCACTACATAATGCTATACGGGGAAACATTGTTTGGGGGTATGTTTTAATTATATTCAACTATTTCACATTTTATGAATAAGATATACGTTGCTGAGGTGCAATAAAAATTTATTCCTGCATATTTACAGATACATAAAGATTTCGACTACTGTACTGTATCCGAAGTACGCTCTACTATATCACCAAGATCTGAATATTTTAAAAACTTCGTTATCGTACGAACGCACCTCATTTGCTACGCTTCACGTGGAATTTCCAACTTGTTTTAGATAAAGGTCAACACACGCACGCTCAGCGACAATTGGACGGAACATTTGCATATTTCTATATAATTATGGACATCATGATTCTTACTCAAATGTAAAATATGTTTGGGTTTTTTTATTATTATTATTATTTGAATCGCACCAGACTATCTACCCATAGCAAACATGATACTAATCTACTGTATAACAGACATGATTTGTCTATTAACTAGTCGAATAGGTTAGGCTGGGATTGGAGCATATAGGACAAATGTTATTGTTCTGACCGGAATTTTTCACCACTAATCTTCATACTATAATCCTATTGCATTATTTTTAATAAAAATACTTGTTAAAAATTATTTATAAAATAATCTGATTAAAATAAAAAAAATGTCCTATACATAATTGCCAACTTGTATGCATCATTACTAACACTAAAATTGTGGAGAGATTTTCCTTTTATTTAATCATGATATTTCGACAATTATATAAGACAATATTTACTATAATTTTTTTTGTGGTAGGAAAAAGGCGTAAAAGTTGGCAGCTATGCCTATATCATATCCGCCAATATCTTCCGCTTTTTTGGCCCGGAAAAAATTATAGAAAAATTTATAGAAAATTTTACTATTAAAAGTCGCCGTAATCTGCCGATTAAATAAGCCGAAATTTTTCCGGTCCAAAAAATCGTAAGAGTTGGCAGCTATGCTATATGCTTCTAAAAGTGTTTCAGGTGACATAACGTTTCAAAGAAAGTATGGAGTGTACTTCTCTCGTTTAGCTCAATTATTACCTTATATACCGGTACTTATTCAACTTTTCAAAGTCACATTAGATACTATAATAACCAATCACTTGAAATAAATTTTGAGAGGAAAGAAAAAAATGCTTTGAATTTCAAACAGGAATTTTTTGAAAAAAAAAAAGAATGTGAATAATAAGTTCAAAGACATCTTAATTATTCTATTTTAATCATTAAAAGAATGAAAGTTAAATTCTCTTCATCTTGATAAATGACTCTGTTATCGCTCAACAGTTTTTTATAAAGTGTTTTAGAATTTTTATTGCAGAACGTTATTACTGAGAGTAACTCGAATAAAGAACTAGTCGACTCAACTTGTTTTAAATTGTTATTGATGAAGAAACTGTAGTAATGAAAGTCGAAAATTTTTAAAATTCTTTTTTTGTTCCATTTTAAAAAAAAGAGTTTCAAAAGCAGCTTTAAAGAGTTTTGGAAAGTGTTTTCAGTTTTCTGCCGAATGAAAAGATCGTCGCTAAATTCGCTAATATTTTGTCGACATTTAGCAAAAATTTTAAGAATTATTTTTTTTAAATAATGTTGTGATAAAATGGAATGGAATTTAGCAATAATATAGCGAGAATTTATTGTTATTTTGAATTGATCACAGGGCTAATTATAAGACAAGAAAGGTCGAGAGCCTTCATTTTCACTGCGATCATATAAATATATTTCGGTTCAAACCAGAAACTTTATTATAAAGAACGTTTAATAGACACAAGGAAGAAAAAAGAAGCAATTGGAGGGAAATAAGATTGTTAAACTGTTTAAATATAATTCTGGTATAAAATATTTTCATAAAACTTGACTAAAACTTCTGGCCTTCCTATTGGTAATCGAGCTAACTGTATTTTCCCCAGTGATTTACTTAATCCTAATTACATTATTTTTCATTAGTCACAAAAAACCTTTTTTTTGTAATAATTGAGAACCCATTATAAAATATGTTTTATTATTGTGTTGTATATGCTAGCTACTATCTGGCCACAAATAAAATCTCCATAAATGAATGCTGAAAATGTTTTTTGTTTTACAGCGCAATAGTTATCGAATCTCATAAGAGATTCGTATGGATGAAAGGGTTAATTAACCCTTTCCGGCACACTGTGCCCGGTCTGGGATACCTAATTTTAATTCCAAACTTGCAAACGGCACCAGTAACATTTTAGTAAAATTTTGTTTTTGCAACAAAGGCTTAACCCTTTGCGGCGCAGTGGTTTCATAGATAAACCACTTAATTTTAATTCTCAAACGCCACATTCGCACCGGAATTTTGTTTAAAAAAATTACTGTTTATTGAATGCGTGAAATATAGCGTTTTCTTATTTAGAAATAAAGTAGTTTTTAAATTCCGGTGTCAGTCATTATTTTCAACACTTAAGCAATGAATTAGCCCTGCGCCGCAAAGGGTTAAATTAAGGAATTCAAAATATCTAAAAAAATCGTTTGTGAATTCCGGTGTCAGTCAATATTTTCTTATTTTACTAACAGATTTTGCCCGTGCCGGAAAGGGTTAATGCTATAGACTTCACTCAAACATTTTAAACTGACAAGAGCATGCGATTTTTTACGTAATTTCGAATGGATGAAATTTCGGAAAGCTGTATTTCATGCTCCAATATATAAACAAGAGTTGATTAATAGATTATAATAGGAAAAAAGAATGCCATTGTATATAGAGTTTGAAACATGTCAAAATTTTACAGACTCAGTGCAAATCTGATAAGTTTTTGAAATTCTCGAAAAATCTTTTTACATCAAGGTAATATTCATTAAAAAATAAAAACCGAAAATCCGTCAATAAATTTTCATTTTACTAGCAGAATTTGTCTATGCCGGAAAAGGTAACGTTATTTTTATAAATGACAGGTAAGTGCGTCATCTGCCTGTATAGTATAAATCATTGGATCTTTACGAAACTTCGTTAGAATATACTATAAATGTCTGAAATTATATGCCATTAGAATTTAGAATGGGTAAAATTTCGACAAGAGAACTTTATTCCATATTGCAATACAGTATAGCAAGAGTTGAATAATAGATTACAATAGGAATGAAGAATGTTTTTATGTATAATTTGTAACGTGTCAAAATTTTATAACCTCAGTGCAAATCTGAAAAATCAAGTTTTTGAAATTCTTGAAATTTTTTTTTCAGACAACTGCAAGGTGATATTTGTTTAAAACTTAAATAATCAATATCAGTCAATAAATCCTCATTTTACTAACAAAATTTTTGTGTGCCGTAAAGAGTCAACGTTATTTTTATAAATGACGCGTAAGTACGTTATCTGCCTAGGATGTTATGTTAGGGTTTTTACAAAATTTCATTGTAATATACTATAAACGTCTAGATTTATTTGCCACAAACGGTATAAGGGAAAATTATCACACAGTAAATCTGAACAGTACAAACTTTACTAATTTACTCAGCATCATAATTTCAATTTCCGAAGATTTTACATTGTGATAACAGGATAGAATTTCCTCATTAAAGCTTGATCAATGTACGCTTCAAAATTCATTTCTCGCTCCTAATTACAACCAATTACTGATAATTAGCGCTGATAAGTCATTTTGTCATTTGGTTTATTCCTCTAGACACTAGAGTCAAGAACATAATCTGCTTTATATATTTTTTTAGGGTAGTAATTGTACCTTGAAAGTCTTTTGAAGCATTTGTTATCTATTATGACTTTAAAGTAGTTTCATTTAGTTTCTTTATCTTGGGCGATAAGTATTGAGCTTTTTATTCCAGTGCATTTTTTAAAATCGTTCATCGTTTTAGCAGCTGCATGTGTAATAAATAAAGTAAAGTGTTAACCTTTGAGCTGCAACTAAAATTCAAAAGAAAATGATAAATAATCAATATGAATATGATAAGAGGAAAGTCTGAAATTTTACTGCCAATAAATATCGGACTATACCAATATACCTATAATATTTTAAAATACCCTCTTTAGGCTGGGAGTGGTACCGGTTATGAGAGGTGTCAAAACGAGGAAGGTTTACATAAACATGAAATCTGAAAAAATATCTATTCCCTAAAATTTTGCAGCTTTGTAACATACCCAGGAGACCGAATATTGCAAAGACGGAATTCTTAACACTAGAACCGCCATTAGGGGTCAAAATGACCCCTGTCAGAATGATAATAGTCGATTCGAACCAGAATTTTCTTCATAAGATATGTTAAATGTAGGTAGCACAAAAATGGAGCAATTAAATAAGTTAAATAGTTTAAAATTCAAATTCTGGTGCGAAACACTTTTCATAAAACTTTAGTAAAATACCCGGCTGTTTTAGTGTTAAATTAGTGAAGACACGCTACGACAAATTTTTAGACTTAACCCGGGGGGACGAGCGCAGGGCCTGAAAGACCCGGAGAGCGTAAGGTTTTTTACAATTGCAACCACTAATTTTTTAAAAGTAATCTTCAACTTTTTTTATCACAAGATTTGTAAGAATTGTTTTCGTCTAAATAAAGCGACTGTTTTAATTTGATTTTACTGGTGACAAACTTAAAACCATCCATACCATCGATAATCGCACGTTCTCCCGTGTTAAAGGAAATTTTGTGGGAAAAGTGGCAGCACAGTCAATCACCTCATCGAGTTGGAGACTGAAATTCCAGACTTAAGTAAAAGTTGATTTGCATATTGGAACGGAATCGGTCTGCCAAGATAAGACCTTGGGGGAAAACGCAAAGAAAAATCAACGATTTTCCTGATTGATTCTTTGGTGTAGCATTGTGTGTTTTGCTCTTAATCCTCCATGCTGTCGCACTTTTGGGTGCAGGATAACACAATGCTAAATCAAAGAGTAAGTCACAAAAATCGGATCTGAAGGAAGATAACATGAATTTTAATAGGTTATTTAAATTCTATGTAAATCTGGAATTTCAGTTACCAATTCAATGAAGCCATTGTCTGTGTAGGGGCCTCCCTGTCTAGAATAAAATATTCTTTTTATGCAGGTATTTTATTTGCAGTCAATCGGATGTTATTTTCTTAATAGCCTTCGTATATACGTAACGTAATCAGATTTTTTTTTTCAATTTCAGGGTAAATGTACAGTGCATGTATTAAAGACATAGCTGCCAACATTTTTTTAGCTTTTTTGGCCCGGAAAAAAATTACACTAAATTTTACGGTAAATAATCGCGGTAATGCGCCATTTAAATAAGGCAAAAAATTTTATTAAATTTCTCCGGGCCAAAAAATCGGAAGAGTTGGCATCTATGATTAAAGAGATTGAAATAAATAATAACAGCTTAGTTAACTTTTTCCGGCGCGGCCTAAATCTGTTTGAAATATTTAACTTACACCACAATTTATAAACGAATTTATTAGAAAATATGAGCTTGCCAATTTTTTAGAATGTTATAAAATGAAAGTTATAATTAAATATTCTGTTTGCCTGTAAAATAAAAATTAGATGTCCTTTTTTAAAAAACATTCGCCTGCGGAAGGGTTAAGGTAATTGAAAACCTTCTACAACATACTAAAACAAACTGATTCCTCTTCTCTTTCATACAGACAAGGGTACTGTTATAACAATGGCTTTACCTTTTATAATCGTTAACACAATTTCAAATCAATAATAGTTAAAAAAAGTGAAGTAGATCTTTGTTCCAGTAATTCTCCCTAACAACTTTCCACAATGACACGTTTTAAAGATTTTAGGGAGAAAAAAACATATTTGATAAGAAAAAAGTGGCATTTTGAAATGTTCTTCAAATAAGAGAGAAAATTTTCCTCTTTTAAATTTTCTGCTAATTGGCATAAAATTGAAATAGTTTTGGTGCTCGGAATTTTTTTTACAGAGTTTCTTTTTTTATTTCGTATGTTTTTATTTTGAATGATTATATAGAAAAGAAAATATCTAAACAGTGCGAGTGGACTAATGCAAATTTAATCGTTTGACACCATTTTTTTTAGCTCACAGGCTATTAAAGCCTGGGAGCTTATTTGACCGTCCGTTCTGTATGTACGTATGTGCGTAACGCGATAACTTATGATAAAAATATCCGATTCACTTGAAATTTTGGATGTATGTATATTCTGATAAGGTGCTTTCCTGATTATTTTTTGGAGTTCATTCGATATCTATAAGAGGGGGGACGGGGGCTAATAACCCTCCCCTTAATTTATACAAATGGGTTTTTCATGCAGAATTACCAGTTTTCGTTCAAAATTTAGATATAGGATCATTTTCATGAGGCACCTCCGTGATTAGTAATAGGTGCTCATTGGATACGGGTAAAGCGGGGGAATTGGGGGCTCATGCCCCTCCCGTTAATTGACGTTTTAATATTTGCTCTGAATTTTGGATATAGATTTTTTACATGATAAAAAGTATGATTAGTTTAAGGAGTTCAATGATTAAGTATATAACGTAGAAATGGAAAGAGCTGTTTCCCCCTTAACTTGTTATTTGAACGGAATTAATCCTTGAAAATATGAGGCTGTAATATACAATTAGTATGCGTAGCCTGTGAGCTCAGTGCCATCAGTTTAACTTTAACGATCATAGCATTTTCATTGCTAAGATGTCGAAATAAATGAACGACACCGGTAATTAAGAACAAATATATTTCTAAATAAGAAAGCGTGATTTTTCACGTACAAAATAAAAGGGATATTTTTAGATAAAAATACCGGTGTCAGTGTTGCGTATCGGAATTAAAATTTTGTGGTTTCGTGGCGAAACCAATGAACGTAAAAAGGTTAACTGGGCAATTTTTTTTTTTTTTTTTTTTTTTTTTTTTTTTTTTTTTTTTACGAAACTTTTTTTATTCCTATTTTGGCGTAAGGTTAACCCAGAAAAATTTAAAAATAAGATGATAAAATTTAGATCGCCGTAAATAATTCCTTTCAATTACTAAATAAAATTTCTGGGTCGAAAAATAATTGTTTGATCCGCGGATTATACGCAAGAAATTACGGTAGTAAAAATATCACTTTTAAACCTTTCGAGGCGGGAACATTTTCCGAAATTTTTATTGTTTCATCAGCGGTTATAAAATGCAGAAATTTGTATCTTATTAAATAGAGAAAATGCTCTAATTAAATAAGATCAAATTTACAGTAAATTTTTGTTGGTGAGGATACACAAGGATCCTTAAGAGCTTTTTGCGGCACGTATGCGTGTCGCTCGTCCTCAAGGGTTTAAAATATAGTGAAGGGAGTAGAATATAAAAATAGAATCATATACTGAAAGCTATTGTTCGTTTAGGATTAAACTGCTAAGAAGATTATAAAAGAAACATACTGCTATATAAACTTTAATCCAAAGAAAAATTTTCTGTACTGTGTATTAAATGATTTCTGTAAATAATTTTTGTATTGTCAAATGTTTTTTCTTTCACTTTATGATTTGCTGTCGAATTTTTTAAGAAATAAATTTGTCCATTTTTTTTTTCGGTTTTATGACGGCCAATGGGATATAGGCCCTAACGGGTGGGATTCCCTCCGTGAGGGTCTTTTTAAGGGAATCTAACCCGTATTTACGCAAAGAAATCCAAGGTTCGAAGAAAACCACGGAAAACTCCGGACGGTTAGGCCGACGGTCGCGATTGGGTTCGAACCCAGCACCTACCGTCTACCAGTTTCGAGGTCAGAACCTCGCGGCCACTGGTGGGGCCATTTTTTTTTTCCGGAATAAATGTTTTCTATTTCAATAATGTGAAGTCTGTTTAGCCATCGATGGCATATTATGAACTTAACGCAGTTAAACAGCCAACCAATCAAAAACCCCGTAAACCAGGGCTCCCAAATGGTCCGCCAACTGAACATCAGAATTTTCTTAGAATAATTTACTTTTATATTTTTCTTGCAAAATGCCGAGAAACTACCTTCGAATGTTGATTATAGCGCAAATTCAGTAGAAACCCATCATGAAAACTTCTGTTAAGATATATTGATTTTTAATTTGCGGACCATTTGCGAGCCCCGGCAGATGTATTTCTGTTAAATTGAATTTTAATGCCTTTCCGGCACACCGTGCCCGGTCTGGGATACCTAATTTTAATTCCAAACTATCAAACGGCCCCAGTAATATTTTAGTAAAATTTTGCTTTTACAATAAATGCTTAAATTAGGAATTCAAAATATTTAAAAAATTTGTTTGCGAATTCCGGTGTCAGTCGATTATTTCTCATTTTAGTACAGAATTTGCCCGTGCCGGAAAGGGCTAACGCCCGAATTATTTTCTTCGCTAAAATTTCAATTTTGTATTTCCCACCACTTTTAAAATCAAATTAACTTTTATTTAAAATTATCGAGGATTCTGTCTCGTGAAAGAAGGTATATATTTAACTTCCTCTTCACTGGTGGGAAACCGCTTTCTTGCTGTTTTTGTAACCGTCCTCAAAAGAGGACGTTGGACGTTAACGGGTTAAAGGCGGTCAAATATGCTCAATAAGATGTGCCATTCTATATTCATACTTAAAGTAGAACAATCGAGCTTTATTCCAAGTGAGAGAAAAAGGTTTGGTATTGAACTCGAACCTTGTTACCTCAGCTTGCTGCCATAATGCTTCTTCTACTGAGCTAACCGAAAGATTTAATTATGGGGCATAAATCACACTTATTTGTCATTTGGCTGGGAAAAGCAGCGCTAGTTTTATTCTTTTCCCGCTATAACTACAGCATTTAGAGGTGGGCGTTGTTCCTTTGACCACTTTGCAAAAACTAATTTTTCTTAGTTTAATTATTAAGACTAACGTTACACTCAACACATTAAATACATGTATTACGAACAACACAACCTTTGACCATGAACCTTGAAGACATGTACCTTTGACGTGGGTGTTTGTACCTTTGACTAGGCAATTAATCTAAGGAAAAGCTACATCAAAAATAAATTTAAAGTTAAAATCCAAGTAAAGATTAAGTGCAAGTTTAAGTTTGACAGCCATGTTTACAATGCGTATCCGGCTATGCCCTTTATTTATGAAAATAATCAAGCTATTGTTCATATCACTTGCTAAATCTGAAATAAAACTTCCTAATTTCATAGTTTTGATGTGAATTAATAGGGTACCATTATGAGGAAAGTTTTATTAAATAATTCCAGGAAAATGTGTCTTTTTGTTTATTCCGCATATTCAACTATGCATATAATTCAATTATTTTTTAAAGATTATCTTGCTTTTGATCATTTTAGTTTATTATTTTATTAACTGTAGGACAAACATGCATTATTAAAAAAATTCTTAAAAAATGTCAACAAAGTAATGACCAGAAATCCGCACAACTTCTGATTTTAATTTGTGCGGATTTGAGGAAACCTACTGTGTATATTTTTTTATTATTTATGAACAACTGGAGTAAAAAAATATCGTTAACTAATTTCAAGACAATTGTAGTAAGTCATAAAAGTTGGAATGTTTAGAAAAGATGTTTAATGTTGAACCTTTGACTTGGTCAAAGCAATAACAACTGATCACGGTCAGAGGTACAACATGTTATTGCAAATTACAAAGCACTCTATAGTTTTATGGTTAGGATAAATCATTTTCACAAGCCCGATAATATTTACAAAAGTCTATAGCTGCCATATTAAATTCTTTCTATCAATATAAACATTGCACAAAAATATTATTAGTCAAAACATTAACAGATAAATAATTACATTTTTATGATTGAAATGTATTAGAATATGCACATAAATCCTCTCTGACTTGATTATTCCAAAATTGACCACAAAAGCCCTCAAGCGAAAGAACTATGCACTAAATACACCAAAATTCATAAAATGCTATCAGATGGAGCTACAACATAATTGATCAAAAAAACAAGTTGGAAATTGTACGTGAAGCGTAGCAAATGAGATGCGTTCGTACGAAGTTTTAAAAATATCACTCTCATATATCAATCTCATAAAATTGTAAATAATTACAATTAAAATGCGCACCAAACAATATTCTGTCTATACCATTATCAAGGTTCGCACACTCCTTGGAATTTCCAAGTACTCTGGCTCCACTATTATAAACAAGAAAATTTACATTTAATTTTTAAACCACAACATTCGTAATCCCCACCTTCATTCACAGATTTTACGATATTTTTCTGCAATGAAACACTTTCAAAATATTCTTAAAATATAGTGGTAGAACTGTGCGAACCCTGCCATTATGCAATGGAATACTTTTGTGTGGCTTTGTAAATCAATAACAAATATTCTTTGCACCACAGATTATGCAAAATCTATATTATAATATGTACTTGATAGATGCATATCAATTTTATTACGTTCGAATAAATGTAACATTATTAAAATGCATTTGAAACATTTCCCCCCATTAACTGTAATGTAACGGAACACTTTTGATTGTCCCTGTAGTTGAACTATGCATCGGATTTTGATAAAATTTGAAATAACTCGACAAAATTATCTAATAATTATGTAGTTAAAATTTCAAACGATTAAAATGCATTTGAAACTTTTTCCCCCATTGACCATAATGTAACGGAATTCTTTTGATTGTCCCTGTAATTGATCTATGCATCCGATTATCATAAAATTTGAAATGACTCGACAAAATTATGTAATAATTACGTATTTTAAATTTCAAACGATTCGGTTGGGTAGTTTTTGCGTTGTTATATGCGGACAGACAGACAGACAGACAGGCGGATGGACGGACAGACGGACTGAACGACAACAATAGGTGCTACGTATTTACATAATTACGAACGCACCTAACAATATAATCAGGGATACAACACCTTCCCCTACACGATGAATGTATTGTGATAACACAGAAACTTCTGTTAAGTTACGTGAAACAATTCTGGTATGATTTTACAATGTGATTTGAGGTTCAGGAATTCAGCTTCCAAAATATAATATTCAATCGCCGTTTGCAGACTGCAAATGGCGCCCTTCAAGGGGTTAAATAATCATAAATGAAATTCATCTTATAGTTGATAGTTAAATCTTATTATAGTTTTAGAGATATGGATTCAATTAAAAATTATTTTAAATGCTAGTTTTCATCATGTTAAAATCCGCACGAATCAAAATCGATATTGTTTTTTAAAAATTGGAAATTGTATGTCAAACATGGCAAATGAGGACTGTAACTCATTTTATAAATAATCAGATTTTGATTCAATAGCTGTACCACTATTATGCAAAAATGCATGAATACAAAATTTATTACCATTTTAGAGATTAAATTCCGTCATACGGTAATAAAATGACTCCATTTTAAATAGCATATCATCAGCATGACAACCTAGAATCATGACTTGTCATGGGATATCATTGCATGAATGAGACAGAATAGAATTTAATAGAATGAAGAAAACTTTTATTACAATTTTTTTTTTTAATTTTTGATTCGATTTTTATTAAATCTGACATAACTCGAAAAAAATTCTTCAACAATATCATAGATTAAATTTCAAACCGACCGGTTGAGTAATTTTTGCTTTGTTATATACGAACAGACGAATACAATGACAGGCAAATGGCCGGACAAGGCGATGACTATCCGTGTTAGGTATTGTATAATTATGAAAGCACCTAAAAGTTACGAAATTCAAATTTTTATTTGCTTCTTGTCTCCAAAAAATTATATCTAAGACGTATTTCACCTTGCTTTAAATTTGTAAAACAGAAAAAAATCCATAAATTTACGACGAAAACTCACAAATTTATATGCTTTGAATTTCATAGATTTTAACTTTTTTTTTCTTTACAAAAACACGACAAATGTGTTTTTAGCGTAAGAATAAAAATGTCGAAACATTTTAAAAATGCTATTTATTTGTATTTCATTCAAATTTTACCACATTTTTCTGAACCGTACTTCGACATAAAGTTCGACCATACAGGGCTTTACTTAAAAAAGAAATGTACGAAATTATATTAAAAATTGTCACAAAAGTTATTACATTATAGAAAGAAAACCAGTCGAGCCTTTAGGTAATTTATTTCTTTAAGAGGTAAAATGCCTACGATATCAATGGTGCTTTATTTAGTTTCTTAGCAACCGGAATTTTTTTCGACAGCTTAGGTAATATTCTCTCCAACAAATTTGTCGATAACAGCATTAGTGGAGAAAGCCTCTCGAAATCTCAGTAATATTTTAACTCAAACGTACACTACCGCTTTTTAGTTCAACTTTATTCATGGAAGCCGTATTTGAAAATCTTTCTTCTTATTTTTTTTGCAGATATCTGGTGAAAGTAATAAACTATTATGCTGAAAAAACATTTTTACTTTTTTCTATTTATAATAGAAAAAAGTATTGTAATCGAAAATTTTCTCATTTCCTGTTTACGACGGATTTACACGTATTTAAGTGTTAGAAATCATGGAAATATTTCTAAAAAGGAACTCACATATCACTAATATGGTGAAGTTTCAACTGTAATCTGCGAGGTACATTACCTCCGTTGTAAAATTCCACCAGTAAATTTAATTAGAAAATTTCATTTATTTAAACCCCTCATTAATCCTATATTTCAATAAAAATAATGGTAAAAAATAACACTCATTTTTACTGGTGTAAGTTTACTCCGGTGGTAGTAGTTCGTCATATTTTGATAAACAAGACAACCTGATGTCTGTATTAGTGAGAAGACTATAATACTTTAGCAAACTGACACCAGTAAAAAGAACAAGAAATATCTTTACCAGATTTGTGAAGAAATTTCCCTTTAATACGGTGCATAAATTAAATGACATTTTCTATTTAAGTTTATTGATGAAAGTTTTTCGACCTGCGATAATCAGAAACTGCTGATATGACAAAAAGAAATATCCTTCATTTTGTTACTATCTCCTCAGGCTAATTCCATGCGAAATTGCCATCTCTGTCACACTGCTGAAAATCGTTTTGCTTGATGGCCACCATTATTTTCGAAAAGGTTGCTTCGCTTTATTCAATCGATAAATAATTCAAATAAAATAAGTCCCATTTTTCGTTCTAAAATACTGGTAGCCAAAAATCGTAATATGTGTCAGACATGACAAGTTCGCATGAAATTAACCCTCAGTTACTTCTGTCGGAACTGTTAGACAATACACTATTTGTCCCTTCTTCTTTATTCATAACTCCATTTCAGAAACAGTGTAGTAGCCTCAAAATGCGGATATTTTATTTAGGAATATTGAATTCACGCTCGAAAAATTTTAATGGCTATTTATGTTCGCTGTATGCTAGAAGTAATTATAAATTTATTAAGAAATACTATTAAAACTTACTGGTTTGAATTTGAAAATCCTAAATAAAAAATTAGCCAGATTTGCCAAGGTTAGCCAGAGACGCTGAAACGGATGTTCATAAAAATGTCTTTCTGCAAGTTCGTGTGTCGCCATTATACCATCGAAAAGTATATGAACTTATACTTAGAACATAATCAAATATCATGTGTATGTTTTTCGATATAGCAAGTATGTCTTCCTTGAATTCGGATATAGTCCACGTAAATATGTCCCTGTAATAGATATTTGTACCATTTTCAGTATTGTACCATAAAAAAATATACAATTATGCATAGAATTTATACAAATTTCATATATGTATGTATTTGGCAATAACAAGCAGATCCTACTTGTATTTCTATATGCGCCTTCTACCAGAAGTATTCTGATAATCAGATAAATGTTAAATACTATTTGAGCGATTTATAGAAGTTATTAGTGACAATTGTAAATGATAAAGCCGATTTTCTAGATCAGATGCAACTCAACTTTCTTACACACCACTCGATAAAAAAATGGCCGTAATAATCATCTTTGGGCTCACACTTAATATTTTTCAAAACTACAAAGAGGTAACATTATAGAGGTTCAACCCTTTCCGGTACTGGCAAAATCTGTTAGTAAAATGAGAAATTATCGACTGACACCGGAATTTACGAACGATGTTTTTAGATGTTTTGAACTCCTTAATTTAAGCTTTTATTGTAAAAGCAAAATTTTACTAAAATATTATTGTTTCTCTTTGCAAGTTTGGAATTAAATTTAGGTATCCCACACTGGGCACAGTCACAGAGTACGGAACAGAGAATCAACTTTCATACACTGTAATGGCAACTTGTTTAACATGGGATTAGGCATAGACAGTAGCGATACGAGCGGATCACTCTGAAACTACGATCATAACATAAGAGAGGTTGCTAATTCGGCGAAACATAGCTTCCTTGGCGACAAATGATAAGGGAAAAAAGAAAAAAAATACAGCGACGGCTTGCTGCTTATTGTTTTGAAATTTATGAAAGAATTATTTTAATATGAACTAACTTTGATGTATTCGTCTTGCAAACAATACATGTGTCTCTTCTTAACATGACGACGTAGTATAGTAAACTTGAAAATTCAAGAACAATAACAGTAATAATTACGAATCAATATAAGAGCGGAAATCTAAGATCAAATAGAATAAGCACGTGTGCAAAGATAATCAAATCAGCATTCAGCAAGAAGTGCCAAGCCAGAATAGGGTTACAGTTAAACAGAAATCACGAGGATAAAAATCGCCAACGCGATGGCTTAGTTTTTAAGTGATCCACTGAGGGCGTTCTTTTCAAGCCGAGTTCAGGCTCTGTCCGTACTCTGTGGGCACAGTGTGCGGAAAGGTTTAACAGAGAGAGATTAAAAAGAATAAGTAAATTTTATCCATGAATGGGTAAAGAAGGATTAGAATAAAGAAGTGAATTTTTTTAGTCAATGATCCACTAATGAGCTTGCGTAAATTTTCCAAAGAAATAAAAATTAAAGGAGAAATCCATTGGATATATTTCTCAAGGGATACAGACGTTATTATATTATTCATTAACCTTGTTTTCTATATCATTCCTGAGCCTCTACTGGTAGACATAATGGGATAAATAATAATCTTTTGATCACATAAAACATCATTCAAACCTATTTGGTCAACAGGAAAGTTCTGTCATATAATGTTATTTCAAGCCTACTTTTTAAAACGTTCTAATTTCTTCGTTGCATGCACTTTTTTGAAATGTTAATATTCGCACAGTTTTTGAGTTTCACATTAATGTTGAAAACAATGGGAAATTTTACTATTTCAAAATAGTGGTGCCAATGAAGAAATCTGAATTTTGAAAAAGTAGGCTTGAAATAACATTATATGACATTACTATCCGGTTGACCTAATATAAAGAGATAACATTAGAAAGCTTTAATAGAAAGAGATTAAAAGAAATAAGTCACTTTTTTTCATCAATGGGCAAAGAAGGATTAGAAGAAAGAAGTGCTTTTTATAAGTCAAACAACCACTTCTTGTGTTCTTTTCAAAAGAAAGCAAAATTTAAGATTAATCGATTGGTATGTTTCACAAAGGATAGAGACGTTATTCATTAATCTTCCCCTCGATATCATTCCTAGACCTCTACTAGTGTAAAGAATGGAATATATAATAACCTTTTGGATGACATAAAACATTATTCAAAACTATAAAGAGCTAACATTAGAGAATTTTAATAGGAAAAAAAATTATACAAATAAGTACCTTTTCTTCATCAATGGGCGGAAAAGGATGAGAAAAAAGAATTTCATTTTCTTCGTCAATGATTCACTCTTTTGTGTAAATGTTTCAAAGAAAGCAAAATTTTAAGAAGGAATCGACTGGATATATTTCTCAAGGGATAGAAACGTTATTATATTATTCATTAATATTGTTATCGACTCTATTCCTATATCTCTAACAGAGGGATGCACAACCTTTTTACCAGAAAATCGGTTGACACCAGAATATTTGAAACGTGTAGTTTCTTTTCTTTAATAGCAAAGTTTCTGTCATTACTATAAGGAAAATTATTCTGCATAAAAATAATGGTATAACTGTGGCCCGCGGGCCAAAGGTTGTGCACCCCTGCTCTAATGTATAAATAATAATCTTTTGGATCCCATAAAACATTATTCAAAACTATAAAGAGCTAACATTAAAGAGCTTTTATAGGAAGAGGTTATAAGAATTAAATATATTTTCTTCATGAATGGTTAATAATGAATTGAAAGAAAGAAGTGTCTTTTTTCAGTCAAAGAACCACTACTCTTTTGTGTACTTTTCCAAAGAAATCAAAATTTACGAAGGGATTGGATACGATTGGATATAATTCGCAAGGGATAGAGACCTTAATATACACTATTCATTGATCTTGTTCTTGATATCTTTCCTAGCCCACCACCAGTAATAGGATAAATAATAATTTTTTGGATTACACGAAATATTATTCAAAACTACAAAAAAGTTAACATGGAAGAGATTAAACAAAAGCAGATTAAAATAAATAAGTATCTTTTCTTTCTTAAAGAATTGAAAAAGTTAGGAATAAAGACATGACTCTTTCTTCGTCAATGATCCTATCTCTTGCGTTAATTTTCCAAATTAAGTAACATTTAAGAATGGAATCGACTGGCTATATTTCTCAAAGAATAGAGAGGAATTATTATTAATAGAGAGAAAAGATTATTATACATTCCATTCTTTACGCTAGTAGAGGTCTAGGAATGATATCGAGACCAAGATTAATGAATAAAATCCCTATCCTTTGAGAAACATATCAATCGATTAATCTTAAATGTTGCTTTCTTTTGAAAAGAACACAAGATATTAGTGATTTTTTTATTGTTATTATTCATTGATCTTGCTCTCAATACTATTCCTAGATCTCTATTCAAGAAGAAATGGAATAAATAATAATCTTTTGGATCACACGAAACATTGTTCAAAACTATGAAGAGCTAATATTAGAGAGATAAAAATAAATAATTGCCTTTTCTTCATCAATGGGAAAGAAAAGATTAAAAAAAAGTGTCTTTTCTTCCGTAATGATCCTCTCGCGTAAAATTTCAAGGAATTAGGAATTTCAGAATGCAATCAACTATATATATACAGGGTGATTCATAAAAGATGGGCAGAACTTTAAGGGGTTATAGTACACTTAAAGACAAATAATATTAAATAGGAGACTAAGGGTCCCAGACGTATTCCCAAGGAGATAGGGGGCATTAAAGTTTAGGGTCCGAAATTTCAAATGATTATAAAAAATGGAAAAATTGGTCGATTCGTTTGCGCTTTTTGCAAAAAACTTTCTTTATGCCAGTATTTTCTTGAAATAAAATTTTAAAGTTCAATTTCAAAAAATGCCGATAGGGGGCGCTTTAGACTTTGGAGTAACAAACAACTATTTTTTAACGTTATTTTTTGTATTTCTTTAAATGATTTCGAAAGCTTAGACTTAAACTTAAATTTTGATCTAAAAATCTGAGTCCTAACGAGTAGTTAAGTAGCGTAAACTGAAATTTGAAATTTGAAACCCTTCTCCCCCCAGAACAAAAATCAGTTATTCCCGATCTTTGTGTCGTAGATTAGGCTCTAACTACTGCCGCGTTTTGCTAAAATTATTCTTTATGTCAGTATTTTCTTGAAAATAAATTTTAAAGAAAAGTTTCAAAAAATTCCGATAGAGGGCGCTTTAGACTTTGGAGTAACGAACAACTATTTTATACCGTTATTTTTTGTGTCTCATTAAATGCTTTCTAAAGCTTAGACTTAAACTTAAATTTTCAGCTCAAAATCTGAATCGCTGAGCGTGGTTCAGTAGCGAGGGGAGGGGGTTCAAATTTCAACTTCTGAACATAGTTCAGTTTGCACTACTTAACCATGCCCAACGATTCTATGCTGTGATACGAGGCAAAAATACAACTTTCGTCAAGGACTGAATAGTCGGAATTCTCTCATAAAGGCACTGGCACAGTTGGAAACGTCGCTCATGCAAACGTTAAAGCTCCATTCCTGACGCTAGTCACCGGGTGAAGAAGGAGACAGAAAGTATGCAAATGTCAAATGGGGAAGAAGAAGAACACGTATGCAAAATTTCGACACGATTCAGGCATAAAAACCACTGAACGGTGAGTGAAGTGTAAGTCGCTGTAGTAATGAATCGGAAGATGGTGCCCTTCACGAATAAGGAAAAGGCTGAGATGCATTTAATTTAAGGAGCGGCAGATGGAAATGGTGCAGAGGCACAACGAATGTACGGAGAGCGATTTCCCAACAGGCGGTTGCCTAACCGCAAAACTTTCGAGCGCTTGCACAGACAGTTGTGTGAGACGGGATCATTTCTCGCTTCCCGGTCGAATGCAGGTCGTGCAAAAAAGGACGAATCAGTAGTTGTTGCAGAAGCCATTCTGGATGTAGTAGCGGCGCAGCCAAGTACAAGTACATGAACAGTGGCTAGGCAGGTGGATACCTCACAGTCCATGACTTGGAGGGTACTGAAGGATGAACATTTGCTCCCGTTTCATGTGCAACGAGTCCAGAAACTGTCTCCAGGGGATTATCCAAATCGTATTGAATTCGCCCGCTGGTTTCTGCAGCAGAACGCGCTAAATCCACATTTTGGACGAACTGTGCTTTTCACCGATGAATGTACCTTCACACGTGAAGGTACATTTAACACACACAATGCACATGTATGGGCGGATGTCAATCCACATGCTACGTATCCACATGCTCATCAGAGACGCTTTTCCATCAATGTTTTTGCAGGAATCCTCGGAGACCACCCAATCGAACCGTACCTTCTTCCTGAACGCCTCAACGGTAAAACATACCTCATATTTCTGCAACATGTGCTGCCAGACCTGTTAAACGTTGTTCCTCCACGCATCCGGCGGGTCATGTGGTTCCAGCACGATGGAGCGCCAGCCCATTACGTACGAGACGTCCGCAACTATCTGGACATCACATTTCCGAACAGATGGATTGGTCGAGGTGGTCCTGTTGCTTGGCCTGCTCGCTCGCCAGATCTTTCACCCCTCGATTTCTTTTTTTGGGGACAATTGAAGGCTCTTATGTATGAGACACCCATTGAATCCCCCGAGGAACTGGTCGCCAGACTTTCCGCCGCTGTAGGGGAAGTGCTCGAAAAGCCTGATGTTTTCGCGAATGTTCGCCGTTCCATTCTTCGCCGTTGTTCTGCATGCATAACCTCTGGTGGTCACAATTTTGAACATTTATTGTAATTACATGTTAATAAATATGCTTTGGTAACATAATCCTAATTTGTGTCTTTTTACCTCGTATCACAGCACACAATGTGTGGACATGGTAAACTGAACTGTGCTCAGGAGTAGAAATTTCAAACCCCTCTCCCCAGAAACTTAACCACGTCTAACGATTCAGATTTTGGGCTGAAAATTTAAGTCTAAGCTTTAGAAAGCATTTAATGAGACACAAAAAATAACGGTATAAAATAGTTGTTCGTTACTCCAAAGTCTAAAGCGCCCTCTATCGGAATTTTTTGAAACTTTTCTTTAAAATTTATTTTCAAGAAAATACTGACATAAAGAATAATTTTAGCAAAACGCGGCAGTAGTTAGAGCCTAATCTACGACACAAAGATCGGGAATAACTGATTTTTGTTCTGGGGGGAGAAGGGTTTCAAATTTCAAATTTCAGTTTACGCTACTTAACTACTCGTTAGGACTCAGATTTTTAGATCAAAATTTAAGTTTAAGTCTAAGCTTTCGAAATCATTTAAAGAAATACAAAAAATAACGTTAAAAAATAGTTGTTTGTTACTCCAAAGTCTAAAGCGCTCCCTATCGGCATTTTTTGAAATTGAACTTTAAAATTTTATTTCAAGAAAATATTGGCATAAAGAAAATTTTTTGCAAAAACCGCAAACGAATCGACCAATTTTTCCATTTTTTATAATCATTTAAAATTTCGGACCCTAAACTTTAATGCCCCCTATCTCCTTGGGAATACGTCTGGGACCCTTAGTCTCCTATTTAATATTATTTGTCTTTAAGTGTACTATAACCCCTTAAAGTTCTGCCCATCTTTTATGAATCACCCTGTATATCTCAAGGAAAAGAGACGATATTATTATCATTCATTGAAATTGTTCTTGATACCATTCCTAGATCTTTACTCGCATAAAGATATGGGATAAATAATAATCTTTTGGATCACACAAATCGTTATTCAAAACTATAAAGAGCTAACATTGAAGAGCTTTCATAAGAAGAGATTGAAAGAAATAAGTAACTATTCTATTCAATGGGAGGAAAAGGATTAAAAGAAAAAATAGTCTTTTCTTCGTCTAAGAACCACTCTCTTGTGTAATTTTCCAAAGAAAGCAAAATTTTAAATTAGAATCTATCGAATACATTCCTCAAGGAATAGAGACAACATTATTATTATTCATTGATCTTGTTCGCGATACCATTTCTAGATCTTTACCAGCATAAAGATTGGGATAAATGATATTCTTTTGCATCACACGAAACGTTTTTCAAAACTATAAAGAGCTAACATTAGAGAACTTTAATACGAAAAAAATGAAAAGAAATAAGTACCTTTTCTTTATCAATTGGTGGAAAATATTGGAATAAAGAACTGCCTTTTATTCGTCAATGATCCTATCTCTTGCGTAAATTTTTCAAATTAAGTAACATTTAACAATGGAATCGACCGGATGTATTTCTCAAAGAATAGAGACTATATTATTATTATTCATTGATCTTGTTCTCAATACGATTCCTAGATCTCTACTCACATAAAGAATGGGAGAAATAATAATCTTTTGGATCACAGGAAACATTATTCAAAACTATAAAGAGTTAATATTAGAGAGATTTTATACGAAGAGATTAAAATAAATAAGTACCTATTCTTTTTTTCAATTGGAGAAAAAGAATTAAAAGAAGCAAGTGTCTTTTCTTCGTCAAAGAACTACTCTCTTGTGTAATTTTCCAAAAGAAAGCAAAATTTAAAATTAGAATCTATCGAATACATTCCTCAAGGAATAGAGACGTCATTTTTATTAATCATTGATCTTGTTCGCGATACCATTTCTAAATCTTTACCAACATAAAGATTGGGATAAATGATATTCTTTTGCATCACACGAAACGTTTTTTAAAACTATAGAGAGCTAACATTAGAGAACTTTAATACGAAAAAAATGAAAAGAAATAAGTACCTTTTCTTTATCAATTGGTGGAAAATATTGGAATAAAGAACTGCCTTTTATTCGTCAATGATCCTATCTCTTGCGTAAATTTTTCAAATTAAGTAACATTTAACAATGGAATCGACCGGATGTATTTCTCAAAGAATAGAGACTATATTATTATTATTCATTGATCTTGTTCTCAATACGATTCCTAGATCTCTACTCGCATAAAGAATGGGACAAATAATAATCTTTTGGATCACAGGAAACATTATTCAAAACTATAAAGAGTTAATATTAGAGAGATTTTATACGAAGAGATTAAAATAAATAAGTACCTATTCTTTTTTTCAATTGGAGAAAAAGAATTAAAAGAAGCAAGTGTCTTTTCTTCGTCAAAGAACTACTCTCTTGTGTAATTTTCCAAAAGAAAGCAAAATTTAAAATTAGAATCTATCGAATACATTCCTCAAGGAATAGAGACGTCATTTTTATTAATCATTGATCTTGTTCGCGATACCATTTCTAAATCTTTACCAACATAAAGATTGGGATAAATGATATTCTTTTGCATCACACGAAACGTTTTTTAAAACTATAGAGAGCTAACATTAGAGAACTTTAATACGAAAAAAATGAAAAGAAATAAGTACCTTTTCTTTATCAATTGGTGGAAAATATTGGAATAAAGAACTGCCTTTTATTCGTCAATGATCCTATCTCTTGCGTAAATTTTTCAAATTAAGTAACATTTAACAATGGAATCGACCGGATGTATTTCTCAAAGAATAGAGACTATATTATTATTATTCATTGATCTTGTTCTCAATACGATTCCTAGATCTCTACTCGCATAAAGAATGGGACAAATAATAATCTTTTGGATCACAGGAAACATTATTCAAAACTATAAAGAGTTAATATTAGAGAGATTTTATACGAAGAGATTAAAATAAATAAGTACCTATTCTTTTTTTCAATTGGAGAAAAAGAATTAAAAGAAGCAAGTGTCTTTTCTTCGTCAAAGAACTACTCTCTTGTGTAATTTTCCAAAAGAAAGCAAAATTTAAAATTAGAATCTATCGAATACATTCCTCAAGGAATAGAGACGTCATTTTTATTAATCATTGATCTTGTTCGCGATACCATTTCTAAATCTTTACCAACATAAAGATTGGGATAAATGATATTCTTTTGCATCACACGAAACGTTTTTTAAAACTATAGAGAGCTAACATTAGAGAACTTTAATACGAAAAAAATGAAAAGAAATAAGTACCTTTTCTTTATCAATTGGTGGAAAATATTGGAATAAAGAACTGCCTTTTATTCGTCAATGATCCTATCTCTTGCGTAATTTTTTCAAATTAAGTAACATTTAACAATGGAATCGACCGGATGTATTTCTCAAAGAATAGAGACTATATTATTATTATTCATTGATCTTGTTCTCAATACGATTCCTAGATCTCTACTCGCATAAAGAATGGGACAAATAATAATCTTTTGGATCACAGGAAACGTTATTTAAAACTATAAAGAGCTAATATTAGAGAGATTTTATACGAAGAGATTAAAAGAAATAAGTACTTATTCTTTTTTTCAATTGGAGAAAAAGAATTAAAAGAAGCAAGTGTCTTTTCTTCGTCAAAGAACTACTCACTTGTGTAATTTTCCAAAGAAAGCAAAATTTAAAATTAGAATCTATTGAATACATTCCTTAAGGAATAGAGACGACATTATTACGACATTATTCATTGATCTTGTTCTCGATACAATTTCTAGATCTTTACCAGCATAAAGATTGGGATAAATGGTATTCTTTTGTATCACACCAAACGTTTTTCAAAACTATAGAGAGCTAACATTAGAGAACTTTGATACGAAAAGATGAAAAGAAATAAGTACCTTTTCTTTATCAATAAGTGGAAAATATTGCAATAAAGAAGTACCTTTTATTCGTCAATGATCCTATCTCTTGCGTAAATTTCCCAAAGAAAGTAAAATTTATGAATGGAATAGACTGGATAAATTTATCAAGGCATAGGGAGGATATTATTATTCTTTGTTCTTATTTTCGATATCATTCCTAGGTCTCGACTAGCATAAAGAATGGCTTAAATAATAATGTTTTGGATCACATTAAACCGTATTGAAATTTACAAAGACATCTTTAATAGTGAAGTGATTTTTAATTGGAAGAGATTAAAAGAAATAAGTACCTTTTCTTCCCTGATGGTCGGAAAAGGATTAGAAGAAAGAAGTACCTTTTCTTCGTCAAAACCACTCTCTTGTACATTTTTCCGAAGAAATCAAAATTTATGCATGGAATCGGTTGAATACATTTCTCAAGGGATAGAGACTATATTTTATTATTCATTGATCTTGTTCTTTCGTATCATTCTAAGTCCTCCAACAATTTAAAAAATCGGATAAATAATAATATTTTGGATCACACGAAACATTATTGAAACCTGCAATGAATTAACATTAGAGAGCTTTAGCAAAAATAGATTAAAAGAAATACATTTTCTTCATCAATAGGCGAAAAAGGATTGGAAGAAAGAAGTTCCAATTTCTTCTTCAATCTATCTTGTGTATTTTTTAAACGATAGCAAAATTTAAGAATGAAATTGTCTGGATATATTTCTCAAGGGATAGAGACGATATTATATGATTCTTAGATTTTTTTTATCATTCCTAGTCTTCAACAAACATAAAGTATAAGATAAATTATAATCTTTTGGATCACTCAAAACGCTATTCAAAGCTACAAAGAGCTGACATTAGACATCTTCAAGAAGAAAAGGTTAAAGAAAAGAAGCACTTTTTCATCATCAATGGGCGGAAAAGTGTTAGAAGAAAGAAATACATCTTTTTCTTGAAAAGACCCCTCTCCTGTGTACTTTTTCGAAGCAATCGAAATTTGTGCAAGGAATCGATTAGACCTATCGGGCTATCAAGGTTGTCAAGGAATAGATACGATACTCAGTTTTAATCATTGATCTCGATATCAGAAGAGTCTCGATTTTTTTCCTATCCCTCTGCAAGTTTAAAGAATGGCATAAGTAATAATCTTTTGGATCACACCAAACATTATTGAAATTTGCAAAGAGCTAACATTAGAGAGCTTTAACCCTTTAACGTTCATTGGTTTCGCCACGAAACCACAAAATTTTAATTCCGATACGCAACACTGACACCGGTATTTTTATCTAAAAATATCCCTTTTATTTTGTATGTGAAAAATCACGTTTTCCTATTTAGAAATATATTTGTTCTTAATTACCGGTGTCATTCATTTATTTCGACATCTTAGCAATGAAAATGCTATGATCGTTAAAGGGTTAAGAAAAAGAGATTAAAAAAAATACATTTCCTTGATCAATAGGCGAAAAAGGACTGGAAGGAAGAAATCCTTTTCTCCTTCAGTCCCTTTTGTATACTTCTTAAAAGAAAGGGAAATCTAAGGGTGTATTCGAAAAAAAGCTTTTTCACCTTCAACAGTCCGAAATTTTTCGATACAATTTGAGACACATTTTTAAAAGTAGAAACATGAAACTTGCTGAGGGGATTTTTGAAGAGACCAATAAGATGCCGTGTGATGTCATTTTACGCTCCATTCATTACAATTTTATTTATGAACAATTACATTCTTAGCATGAAACTTTTTTTTGTTCACAAATCTCCCGCTTCGTAAAAAATCTATTCAAAGTGCCGTTTTTGATTGCTTTTTTGCAATATTTCCCGTATTTATCAAAGAATCGAATATCACGGCACCTTGTGTACTTTGTAAATAAGACATTTTGTCAGTTTGATGCATCTGAGAGCAAAAAGGAATTTAAAAATAAATCGGAAAATAAGCAGTTTTAATCGAAATACACCCTTAACAATGGAATCGATTGGATATATTTCTCAAGGGTCAGAGACGATATTACATTATTCATTAATCTTGTCTTGATGTCAGAAAGCATGTTTGATTTATTACGTAAACAAAATAGTGTCGATTTTTATCAATGTTTGAATGGCATGATGCACGATTTCATTTGACCTTTTGCGCTAGTGTCGGCAAATATAAAAGATTATAACTTTATATATACTGTATATTAAGAATTATTCTGTATATTAAATTTATAAGAGTCCGGTTGGATAGTTCTTGCTCCGTTCTATGCGTACTGATGGACAGACGGATGGATCAGTCGAAATTTTATAAATACGAATTTACACAAAAATTAAGAAATTTAAATTTTTATACGTTTGCTGAATCCTAAAACATACATTTCGGAAGTCATTTCACCATGTTTTAAAAAAAAAAGGAAAACAATAAAAATTCCGTTAAACGATGATGATCAAAACTCACATAGTTATAACTATGTGAGTTTTGTTTAACTTTATGTTTTAACTTTTATGAATTTTAAAAGTTTTTTGGCACTAGATACTGAAAATGTTTTCTATGAAACTAGAAAAAAGTAAGAAAACATATTTAACCCCTCGGGGGACGGACGACGCGTATACAACTCGGCTTGAAAAGAACGCCCTCAGTGGATGACTTAAAAACTAAACCATCGCGTTGGCGATTTTTAGCCTCGTGATTTATGTTTAACTGTAACCATATTCTGGCTTGGCACTTCTTGCTGAATGCTGATTTGATTATCTTTGCACACGTGCTTATGCTATTTGATCTTAGATTTCCGCGCTTATATTGATTCGTAATTATTACTGTTATTGTTCTTGAATTTTCAAGTTTAGATTAATAGGTCTTTATGTTAAGATGAGACACATGTATTGTTTCCAAGACGAATACGTCAAAGTTATTTCATATTAAAATAATTCTATCATAAATTTAAAAACAAGAAGCAGCAAGCCTAGCGTTGCAAAGGTTAGAAAAAACCCGGTTTAAACCCGGGAATAAACCGGGTTTTTAGGAATAAACCTGGAAAATACCCGGGATTTTTTGGAATAATTCGTTTTTTTGGGAATAAACCTGGGAATAAACCTGGTCTATTGGAAATAAACACGGGAATAAACCGACTTTTTGCAACTCTAAGCAAGTCGTAGCTGTATTTTTTTTCTTTTTTCCCTTATCATTTGTCGCCAAGGAAGCGATATTTCGCCGAATTAGCAACCTTTCTTATGTTATGATCGTAATTTCAGAGTTGTCCGCTCGTGTCGCTACTGTCTATGCGTAATCCCATGTTAAACAAGTTGCCATTACAGTGTATGAAAGTTGATTCTCTGTTCCGTACTCTGTGGGCTTAAGAATCCTTGCTTATCCCCACCAGTAAAATGTTGTTGTAAAACTTGCCTTAATTAATCTGAGAATTTTTTCGAATAATTAAGACACAAATTTCTGTATCTAAAAACCGGTGACAAAAGATTAAAAATTTCATAAAAGGCTCCCTTCGAGAAGGGGTTAAATAATATGTATCTGTAATTATGGAGATAAAGCTTGGTGCAATATAATGGAACATAAAAGTAAGCAACTTTAAAAGGCACCAAGCATGTTAAATTAGCAGCAGACCGGTTTCGGTAGCATATAGCTTACCGTCGTCAGTGCTGAGGGAGGTAGAAATTTGAGCATATATTTAGGAAAGACGGGGGATTGAAGGTGACCAATAAGATGGTAGAGGACATCTGGCCAATAGGAGAACGCACATGAAATGGAACCGAAGGAGAAAAAGTATGTCAAAGGGAGGGAAAAAAGTAATTAAGAAAAAGAGGTTTTAACCCATTAGTACCTAGCGTCCCTTTTTAGAGACGCTTCAAAAGGTGCATTCAGCACTGTTTTTGACACCGGTAGAAAAGAAAAGCAATATTTATTTTACTTAAATGATGCATTTTCGTGATTAATGAACTAAACTTAAATCTTCTATAAATAGTAGTGCCAACCAAATAAAATTTACGCAAAAGATGCTGGGCACGAATGGGTTAATGTAATATTTCCAGCAATTCGGTAGTGCGGGGATGGCGAAATCACAGTTGACAACATTGTCAAAATTTTTATAAATGTTGAATGCTTCAAGGAAGATAAGTTCGTGAATGGAAGTAGGTTTGGAAATTATTTTAAGTGAACTGAAATCGAAAGTATCGTTCATCTCCCAGCAATATTGTGCAATGGAGGATTTATTGATTTCTTGTCTCCTAATATAATTTTTATGTTCATTAATACTTTTTTTAAGCGTTTATTTTGTCCAATGTAAGAAAGACCGCACTGGCAATTAATACTGTACATTCCCCATGAATTAAATAAATCTATAGGATCTTTGAGCTTGGAGAGGGTGAGTTTATTGGTAGAGCAAAAATTACTTTGAAGTCATGTTGTCTGAGAATTTTAACAATAGTAAAACTTGCTTTAGGAAATAAAGGTAACACAATGCTATTATTGGGAAGAGTAGAAGACTGCGGTGAGTTAGAGGAACGAGGGCACCAAAGTTTAATCAGAGCAGCTTCGATAATAGAAGGATTGTAACCTCTATCTATCGCTATGGCTTTAATGTATTGAATTTCACATTTCTAATATTCTAATTTGTGTGAGAATCAGAACAAATATGTATGGCACGATTTATAAAGGTATAAAAAGCAGCCATCTTTTGACTCGGAGGATGACAAGAACGAGCATGGGGTGGTAAACAAACGACAAAACTTTTAAGATAGACTACTGTAGAGAAACCTGTTACAGTGCGGGTTACAAAAGTATCAAGAAATCTTCTGTCACCCTACTGCAGACTTCGTACGCTTCAACGATCTTTTAACAGAATGTTTGTAAATTAATATTTGCCTTATTTAATGGGAAGAAAATTTATTTTTACATATAGCAATCAGTACTTTACAAATTTTCTGATGCAAAACCACGTAAAATCCCAGGAATACCCAAAAACCTGCATTGGTCACCTACAATCCCCCGTCTGTTCTGTATATATGAACAAATTTCTACCTCCCTCAGCACTGACGACAGTACGCTAAATGCTACAGAAATCGACCTTCTGCTAATATTTGGTGCATTTTAACATTGCTCATTTTTATATTCCAATATTTATCTGTCTATTGTCTAACTATTTAGCTTACTGGCACAAATTTCGATCATAAAGTTTGGACATATAGAGTTTTACTTGAAAAAGAAATATAACAAAACATATGTAAATTTGTCACAAATGTATCACATTATCGAAAAGTCACCAAAAGCGACTTTAAAAAATTTATTTCTGTAATAGAAATTTGACTGCAATATCAATGATGCTTTATTTTGTTTTTTAGCAACAAGAAATCTTTTCGACAGCTTAGGTAACATTTTCTCCGACAAATTTGTCGATAATAGCATTACTGGAGAAGACTTTCGAAATTCCTGTAATACTTAAACTCAAGTGTAAACTATAGCGAGCTTTTTATGGCAACCCGTTTCTTAGCAACTGTATTTATTCTCGTTATTTTGTAGCTAAAATATGGTGATCATAACATAATGTTATGGAGAAAAGAAATTTTTACTTTCCTTTATTTATAATCGAAGAAGTTATTGTGATCGATTTCTTTGTACGGCATCCGTTTTTCGACGTATTTATGCATTTTAGTGGCAAGAAAGTAAAAGTAAGAAATTTAAATTTTTATGCGTTCGCTGAATCCTAAAATTTATATTTAGGAAAACATTTCATCATGCTCTATAAAAAGTAAAACAGAAAAAAATTCCATTAAACTATGATGACCAAAACTCACATAGTTGTTACTCTTTCACTTTTATGAAATTTTAAATTTTACGGCACTAGAAACTGAAAAAAAAATCTTTCTTTATAACCAGAAAAAATGAGAAATCATTTTAAAATATTATTTATCTGCCCTTTTTTTTCTTTTTTTTTTCCTTGTAAGTTCTTATTGGCACAAACATAGGCATAAATATTGAAATTTACTTGATAAAGAAATGAAAAAAATCGTCCAAAAATTATCACATTATACACATTATACGTATTATTAGTAGACACTTTTGGTAATTTAATTCTGTATTAGAAATTTGGACTGCGATATCAATGATGCTTTATTTAGTTTCTTCGCAACAGGAATTCTTTTCGACAGCGTAGGTAATATTTTCTCCGACAAATTTGTCGATAATAGCATTATAGGCCAGTCAAATTGTCAGAAAAAAGGGCCGATAGATGCAAAAATTCTGCTAGAAGATTTTATGTTTTTAAAATGTTTATGGGGATGCTAGTAACAAGAATTAATGGTTTTCCAACAAAATATCTCGAGGCTAAATTTTGTGGAGCCAAAAAACCAAAAAAATTTCGGACTTTTTTCAGTTTTTTGCCTATAGCTCAAAAAATATAAACTTTTTGCGTACCATACTCAATTACAAAAAGAAAGAGCATTAAATTTTCTACAAATTTCATACTAAAACTGTTTTTCTAAAGCCAATATTAAGCGCGCTACAGATTTCTGAAAGTGACTCTTTTTTTTCTAACTTTGTGGAAAAATTGCAAAAACGAAAATTTGGCACAATTTTTTATTATTTTATCCTCTTTAATGTAACTTATTTAAATTACAGGTATTTGCATGATAACAATCATGATGAATTACAACGGTAACATTGTAAAAAAATTAAGAACATCGTAACTTTTTTTTTCATTTAGAGCTTTAGTAAAGAACATTAAAATTAGGTATTTAACTGAATGTAAGTAAAAAATGTTTTCAGTATTTTGCCTGTAACTCGAAAATTATAAACTTTTTGCTTAACATATTTAGTTACAAAAAGAAAGAGCATTAAATTCTCTCTGAATTTTGTTATAAAAACGTTTTTCTAAACCCATTACTAAGCGCGCTATGGTTTTTTGAAAATGTCACTTTTTTTTAACTTTGCAGAAAGTGACCTGTTTTTTGCCTCCCATTTCAAGAAAAAAATTTTTTTTTCATTACCAACAGTGAAAATTAAATAGACCTATTGATTGAAGAAAAATGAAAGTTTTAAGAAAGGCAGGCAGAAGATTCACAAATTCTAGAAACCCTATAAAAAAACAATTACAAAGAGAGGGAGGGCCGGGGATAAAAAAAAAGGGAATGCAGATGGAAGATTGTGGTCAGTGATGTTCCCGAGCCGCTTTCCTTTAGATGCAAGTGTTCTTTTTTAAAAACATAGTCTTTTAATATGCTGCTATTAAGTTTATTGCATCTCTTCTCGTGTAGTAATGAAAAATGAGTGAGCTCTAACCAAAATTGTGTTTCATTTGCCAAACGGCTTCAACTAGTGATACTCGCGTTGTGCCCCAGAAAGGACTTGCCAAGCTCTTTGAACATAGCGTTTAGCGTCAAAGTGATATGCATCAAAAGTAATATTCATAATTTTTTGAAAAGTACCAAGGAATTTAGAATACAGGATGATTGCTGAAAAACATATGCGAATGAGAGAATGATAACAGCATATGTTTGAAGGGGTGAAGATTCTACACAGACTATTGTTTGTCTCTCAGATCAAGCATTTCTTTCAAGATTCAAGATAATTGCTTCTTATGTGACTAAGTAATCCTGGTGACTTCAACGAAAAACAATAAAAAGAGAGCTACGCAAAGAGAAATTTGATTCACAAAGTAATGAAATTAGAAACGAAAATTACATTTTCGAAAGCTGCTGAAAAACGTGGGGATGAAGGGTCCCAGAAAGTAATTGAGCGTATTCAGCACGAACCTGACTTGCAGATGCATGGTATTATAGTTTTTGTCGCGTAAAACTAGATCAGTCACACACAAGTGGAGAGAGAAGAGGGCACCCCCATCATCCGTTGACGAAGCCAATGACAGAAACAAGAGCCACTTTATTTTATTGCTTAAAACAAATTAAAAATTTCAAAACAATAATTTCAAAGTAACAGAATTCAAGTTGAGCAGGCAAAAGAAGAAGCTGATGCCATGATAGTTACCTCAGCCATTTCAAGAGCCGAATCTTTTGAAAGCTTCGTAATTGTCGGGAAGACATTGACCTTCTCGTGATTATGACGCGCTTAGGCTATCAGCACAAAAAACTGTTTTTCTAAAAGTCAGGAAGAAGTAACATCGAAACAAAGTGGTTTTCAACCATGTCGTTCAAATACATTTACAACAATGTTATTTTCACTCATGCAATCTGCGGATGCGATACAACATCCGCTCTTTTTGGGCAAAGAAAGTCAAAGTTCTGTAACACTTAGAAAAAACATGATCAGCTTGGAAAACAAGCCTGCGTGTTCAATAAACCAGATTCTACCCGTCAAGATATCATTAAGGCTTCTGAAAAGATCATTATTGCATGATACAGTAGATGCAGGGATACCACACAGAAATTGAATACCTTGAGTTTCCAGTTATTTGCTAAATCTGCCACAAAAAAGCATAGTTCATTTTGCAAGACTACCACAACACAACAGGCTGCGCAGCATCATTTTCTCCGATGTTATCATCAGGTACAAGCTAGGCTAGGAAACAAAATCCCTCCTGAAGGATGTTGGTGGGCTCACACGATCTCTTTCAGCCAGTTTAAATGTGCCAAGACCCGGCACTTGAGTCCTTGCTCCATGTTGTGTCATGTAGCTGTAGCAAATGGTTCAGCAAAGCATGTTCTTTTCATAAATTAAGACTCAAATGCTCAGCAATTCGTAAAAAATGTAATGGGATCAACTACGAAAATGTCAACGACATTATTTATCCAGAAGAAGGGGATGTAAGATTGTCACCGTAAGTATTATTTATTAGGTATTTACATTCAGTTAAATACCTAATATTAATGTTCTTCACTAAAGCTATAAATACAAAAAAGTTATAATGTTCTTAATTTTTTTACAATTGTTAGAGTTGTAATTCATCATGATTGTTCTAATACAAATACTTGTAATTTAAATAAGTTACATTAAAGAGGATAAAATAATGAAAAATTGCGTCAAATTTTCGTTTTTGCAATTTTTCCACAAAGTTAGAAAAAAAGAGCCACTTTCAGAAAGCTGTAGCGCGCTTAATATTGGCTTTAGAAAAACAGTTTTAATATGAAATTTGTAGAAAATTTAATGCTCTTTCTTTTTGTAATTGAGTATGGTACGCAAAAAATTTATATTTTTTGAGTTATAGGCAAAAAACTGAAAAAAGTCCGAAAATTTTGTGGTTTTTTGGCTCCACAAAATTTAGCTTCGAGATATTTTGTTGGAAAACCATTAATTCTTGTTACTAGCATCCCCATAAACAGTTTAAAAGCATAAAATCTTCTAGCAGAATTTTTGCATCTATTTATGACAATTTGACTGGCCTATTAGTGGAGAAGCCTTTCGAAATTCTAGTAATATTTTAACTGAAATGTATACTTTTAGGGCAACTCGTTTCTTAGCAACTGTATTTAAAACTTCTCGTTATTTTGTATCTGAAATCTGATCATCTTAATACAATATTATAGTGAAATGTTATTTTTACTTTCTTCTATTTATAACAAAAGAAAGCATTGTGATTGATTTACTTTTTTCGATTCCCACTTTTCGACAGATTTATACATTTTAATGGTAAGAATGTAAAAGTAAGAAATTTTAAATCTTTATACGATTGCTGAATCCTAAAATTTATATTTACGAAAAATTTTCACCATGCTCTAAAAAAGTAAAACAGTTAAAATTCCATTAAATTATGATGACCAAAATTCACAAAGTTGTCACGCTTTAACTATTATGAATTTTCAAAATTTTACGGCAATAGCAACTGACAATTTTTTCTTTAAAGCCAGTTTTAAAAAAACGAGAAATTTTGTTTTAAATACTATTTATCTGTCTTCAATTGAAACACAATTATTTTTTACTGACACATATATCGACATAAAATTTGAACACATAGAGAAATACCCTAATTTCCTGCCTATAATCCGCGGATCAAACAATTCTTTTTCGACCCAGAAATTTTATTTCGTAAATGAAGGCAAATATTTACGGCGATCTGAAAAGTTATATTTTATATAGTAAAATTTCTGGGTCGAAAAATGATTGTTTGATCCGCGGATTATACGCAGGAAATTAGGGTACTTGAAAAAGAAATTTAACAAATCACATGAAAGATAGTCAAAAATGTATCACATTATTACAAAGTAAAAATCATCTAGTAGACATGTTTGGTAATTTATTTCTGTATTAGAAATTTTGACTACTACATCAATGATGCTTTATTTAGTTTCTTTGCAACAGGAATTCTTTTCAACAGCTTAGGTGATATTTTCTCTGACAAATTTGTCGTTAATAGCATTAGTGTAGAAACCTTTAGAAATTCCAGTAATATTTTAACTCAAATGTATACTAAAGCTTTTTAGTGCAACCCGTTTCTTAGCAACTGTATTTCAAACTTCTTGTTATTTTCTAGTTGAAATATGATGATCTTAATATAATATTATGGGGAAAAGATATTTTTATTTTCTTCTATTTATAAAAGGAGAAATTATTGTGATCGATTTTTTTTTTTCGACTCCTGATTTTCGACGGATTCAGAATTTTTAGACATCAGAGATTTCCATAAATATAGTTAAACTAGATGAATGTCTGTCAGTCTATGTGTCAAAAACTTAATTTAGAAAAAGGGGTTCTTTATGAAGAATATCCCTTTTTCCAATTTGGTAATTCTGATAATTCGCTTGTTTGATGAGATTTGGAGGTTCATGTGTTAATTATAAAGGGAGGAAACGCTTTAGGGGATTCAGAGGGATTTTAGATATTTAACCCTTTCCGGCACACTATGCCCAGTCTGCGATACCTAATTTTATATCCAAACTTGCAAACGGCACCAATAATATTTTAGTAAAATTTACCTTTTACAATAAAGGCTTAAATTAAGGAATTCAAAGTATCTAAAAAATTCGTTGGTGAATTCCTGTGCCAGTCGATAATTTCTCATTTTACTACAGATTGCCCGTGCCGGAAAGGGTTAAGGGCCAAAAATTTAGTAAAGTAGTGGTCGCTACATCTGAAGAATTAGAATTTTTCCAATAAATAAGACAAATATCACTCAACAAATATTCTCAAATCATTGAAAGTTAGGAACACGGTAGTTGCAGTGCTTTAGAATTCATCAATAAAATTATATATTATTGAACGATGTTGTCATCGAACGATGTTGTCATTGCTCGATAACGTGAACAGTAATAGACCGATAGAACGATAGAACAAATCGCCCCATCCATTTCACGGATGAAATTCCAGAATTAGTTAAAACTCTATTCACATATTAAAATAATTGTTGCTACATCTGAAGATTTAGATTTTTTTTCAATTAATATTACAAATATCACTTAACAAATATTCTCAAGTCCTTGAAACGTTGGTATACTGCAATTGCATTGCTTTAGAATGCATCCATAAAGCTGCATTTTCTTAATCGATGCTGAAACCGAAATTATTGCTCGGAAGTGCGAACAGTGATATATTGGGAAGCAGCATCACAGACAATCACCTCATCCAGTTCGCGGCAGAAATTCCAGAATTAATTAAAATTCGATTCGTATATTAAAATACAATCGGTCATCTGGGTCGTATTTTGGTGGAAAACATATGAAAACCCTATTTTAGAGGTTGCGTTAGGTTTAGCATTGTGTTTTATGTGTAGGTGGTATGGTTGGGTTTACCATTGTGCACTCAAAAGTAAGAATACAGGGACAACTCTGAGCAGGAAAACACAATGTTAAAACTACGAGTCAACTGCTGATATTGGTTTTTATGTGCTTTTCATGATGAGACATTCCAAAGACTTGACTTGGCAGACCGATTCCGTTTTGGTATGCGAATCGAGTTTAACCCTTTCCGGCGCGCTGTGCCCGGTCTGGGATACCTAATTTTAATTCCAAACTTGCAAGCGGCACCAATAATATTTTAGTAAGATCTTGCTTTTACAATAAAAGCTTAAATTAAGGAATTCAAAATATCTAAAAAATTCGTTTGTGAATTCCGGTGTCAATCTATAATATCTCTTTTTACTAACAGATTTTGCCTGTGCCGGAAAGGGTTAACTAACTCTCGAATTTCAGCCGTGAACTAGATGAGGTGATAGTCCGTGCTTGTGGCACTCTCACAAGATCTATAAACCATAGCTGCCAACATTTTCCGCTTTTTCAGCCCGGAAAAATTTTACAGTTAATTTTAGTATTTCGAATCACCGTAATCTGCTGATTAAATAAGGCAAAAATTTCTGTTAAATTTTTCCGGGTCGAAAAATCAGAAGAGCTGGCAGCTATGCTATAAACCTTAGTTATATCGTTTAAAAATACATGGTGAGAAATGTATTTAGTTAGATCATTTAGTACGAAACGTCCGAATTGAAAGCGAGTTTTTTCTTTAAGAATTTTGAAGTCTCGCCATAAGTTCATTATAAAGTTTTAATAGCTATTTTACTTACCCATCATACGTAGTATAGGGTAAGTCGAAAAATTTTTTTTGATCGAAAGATCAAAGAAAGTTGATCTTTCGATCAATTTGAAGTAAATCGAATTTTTTTTTTTTTTTTTTTTTTTTTTTTTTTTTTTTTTTTTTTTACGGATTTACATGTTTTAGATAGTGGAGATTCCGAAAAACATATTTTTAGAAAAAAAATTTTGCCGTCCGTCTGTCTGTCTGTCTGTAAACGCTCTATCTCCCGAACAAATTGAGATAGACACTTGAAATTTTGTATGTAGTTAGAATGTAAGAATGGGACGAAGCCTATTTAATATCAGCAACCTCGATTATCCGGAACTATTTTTTTCGGACTCTCGAAAAATTCGTTCTGATGAAAGGTATATAAAAATTTTCGAATTTTTTTGTTCCAAGGAATGGACGTAAAAGGCAATAAAATAACACACATTTTGCATATAAAACAAAATCGATCGGATTATTAGTTGCCGAGATATTTGTAATCCTGTTTTTCACATTCTTCGATTTTTCATGACCCAGTATTTCATTCAAATTTCAATTCAGAAGTATATTTTAATTGGAAATGAGACGCTTAATCCGACGCAGTTAATTGTTAGTTAATAGAATTATTATTTTTGGAGTTATAAGGATGTTTCTTTTACGCAGTTTAGTACTACTTGAGTAGTTTGGCGTTTTATATAATTTGTCGAAATTTGTACATCAGCAGTTCTTTAATATAGCATTACTATGTATATTAACAATATTTAAATTTTGTTTATGAATTGCAATGCATTGTATAAATAGTTTTCACATGTTTTATTTTCATATACATATCCATGATGGATAAGTATTACGGTGGCCCCCAACGACTAGTTTAACTTATATTTTAATATATATTCCACACATTAAATAAAAGAAAATTTGTTCTTCAAAATTTTCTTAGTGAATAAAGATTTCCTAAATAAACAAGTTGGAAATTGCACGTGAAGCGTAGCAAATGAGGTGCGTTTGTACGATAGCGAAGTTTTAAAAATATTACTCTCATATATCAATCTCATAAAATTGTAAATAGTGAATTACAATTAAAACGCTGACCAAACAATGTTCTCCCTATATCATTATGTAATGGAATACTTTTGTGTGGCCTTGTAAATCAACAACAAATGTTCTTTGCACCACAAATTATGTAAAATGTATATTATAATATGTACTTTATTGTTTCAAATAAATTTTATTAAGTTCGAATGAGTGTAACACCAAAAATGCATTTGAAAGATTTTTCCCCATTGACCGTAATGTAACGGGAAACTTTTCATTGTACCTGTAATTGATCTATGCAACCGATTTTGATAAAATTTGAAATAACTCGACAAAATTATGTAATAATTATGTATTTTAAATTTCAAATGTATAAAATACATTTGAAACTTTTTCCCCATTGACCATAATGTAATTGAATACTTTTGATTGCCTTTGTAATTGATCTACGCTCCCGATTATAAAAAAAATTGAAATATCTCGACAAAATTATGTAATAATTATGTATTTTAAATTTCAAACGATTAAAATGCATTTGAAACTTTTTTCCCCATTGACCGTAATGTAATTTGAATATTTTTGATTGTCCCTGTAATTGATATATGCATCCGATTTTCATAAAATTTGAAATGACTCGACAAAATTATGTAATAATTGTGTATTTTAAATTTCAAACGATTCGGTTGGGTAGTTTTTGCGTTGTTATATGCGGACAGACGAACAGACGGACGGACTGATCGACCACTATAGGTGCTACGTATTTACATAATACGAACGCACCTAAAAACCGCTTTAAATCCAGACTTTTCATACTTCATGACTTAACATAGGCTTGAACTTTCATCCGATCTAAACATCCTCTGGTAGAAATGTAATTTTATGGATAGAGTTTCGGTTGTTGATTTCCAACTGTACATTTATAGACATTATAGTCAAGTGTTAAGAAAATGAAGATATGACTTTAGTTTCCGAAATCCTAAAAAATGTTAAGTTTTAATTTTTTCACTCTCTAAAGAGTTATGGTTTGGGAGTCGGCTGCACAGACAATACCCTCATCGAATTCATGGCTAAAATACCAGAATTAGCAAAACGTCGATTTGCATGCTAAAATGCAAAAAGCTCGGCAAAGTTCTATCATGGTGGAAAAACCTGAAAACCCGATTTTAACGGTTGACTCGTAAGTATACCATTGTGTACACCAGGCCTCCATAATTTCATACTTTTGTCCGCAGGAAAACATAAGTGTAATCCTACGAGTCAATCGTTAAAATCGGGTTTTCAGATGTTTTCCACCAAGATATGACTTGACAGACCGATTGCGTTTTAATATGCGAATAGTTTTTTGCCTAATTCTGAATTTTCAGCTGTGAACTCAGTAAGGTGATTGTTTATGCTATCGCATCTAGATCTAATAAGAGAATACAAAATCAATGTTCACAGTTAGAGTAGAAAATTGGAAGTTTATTCCAACTGGGTCAAAAAATGTCCAAACCGGACAGTTTTCAATTAGTTGAAATAAACTTCAACTGTGCTACTCTAGCTGTGAATACGATTTATCTAGATAAAAAGAAACTTTCCTTCTCTTAATTATTATGACAAAACGGCAAATTCAATAGAAATATTCCAAAAAAAATATATATTAGATACTACATACAAAAAAGAATCTTTAACAAAGATCCATTTCAAACTATGTTTACAACCTTCTTCACATGAGTCGCTGAATTGGAAATGGAATTATTCTCGGCTAGCAAATAAATTTCCATCATGGTTGAACAAATCAATCAGTTAGTTAGGAAAGATATTGGATTTGTGTAAACTTGAAGAATACGGTGAAAGGAAAAGGGATTTGCAGATGCAAGTACCATCTCAACTATACATATATTAATTTAGTATATTTAAGAAACAGAACTGAATTAAATTTTCTGAAATTTTAAATTAATAAGTGATACAAGAAATTACTTCTTCTACTATTATTCTTGGGTTCGTTTTTTATATCAGTACTAAATACTGTGCTAAAATTTTTCATAGCGTAGTTAACCTTCCTACCCTGAATGGGTCTAATCGACCCATAACTATAATTTGTTTTAAACGATTCGAACCAAAAACTTTTTCATAAAGAAAGTTAAATAACAGAATGAGAAATATAAGTCAATTAAATATATTAAAATGTTTTAAATAACAATTCTGGTGTGAAATGTTTTTATCAAGATTGAATAAAATTTGAACAGGGTAGGAAGGTTAAAGATGAAATATCCCAGGTCTAAATCGTGTTGTAATGGGATTAAGATATTTTTTTAATAGCTGTATTTGGCTGATAACATTTTTAAGAAGTTATCTTACAATTTAACCGCTTCTCTATTTTGTGCGTCGTTTGGGAAATGTGATTTTGCCAATCATGGTTTATTATTTTCACCAGTAAATTTTTATTGTAATTTTTTTATTATGTAATTCAAGTACTTTTGTGATTCTATTAGCCAAAAATTTCTGTATTGAATTAACAATGACAAAAGATTAAAAATTCTGTAAAAGAGATGAAATAAATAGGTATTATTTGAAAGTTTTTTTTCAAAAATATTGATCATTTAAGTGGTTAACCCTTTAACGTTCATTGGTTTCGCCACGAAACCACAAAATTTTAATTCCGATACGCAACACTGACACCGGTATTTTGATCTAAAAATATCCCTTTTATTTTGTATGTGAAAAATCACGTTTTCTTATTTAGAAGTATATCTGTTCATTACCGGTGTCATTCATTTATTTCGACATCTTAGGAATGAAAATGCTTTGATCGTTAAGTGGTCAACCCATTCGTGCCCACCACCTTTTGCGCGAATTTTATTCGGTTGGCACCTCTATTTTTAAAAGAATTAAATTTAGTTCATTAATTACCGACAATGTTTCAATTAAATAAAATAAAGTTTGCTGTTCTTTTTTACTGGCGTCAAAAACAGTGCTACATGCACCTTTTGAAGCGTGTCTAAAAAGGGACGCTAGACACAAATGGGTTAAGAATTTGTCCTGGCGTTCCGCTAATATTGGCGGCATTTCCTAAGCTTGGTGGAAGAATGGATATGACTCCAGAACCTCCTAACATCAATACAATTATGAAATAAAGGCATCCGACTACGTTCGGAGACCTTTTTTTTAAATTCTACTTTTGACACATTTTTTGGTATTTTTCAGTATAATCGAATATAAAATAAAGAAAATAATAAAAAATGTGTACAGTCGAACCTTGCTATCTCAACATTCTCGGGATCTGAAAAAAAGTGTCGTCATAAGCGGAGTGTCGCTGTAACAGGAGTCGGAGAGAAAAATGTGTATTAAAAGCTGTACTCTCGTATGTCACACGTATCACTTAACTTCAAAACTGATATATATATTTTGAAAAACTTAATAATGTCTGTTTTTTCTCTGTCTTTTTCAAAATTTTTTATCTTTTATTACCGGTTTTTTAATACAGAAGTATTTGATGAATTTAATCAGGAAAACTTCTCTGGTTAAATAATGCAAAATTTACAATAAAATTTTTCTGGTTAGAATAATAAATTGAGTTTGAAATATAAATGCCCGTAAGTGATACGAACAAATTATGATCCGCAAAAACACATTGTCCGTAAGTGTACAGGCAAAACAGGTGAGCGGTTAATAAAGAAAAAAAAAGCATTAGCTTAAAGAAGAAATGAATATAGTGATATTAATACTTATTAATTTAACCCTTTCCGGCACACTGTGCTCGGTCTGAGATACTTAATTTTAATTCCAAACTTGCAAACGGCACCAATAATATTTTATTAAAATTTCGCTTTTAGAATAAAAGCTTAAATTAAGGAATTTAAAACATTTAAAAAATTCGTTTGTAAATTCTGGTGTCAGTCGATAACTTCTCATTTTACTACAAAATTTGCCCGTGCCGGAAAGGGTTAAAGAGTAACATTAGCAGAAAAACTAAAGAAACAAATAACAAAAATTACACAGATTGGATAAGCTTTCAACGAAAAACCTAAAATTTGTATAAGCTACTATTTTCTCCTGTCTCACATGGATGTCTCGAACTCCTTCAGAACAATAAAATTAACATTAAAACGCCCGGAAGGAGTCGATTTGACTCCAACTATATGACTAAAATTCAATTCGAGCCAGAATTTCCCTCTTGAAATAAGTTAAATTTAATACTCGAAAGCCGGACATTGTCGATTCAACACCAATCAATGTTCTAATTGTCGATTGAAACCAGAAAAATTTCCAAGAAATAAATTATATAAAACTTACAATAAAATGAGCGAACAAATAAACTACTCGGAAGGATGTAATACATAATGATCTCAAAATTCGGCCGACTTCGCAAGTTTTTAAAAAACTCGCACAAAATTTTCATAGAGATCGTATTCTGATGCCCATCGATGCTTTGCGATCTATAAGACCATACAATATTAACCATACTATTGGTAAAAAAAAAAGACCGCTTGTCGTATTGAGTTGAGATGATGGTATTGGTCCACCTTCCAAAAGAAGGAGGCACGAACCTCCTTAAACGCACAGTTGTGGTTTTTCAAAATTCCAACATAGCTTATTTTTTTACTATTTCTTTAAAATCTATCATAATTTCCTTTTAAAATCACATCGACATCGTTACTGCCTTTGCATTTGGCTACGGAATTTATCCACATTCCATTAAAAATTATTATTATTATTCTATTTCTTTAATTTTTACCTAATTTCTTTACTTTAGCCTTGTTTCCACCTTCCAGTTGAAAGCTAAACATAATTTGCCTAAAATGACTGCTTTTCCGTATCGGTCATTGTTTTCAAGGTCTCGAATGAATGAATATCATTGGTAGCTTCCTCTACTTTCTTTAGACTAGTGATGCACAACCTTTTTGCCAGAAAATCGTTTACCACCAGAATATTTGAAAAGTGACGTTTGTTTTACTTAATAGCAAAGTTTTTGTTTTCGTTATAAGGAAGATTATTCTGCATAAAAATAGTGGTAGCATTTTGGCCCGCGGGCCAGAGGTTGTGCATCCCTACATTAGACGATCAAGTTGCTGATTGTATCCCCTTGATTTCTCTTTGATATTTTTCGAAATTATCCCTTTAATGTTATTTTTTTTTCTCAGTTCTTTTTTCAAAATGAAAACCTTTTCACCCTTATTTTTTATATTTTTACTGTTCTTTTCGATAGTTACCAAAATATTTTTTAAGGTTTTATTTAATTTACAAAAAAAAAAAAAAAAAAAAATGTATGGCTTTAAATTTTTTTTAACTGTTTTACCCTTTGGTTTATTCGACCAACCCAATGCTCCAGAATTTCACTGAATTTCCATATTTTTTGCTGAATCTATATATGCAATAAGACACATCGACTCATGGACTTCGACTGAAGGTAAACTGGAGCAAAAGGACTCCAGTGGACACTTCCAACATTCATGCATTGGTTCATTAGTTCAAATAAACTAAATAATTCTTCTGGTCTTAAACATATTTGTACAAAACTTGTGTAAAATCTCCCGGCGTTCTAATGTTAAATCACGTAGCTTTACGTTAAATAACTCACTTAAATAATTTTGAATACAAATTCAGGTGTGAAATATTAATCAAACTTGAGCGAAATTTCCGGGCGTGCTAGTATTGAATAAGCGAAATTGGATATGAATTGGTACGGAAAGTTTATATCGCTCTTTAGAATATTTTAAAAGATCTATAAAAATCTTTTATTAGATGTGTGGTTACACATAACCAAAACACAAGCATTACAGCTTTATAAATTTAATGCCCTTCCTCCATTCTCCCAATTAAGCAATATTTCTGATAATCTGTTAAATGAAATTTCATTGTATCATCATGTTCTACTTTCCATATGTAAAAATATTATTGAATATTTGTTTGTCTGAGTAGCGAAAGTGAATGCTATCGGGCTTGACTTTGACTTAGTATGAGTTCTCAGGGAAAAATGGATTAACCCTTTAACGCGCAGTGTTGCCGGGTCGGCAATACCTAAAGTTTCCCCTGTTTAGAGACAAAAAAACTCCTTGAATATTTCAAAAACTACTCTAATGGTTACTTTAATTCTTTCTTATGAGTAGGCAGGGCACTGACGTATTCAACCAAGAGATGTCTGGTTCGAATCCTGGTTCAGACACAATTCACCCACTTTAAATTTTACAACTCGTTTAACTTATTTGCTAATTAAATAATTGTGTCAAAAATTAATAAACAGAATTATAAATTAACATAATAATAAAACATATTTTTTTTCGAATAAGAAATATCCTTTGGGTTATATTTTGCACTTTTTCCTTGCGTTTTCATCTATTATATTAATTTCAATAAAAATGCCTCAATGCAAATATGCTGAGTACCTCAAAAGAAAACTCAACGAGAAAATAAAATTATTCTAGACAAGTAAAAAAAAAAAAAAATCTATCATGGCTGAACAAATCAATCCTTTTTCCGAGAAATATATTGGATCCATGTAAACCTGAAATAACAGCGATCGATCGCAGATCGAAAATAAGAAAAAGAGAAAGAAAAAAAAAAGATTTGTAGATTCCAGTGAGATCGCAGTTAATCCTCTCTGAAAATGCCGCCTTACTAAATCTTTCATAGCGCCCCATATGTTCTTTCATGATGAATAGATATTGAATATTAGCGATGTTATGAGTACGTATTTCAATAAAATTTTTTTCTGGAATGTCTTTTTACTCCCTTATTCTTGGATATTTGATCCTCCGAACCAAATAGCTGAGTTTAACAAATTTAATGATTCGTCAATGTAAGGGATTTTGCGTTACAATTATTTTTTTATCAATATATATTAATATATTTATACATAAACAGGGAGGTGGTATCTACTAAATTTCAATAAAACATTTTATACTGGATATTGAATTAACATATATTTAAGAAGCATTGTATAGTTACATTAATTAAATCTAATAATATAATTTATTAATTAATGTGAAAGATTAGTTTGAATCTAACTGTTAACAATTAGGACAATATATAATTTATTATTCCTATGTGTATAAAATGCATATATTAATTATCTATTTTATTCCTTCTTTTATATTATATTACGATTTTGAGTTTAGGTTAATATTTTTAATGTTTTTTCTTCATTTTTTTTTTGTTCTGTGTATGTTGGAAGTCCTATTTCGAATTATTTTGCTTTTAAATGACTAGTACAAAGACACACTTTATTTGCAGTTCCATAGTGTTTGTAGGGCTGAAGATTCTACTTTGTTTTGCAAATTCGGATTATGTTTATTTTAATGCATTTTTCCATGTTTCCATATGTTTCAATGTGAAAATTTTGTATTAAATTTAATGGTTTATATGTTGTTTTACAATTAATGATTATATATATAATTACTTTTACAAATATAACCAAAGTAACTCAGATATTACAATAACAATAAGCCAATAAAACCAGTGTTTTTACAGTCATCCTATTAAAATGATTTGAAGTTTAAAGTGATATAGAAGGCAGATTACCAAAATTATGAAAGGCAAATGGATAAATAGACAGTAGAAGGCTTTTTTATTAAATTTATATCTTATACTATAATGCGAGCAAAAATTGTGTGTGTGTGTAAATTTTATCTCAAAAACGGCTCTAACGATTTTCGCAAAAATTTGGATTTTACCATTTTCGGGCACGAGAAGACCATTGGGCTAGGTCCCATGTTCGGGAAAATTCGATTACTGGGTCATTTTGGGTCATAATGGGTCAGGATAAAGCTATTTATATCTATAGAACGGCTGGATCGATTTTAAGGAAATTTGGTACCCAATCGTTTTTTGGTACGAGAAAACTATTGGGATGGGTCACATGTTCAAAAAATTTCGATTAGTGGGTCATTTTTGGGTCATTATGGGTCAAGCCATTTTTATCTAAAAAACTAATGGGCTAAATCACATGTTTGAGAGAATTCGACTATGAGGGTCATTTGTGGGCCATGATGGGTCATAATGGGTCATGGTCAAGCTATATCTAAAGAACAGGTGGATCGATTTTAACGAAATTTTGTATGCAACATTTTTTTGGAACGATAAAATCATTGGACTAGGTTACATGTTCGAAAAATTTCGATTAATGGGTCATTTTGGATCATAAAGGGTCTGGGTCAAGCTATATATAATTAAAGAACGGCAGGATCTATTTTAACGAAATTCTGTATGTAACAACTTTTAGAAACGAGAAAACTAATGGACTAAGTCACATATTCGAGAGCTTTCGATTATAAGGGTCATTTGTGGGTCTTAATGGGTCAAGGTCAAGCTATATCTAAAGAATGGGTGGGTCGATTTTAACGAAATTTTGTATACAACATATTTTTGGCATGAGAAAATCATTGGGGTAGGTCACATGTTCAAGAAATTTCGATTAGTGGCCCACTTTTGGGTCATTCTAATTTTATCTAGACAACGTTTCGCGCAATTTTGACTAAATTTTGTATTTTATCGTTTTCGGGCACAAGAAAATCATTGGGTTATGACAGATTTTTGAGAAAATTCGATCAATGGGTCATTTTGGATCATAAGGGGTCAGGGTCAAACTAACTATATCTAAAAAACGGCTCAATCGATTTTATCTAAATTTTGTATCTAATGTTTTTCGGCATGCTAAAACTAATGAGCTAGGCCACACGTTCGAGAGATTTCGATTATAAGGGTCATTTGTTGGTCATGATGGGTCATGCTAATTTTATATAGAAAATGGTACTCACCATTTTGACTATACTTTGTATTATATCGTTTTTGAGCAAGAGAAAACCATTTGGCTTGGACACATGCTCGCGAAAATTCGATTAGTGGGTCATTTTGGGTCTTAATGAGCTAGGGTCATTCTAATTATATATAACAATGACTCAAACAATTTTACGTAAATTTTGAAACTGAACGTTTTTTGTCACGAGAAGACTGTTGGGCTGAGTCGCATGTTAAACAAAATTATATTAGTGGGTCATTTCGCTTCATTGCTGAATGCTGCCAAGCTAATTTTACCTAAAAAATGGCTTAAACGATTTTGATTCAATTATATATTCTACTGTTTTTGATTACCTGAAGACGATTGAGCTATGTCACATGCTTGATCAAATTTGATTAGTGGCTCATTTTGGGTAATACGGGTCAGGGTCACGAGAATATGGCAACAGCCAATGGTGATATTTGACAAAATATTCGCGACACATGGCCAAAAAATCGACTATAGAAATTACGAAAACCAAAACACGTATTTGGAGCCAAATGAAAGAATGCCTCCAAATTTGGCTATATCTTGCAAAAAGTATTGTCTTTCAGAATGTAAAGAATTTTTTTTATACATTCTTAAAAGGATTCGAGATGCATGGTTAAAGCTATCAGATTCGAGCTAAAAAAGGGGTTTAGATCGATGTCCTTTCGTTGTAAATTTTAAAATAAAGTAAAATTTATAAACATGCGCATAAAAACATAGTTTTCTTATTGATTGTTTTTCTAAATAATACTATTATAAACATGCTTTACAGTAATAATACAGAGTTAATGATACAGTGAAAATACTAGACACTAGAGTTGAACACAAAGTTAATTTTGACCGAGCTAAGCTCGGTCTCCCCTGCTAGTATATATGTATAAGGTAAATGCACCAGTAGTGGCCACTTAAGGACATTTGTCAAATTATTATTAATATGTTAGTGAATTCCAAAAAACATACATATTTTTAGAACTAGTCCTTATCTTCATGTATCAGAATAAACATTCAAATTTTTAAAATATATTCTCTAGAAAAAATAAAAAATAAAAAATCCTTCCTCTGTGCTCCAGTAGTGGGCATAGTAAAATTCTGATGCTCCAGTAGAGGGCCCCCCAGAAGTGGGCCGCTCCATTCTTAAGTTTAATGTGTACTGTACAGAGGTTATATATTTTTTTACATTTCTGTGCTTAAATATACACAATAATCAAATCATATTTAGAAGTTTTGATGATTACGTAAAATAATTTCAGCTTCTCATTAGTTTTTCAGAACAGCCTGTAATATTTTATAACTTAAAAAAATATATTTGCCCTATTTGTTACTTTGCAGTAGTGATAAATAATAAGATATACATAATAAAAAGGGTAATTAAATGCTGAAATGATTGCAAAACTATATTATAGGGGTGCACAACCCTGCAAAATAATTTTCCTTATAATCATGACAGAAACTTTGCTATAAAAGAAAACAAACGTCACTTTTGAAATATTCTGGTGCCAAACGATTTTCTGGCAAAAAGGTTGTGCATCGCTACTACATTACACACACACACATATATATATATATAGATAAGAAAGAAAGAAAGAAAAAATGATAATGTGAGTGGGATTTAAATTTAACTGCATTTATTTTTCTTTTACAGCCATTTTTTTACAAAAAGAATACAAAAAATGAATATCTGTTTCTCTGAGTCCTGGTTGCAGTACCAGTCCAACTATATCGGAAAAATTTATGCTAGAGCCATCATTTTCCTTAATGACACAGTCTTTTTTATTTCCAGTTGACTTCAATCCTTGAAAAAATATTATTTCTTTAATTTCTTGAACTACACACAAATACACATTTTTTTCTGTATTTCTTTTTCCTCCGATTATTGAGATAAGTATAAATTGTCCCTCTTTCACTTTAGATTCTTCTGGGATAAAGTACTGGCCCACTACTGGAACAACTTGAAATTTAATGACCCAGAAGTGGACCACCCCCCAAACTTAGTAATATGTTAGTCTTATACGTTTTAAGCAAAAAGAATAAAGTGTTCATTCATACAGTGTATTAAAAATGCGACATTTTAATATAAAATACAATATACTTTAAATGAAAAAAATATTGAATGAAAACTTGCCTCTTAAGGAAAGCAGTAAGAATGAGCCACAAAATCCTTGTATTTTAAGACTGGAAGAAAAACGCCCTTCCAACTCAGACTATCCGAATACTGAAGTTGTCCCTTTGTCTGATAACAGATAAGGGTTCCAGCCAATCAGCAGTTAGTTTGTTATCTGACAGGGGTGACTAGAAAACTTGTTTTTCAACTTTAAAAACTGGCGGCCCACTATTTGTACGTGGCCCACTACTGGTACACTTAAGGACTAGACAAACATAACTAACTACTCTGACGTTAAACTTTTTTCCTGGAATTCCCTTTTGTTACTCCCCACTTGCGGTTTACTGTCAATACAAAATGGGGGAGATACAATGGTCAAGGAGATTACTATCTTAAACCCTACTGAAGGGAAGGATTCCCGTCCTACACTTGGATTGGAGTTTAACTAGAAAGTTCGTTAACATCAGACGCGCCGCCTGCTAACTGCAAAAAAACTTTGTGTGTGCTCGCAGCCTTACCCTATATATACGGATCAGTGATGGTAACTCGTGGGAAATTTCCCTTATTTGAGGGGAAAACAGAGCTGTGCGGAAAAGGGGAATTTTTGTGGTTTTGTTTGAATTTTTGTTGGATTTGTGGTTGCAATAAATGGATGGTATCATCGTGTGTTAATTGGTTGCTCTCTGCAACGCATTGCTATTTCTCAAACTTGTTTTTTTGATGCAGAATTCTATCTTTTACAAAGAACGAATATTGTTTATAAATAAATATTTCAAATTATTATTAATTGCCGAAAACAAATCTCGTCTGATATTTGAATCAATTAATCAAAAAAATTGAAGATCACTCTTTAGGAAATTAATGTAGTTTAAATTTTTGTCAGTCAGCAAATTTATTTGTTCAAAAAACATTTATATCTTTGAAGATTAATACAGTTTGAATCTTTGTCGTTATCAGTAAAATAATTTGCTACAAAAAGATTTATATCTTTGAAGATTAATATAGTTTAACCGGTTACGGCGCTCTGGTTTCATAGATGTACCACTTAATTTTAATTCCCAAACGCTTCATTGGCACCAAAATTTTTTTAAAGAAAATTATGGTTTATTAAATGTGTGAAATATAGCGTTTTCTTATTTACAAATAAAGTTGTTTTCAAATTCCGGTGTCAATCATTTATTTCAATACTCAAGCAATGAATTTGTCCTGCGCCGCAAAGGGTTAAATTTTTGTCATTGTCAGCGAATTAATTTGTTCGAAAACATCTTTGAAAATTTAACTTTTGGTTTTAAAACTTTATTTATTTATTTGAAAAGACGTCATTCTGATGAATTTTTGGAAATTTTTTTATTAAATGTTTTTGCTAATTCAAGATAAATATAGAATGAGAAATCACTCAAGAAAATAGCATTTTTTTCAACCAAAGAATCTCCAAAGAGAGAAAAAAAAGAATCCAGAAATAACTAAATAAGATAAATTACAATATTTCCATCTAGTAGCAGAAACTCGGAAAATAAGTGTAGCTAATTGTAATTTATTCAAAAATAAATGTGGATTGAAAATTGAATAATAAGAGTATTGTATGTTATTTGATAGAGCTTTAATTAAATTAAAATAAGAAAGTCAATGGAGCACTTGTGATTTAAGAAAAAAATTAGTAAAAAATATTCTAAACAAAAAGTAAAATTTTGTTATCCAGACCATTAAAAAAAGAGGAGGTTTACCGTGACGAAAAATCCTCTTTTCATTAGCAAATCGTTAACACGAATTAATAGAACAAGAAAATAAGAGAGAACATTGATATAATCGAAACAATTTACTCTGTGTTTACAACTTTCAATCTATCTGAAATGTTTTTTAAAGTCTAAAACATTTTTTTAACAAATCTATCACTTAGACCAGGAATTTATATGATCCGTGTAGATTTAGTGAGAATGTTTATCGACAGCATATCAGAAAATGAAACTATTCACAGACTATAATGTTCTTTTCTTTCGGATTTTTTCTGTAATACTGTTAAGGGGTCCAGTACCTTTTAAACTCGTTGAAAATCTGTAAAAACATTGAAAGTTTGAATTAGTGTAACTCTTTTATTTTTTTTATGCGTAGACATAAAATTTTGGATTTTGATTAAACAGACTATGTTTTTTAATACACTACCCTAGATACTGACTAGTCTTTTTCAGAATTTGTATACTGTTGAATTTAAAACATCTCTTTACTTCACTCCGCAAGCCATTGCGCGCATCATATCTTGAGAACGTATGTATGGATTTTTATGAAACTTAATGTATCTAATAGGCATATATGTATTTTTAAAATGAACTACACTTAGATCAAAATTATGTCATTAACTATTAAAAAATATCAATATTTTTGTTTAAAAAATCAAAAATTATGTTTTTTAATCAATAAAACTAGTCATAACTAAAATTATTACCACTCTAAATACTTAAAAGTAGTTCATTTTAAACCCATATATCTGTTTAATATCTACCCTTACTTTCATAATAATCCATACATACGTTCTGAAGTTATCGGGCGCGCAATGACTTACAGAGGGAAAAAAAAGAGATTTTTTAATTTCAGCAATACACAAATTCTGTAAAAGACTGGTCAGTATCTTGTGGTATTATATTAAAAAGCATAATCTGTTTAATCAAAACCCAAAATTTCATGTCTATACATAAAAAAATAATGGAGATACGCTAATTTAAACTTTACGCGCTTTAATCGAGCACTTGCTTCATTTAAACCCTTTCCGGCCCGCATACTTCAGATGCATATATTGCTGGGACGATTACTGTTTCTAAACCAATAGGAGACCGTCATTATCACGGTCAAGTACACGCCCACACAGTTTGATTGACAGGAACTCGTGGACAATTGATCGTGTGTGTTTATTATTTATTTGTACTCTGATTGTTTGAATTTGTACTCGGTAATTAAAAATTAAAGGTACGAAAGATTTTTTTTTTTTTTTTTCAAAATGACTGAATTTTATTTACTTCAATTAGAAATTATACTTCCTCTGATCCTGAAATAAATAAATAAATAAATAAATAAAAATTAAAGTAAGAATTTTGCTTATACGGATATTTTCGCAGAATACTTTTTTTCCCATTTGTTTAATATATATATAAATCATTTTGGAACGATATTTAGAATATTAAAAGGCTTTGAAATATTTTTTTAAATGTCTTATTTATTAATAAAAGACAGCCTCCAGTAATTTAAAAAAAAAAATCACCAACGGACTCTCGGCCCGCGATGGACTCGAACCCATATCCTCCGGTTTCAAGCTCGACGCTCTAACCAATTAGCCAGTCAGCTCACTTTCATCCGCAACAGGTTATCGTTATAATTAGCACCGTCAATTGTCCACGAGTGTCCCACAGTGTCAATCAAACTGTGTGGGCGTGTACTTGACCGTGATTATGACGGTCTCCTATTGGTTTAGAAACAGTAATCGTCCCAGCAATATACACATCTGAAATATGCTTACGGCACACAGTGGGGCAATAACCCAAAAAGCTGGCCAAAAGTCGAAAAATGAAGTTACGATTTAGGGAATTTCGATTGTACAGTTGGCTAGAATAATGTTTGGAGAGTTAGAATCTGTATTTGAAAAAAGATTTTTGCTTTGCCCTTACAAGCAGCATCATTTCAAAAATGATGCTTGAAGGAATATCATTTAGAGCGAACAAAAACAGCAAAACAACAGTTCCTCTAAACGCGTGCTATACTTTATAATACAATCCGATTTTAATGATTTGAAATGGATTCACACTATGATAGTATGTACTTTATTTGCATGTATTACAAAATTTATATTAAGCACGTAAAAATTAATAAATCCATTGTCATTTTTGATAAAAAATTTTAGAATTTTTTTTATTTTTTTTGCTTTTAAACATCAAAAAGTTTAAATGTTCCACAGTGTTCCGCAACGAAATTTAATGGAAATAATAACTTGGGCTATTGTCTAGTGATTCATAAAAAACCAGCTGCCTAAAACTGCCTTTCTGTATTTCACGCATATTTTAGTAACCGCAAGTAAAAATGCCACTTTTTCGGCCGACTCAAAAATTTTGAAATTGACTACTTTTCACATAATTTAGCTGATAAATATTTTTCAAATTTTTGAATTATTCAATTTTATAATAATTTATTTCCTATTACATTGTAAATAAATACTATAATCATAAGATTACATTAATTTGATAAGTAAGTTTAGTAGTGAAAAATTGAAAATAATTCTCTATTATTGATCCAATAGAATAAGATTTTCTTATCTTTATAGGTAGTAATTTTGTTTGTTCTATTATAATTAGAAGAAATATTTTGTTAATGGCTATATTTGCTGATAAAAACTACTGAGCGTATTTCATTAATGCGAGTGAAAATCTTTATGAATATGACTTTCGCCTACATTAGCAATTTGGATTTGGTTTATAAGTGAGGATGTGATAACCCATCTATTCTAAGTACATTTAAACAAATATTTAGCTATGAAGATGGTATGAGGTTCTAATACATTTTTCACTTCTCCCGTGCTACTAGAATACATAAATATTGCGAATAATTCATGAATCGTTAATTTGAAAATTCCGAGATCTTCATTTCACTATCGGGCCAATCAAGATCCATTTTTTTTTCAACAAATACGGGAGCTACTGTCAATGAATGGTATTGTATTAAACACAGGAGAATTAACTTATTTCTTTTAATACAATCATTGATACAGGAGAAATAGTCGTTAATAACGAATTAGTGTAATACTCGACGTTGCTACCTTATGTCAGACAACATCAAAACAGCTTCTTACCGATATGACATTTTAATTAGAAAAGGATAGAGATAATTTAGAATTCAGAATATCTACGTTACATGCTAAGATGCTTAGAGAGGGCTTACACCTCGCAGACAAACTGGATAGAAAAAATGGAAAGCTCGTACTCTGCATGAAAAGAAGAACACTGAAACTGCAAAATAAAATATGCAAAACATATTTCGTTTACAATTAAGACTTCTTGTCAAGAAACCAAATCTCAGATTTGGAAGCACAAATGGTGGCAATACAATTCAACGATTCTTTGAAAACACAACTATTTGTGCTTCTATAACGAGCGTATACGAAGATTTGATAAAACGATTCTATGCCATAAGTAATTTCTTATATCCATGTCATTTATTTGATCAATTTCGAAGATTTTTCCTAACAAACAGCTTGTAGATTTAAACTACATCCCTGGTTCTATATGCCTACTTCAGTGCACAAACTATTTATTAATGACAAAGAAATAACATTCTCTTCATTGCTGCCAATTTGCCAAATGCCATAAGATACTCAAGCATACATAAGATTCATGCAACAAACTGATCAAAAGGCATCGAGAAGATTTATCGCAAACATGCAGTAGCGAAGAAAATGAAAGGTATTTTTATGTCTTTTAATGTCATCAGATTATTTCATTTCAAGTTTTAGTAAATTATTCTAGAAGAAATTAAAAATAATTGATCCTAAGAGTCACAGGATCTTCTATTACTGCGAACAAGCTCTGCTAACTATTTCGACACCTTGACGTCTGAAGAATCTTTTTATTACACTACAATTGATTTTAAAGGTAAATTTCTGAAATATATTTCCTTTTTATTTTAATAATATAAAAAATAGTATAGTATTTTACTTTCCTTTAATGTACTTAAATTTCGATTAAATGTCTCTTGGTTCCTTGAAAATTCCTTTTTAAGTTTAGTCTCGAAATTTTAAATTTTATTTAAATCAAATTGTTTTTACTTTTAATCTGTCATTTTATTTATTTATTTATTTTTAAAGTTTAACTTTCGAATCCTAATTAGCATCCTGAAAAGTTTACGAAATTTCATACAAGTGGAATAACTTTCGAGACATTGTAGTTTTTGTTCCACCATATTGTGTCCGCCATTTTTTTTATTTTAATTTTGTATTCTTACTTAGTATCCTCAAAAACACCTGTATACGAATTTTCATGCATTTCGAATAACATTTTCATATTTTGGCCAGCTTTTCCGGATTTTGCCCCACTGTGCGGCACGGGCAAATTCTGGTAGTAAAAAGGGAAATTATCGACTCTCACCGGAATTTACAACCGACATTTTTATAAATTAAGAATCGCTGAATTTAAGCTTTCATTTTATTAAAATATTATTGGTGCATATTCCAAGTTTCGAATTAAAATTAGGTACCCCAGACTGGGCACAGTGTGCTATAAGGGTTAATAAATGATATGTGACCAAAGAAAGATTAAAGAAAATTTCTGAAGATATGAAAAATACCTTATTTCTTCAGAATTGAAAAATTTCTTAACACGAATATATGGAACACACACATACAAATATACACAAATTAAAAACTTGGATATAATTGAAACAATTTTACTCTGTGCTCACAAATTTTATTCTATATAAAATGTTTTTTTTTTTTTAAATCTAAACAAATCTATCACTTAGCCTAATAATTCATTTGATACGTGTATATTTAGTGAAAATGTTTATCGATAGCAGATCAGAAAAAGAAACGATTCGCAGAGAATAATGTTCTTTTTTTCCCCATTTTTTCTATAAGTGTCATACTATTAAATCCTTGAAAGTACTCCTCAAGTTTTATTAGAATGAATCGATACTGAAAGTTAGCAAAGTGGTAAATATCCTGCACTGTTAATATTTTATCAATGCTTTTATCCAGCGCTTGCTTCGTTTAATAAATGACATGTGACCGAAAAAAGCTCAAAGAAAATTTCTGAAGAAATGAAAAATACCTTATTTCTGGAGAATTGAAAAATTCCTTAACCCTTTGCGGCGCAGAACAAATTTATTGCTCAAGTGTTCAAATTAATGACTGGCACCGGAATTTGAAAACAATTTTATTTGTAATTTAACCCATTTGTGCCTGAATTATTTTCTTCGTTAAAGTTCAAATTTTACATTTTCCCACCACTTTTAGAGCAAGAATAACTTTTATCTCAATTTAACAAGGACTTTGTCTGAAGAAAGAAAGTATTTATTTATTGCTGCTTTTTACTGGTGTGAAATGCGCTTACTTAAATTTTTAAAAACTTTCCCAAAAATGGGACGCTAGGCACGAATGGGTTAAGAAAAAGCTATATTTCATTCATTCAATAAAGCAAAATTTTTTAAATTAAAATTCCGGTGCCAATGTGCCGTTTAGGAATTATAATTAAGTGGTTTCATAGATATACCACCCGTAAGTGGTTAACACGAATTTATTGAAGACATAACACAAAAAGAACTTGGATATAATTGAAACAGTTCTACGCTGTGTTTAAAACTTTCATTCTATTTGAAATGTTTTTTAAAGTCCAAATAAATCTACCGCATATCCCAGGAATTTATTTGATTCGTGTAGATTTAGTGAAAATGTTTATCGATAGCAGAGCAGAAAAATAAACGATTCGCAGATCATAATGCTTTTTTCTTTCCACTTTTTTTCTATAAGTATCTTACTGTTATATCCTTGAAAGTACTTCTCGAGTTTTATTATGATAATTCGATACTGAATGTTAGCAAAGTGGTAAGTATTTTTCTTTGTTAATATTTTATTAGTGCTTTTATATAGCGCTTGCTTCGTTTAATCCTTTCCGGCACGGGCAAATTCTGTTGGTAAAATGGAAAATTATCAACTGACACCGGAATTTAGAATTTTTTTTTTTTAAGAAATCGAGAATCTCTTAATTTGAACTTTCACAGCAAAAGCTAAATCTTATTAACCCTTAAATGTATAGGATAGAAAGCGTTCCAAAAAATGCGCAATTCAAAGAACTAGAATTCATACCAGAAAAATCTAAATAGTAAATTTTTCTTTATTTAATAACGAATGGTCTGTCATTAAGTAAAGTGAAAATTGTTCTTTTAAATTTCTGGTGAGAATACGGAATATGTGAATAAAGCCCCCAATAAATCGGGAACACTTATGGTATCGGAAATGATACAATATGCATTTAAGGGTTAAAATATTATTAGTGCCGTTTGCAAGTTTGGAATTAAAATTAATATTCCGGAAAGGGCGCAGTGTGCTGGAAAGTATTAATAAATGATATTTGACCAAAGAAACGCTAAAAGAAAATTTATGAAGAAGTGAAAAATACCTTGTTTCTGAAGAATTAAAAAATATCTTAACACGAATTTATGAAACACACACATACAAATATACACACTCACTAAATGATATAATTGAAACAGTTTTACTCTGTGTTTGCAACTTTTATTCTATCTGAAATGTTTTCAAAAGTCTAACTAATCTATCACTTATCCCAGGAATTTATTTGATCCTTGTAGATTTCGTGAAAATGTTTATCGATAGCCGATCAGAAAACGGAACGATTCACAGACGGTAATATTCTTTTCTTTCCACATTTTCCTATAAGTATCATACTGTTAAGTACTTAAAAGTACTTCTCAAGTTTTATTATGATGAATCGATACTGAAAGTTAGCAAAGTGGTAAATATCCTACTCTGTTAATATTTTATCAACGCTTTTATCGAGCGCTTGCTTCATTTAATAATTGATACGTGACCAAAGAACGCTCAAAGAAAATTTCTGAAGTAATAAAAAATACCTTATTTCTGAATAATTGTAAAATTTCTTAACACGAATTTATAGAACACATACACACAAATAAACACACACATGCAAATACACACACACACAAAAACTTGGATATAATTGAAACAGTTTTACTCTGTGTTCGCAACTTTCATTCTACCTGAAATGTTTTTTAAAGTCTCAATAAATCTATCACTTCCCCCAGGAATTTATTTGATCGGTGTATATTTAGTGAAAATGTTTATCGATAGCAGATGAGAAAACGAAACGATTCGCAGACCCTAATGTTTTTTTTCTTTCCACATTTTTCCTATAAGTATCATACTGTTAAATCCTTGAAAGCACTTAGGTTTTATTATGAAGAATCGATACTGAAAGTTAACAAAGTGGTAAATGTCCTACTCTGTTAATATTTTATCAGAGCTTTTATCTCGCACTTTTATCTTTTACTTAATAAATGATATATGACCAAAAAAAAAAAAAAAAAAACATTTAAAGAAAATTTTCGGAGAAATGAAAAAAAAACCTTATAAGCACTGATACTTATGAGCAGAATCGTCAAGTCTACGACTTTTTTGCACTGTACTACTTTCTTAGATTTTCTTTAATTTTTTAGTCAAATTTGATGGTTTTCAGTGTCCATTGTCCCCTTAATCAGAACATTTTCACGATTAATTACAAAAAGTTTCTGTTCTCAAAAGCCAGTGATAAATGATTAAAAATTAATCAAAAGGTTCTCATCGCGAAGGGTTAAATAAAAATAAAATACGGAAATCAATCAACAATATTCATATTTGAAAAATTAGTAAAAAATATTTGTAAAAAATAAACTAAAATTTTTTTTTTGTCCAGACCATTTAAAAAAATTTAGTTTACCTATATTAAAAATCCTTTTTTCAACAGCAATTCCTTAACCATTTCCGGCACATTGTGCGCGGTCTGGGATACCTAATTTTAGAATCAAACTTGCAATCGGCACCAATTATATTTTAGTGAGATTTTGCTTTTACAATAAAAGAAATTTAACTTTGACATTTAAAATGTTTTTACAATTAAAGAATTCAAAATGTCTAAAAACTTCGTTTGGAAATTCTGGTGTCAGTCGATAATTTCACATTTTACTAACAAATTTTGCCCTGTGCCGGAAAGGGTTAACATGAAATTTATGCAACACAGAAAAGAGAGAACTTGGATATCCTTCCTACTCTGTTTTTGCTCAATCTTGATTAAAAACATTTCACACCAGAATTATTATTTAAGACATTTTAATATATTTAATTGATTTATCAATTTGAATCTATCATTTAACTTATTTTGTAAAAAAGTTCCGATTCGATGAGCTGATTCTGGCCTAAGCGGAATATAACTACACGGATTCAGTCGCTCCCGTAATCCATACCGATTTTTAATCCGTCGCGATTCTGGCCTGAGAGCGGAATTTCAAGCAACCTTTAGCCCCTCCCTTTCAAGGTGAACCAGTTTCGACCAAGGGCACACGTAGTTTGTTTATTTACAGGGGATCTAAACACGTGTGTTTGCAAGTAGCAAGCCCTTTAAAAAAAGACCACAGTATTATTAAATACCTATAAGGGAATGATATAATACCGCTATAAACAGTATAAAAAGTTTTAACAGGTGGAATGAGTTATAAGTAATTTTCGAAGTTTTAAGATACAATTATAAAATTTAATTGTTATTTAGAGAAAAAATTAAAAGATATTAAAAATAAAACATCTTTCAATAACAATTTTAGATTAGCTCAATTTTTAATATTCTAAAAAATATATTTTAATGATTTTTTTTTCTCTTTTTCCAATATAAGCTTCAACATACAAAATATATGTCAGCGAAAAAATTGAAAACTTATTTCACTCATTTACAATTATAAAATTTTTATTAATATTAAAATTAAAATCAAGGAATTATTTAATTAAAAACTACTTGTAATTATTCTTTTGAACTTATACAGTGGATTTTAATCTTCTCAAATATAAATTTAAAATAATAATAATAATGTGAGTATACTTTATTAAAATAACAATTTTAATTCGAACTTTTTTTTTTCAAGTTTTATAATACAAGCTGTAATAGTCCAATAATTGAAAAAGTATGCATCATCATATGTTGTACTTATAATTACAAAATTCTTATTGTTATTTAATCCTTTATCTACCGATATTATTTAAACAAAAACTATTTGTAACTATACTTTTCGATTTTAATAAATTTTAATTTTCTCAATAATATATTTTAGCATTTTTTTTTCTTTTTTTAAATACAAGTTGTGCCAGTCAAATAATAATGGTTTTTCTATATTTAGAGTAAAATCAAGGTATTATTTAAAGAAAAACTATTTATAAGCACTCTTTTGATTTAGTGCAATCAGTTATAATCTTCTCAAAAATATATTTTAGCTGAAAGTTTTTTTTTTTTTTTTTTTTTTTTTTTTTTTTTTTAAATACAAGCTTTAAAATATAATTTATAAAATACGAGCTATATCAATCAAATATAATTGGAAAATTAGACTTGTTATAATTATTTTACATTTACAATTATATATTTTTTTTACTGTTTCGATAAAAATAAAGGAATTTTTTAAGCACAAACCCTTTGTAATTACGCTTTTGTTTTACCCCACAGTGGCCGAGAGGTTCTGAGCACGAAACTTGTCGACGGGAGGTGCTAGGTTCGAACCCAATCGCGCCCGTCGGCCTAATCGCTCGGGATTTTTCGTGATTTTCCATGCGTAAATAGGATTAGATCCTCTAAGAAAGACCCCCAGAGAGGGCACTCCTCCACTTAGGGCATATATTCCTCGTGAAAAATCTCCGCCCCATCTAATTGATTTAATTTGTTTATTTTTTTTTAATTATTTAATCGCTGAAATGATATTTGTTTTTATTAATGTTCTCAAAATATTTTTCTGTGAAAAATAGTAAGGATACAAGATTAGACTTATAAGAGCGCTGAAAAAATGTATAGTTAAATTTCTCGCGAAATAGAATTTCGTTCATATTTTGCCATCTGCCTTAATGTCTTGAATTGATAAAACATCTTTACTAAAGTGTATGCTTTTCTTAAAATTGTTTTATGCACTTTGAATAATTAGCAATTCCAATGTTATTTATAGTAAATACAACAAAAACATAGAAGAATATAATTTAATAAAATTATTTATAAAATATAATTCTAATAATTTGAAAATTTTGCTTAGAAAAACATAATTTAATTTTGAATTATCTTTAATCATTTGCTCCCCCCCCCCTCTTATTCTTCCCACATGTACACACTAAGAAAAGAAAATTATATGCGTTATTTTACTAAAAAAAAATTTGAGCCCACTCAATATTCTTGAAAAGTTGGCGCTGTTGTTTTGATACCTCATTTTTACCTTACTACAAATATATCGCGAGATATTGTTAATTCTGTTAATAGATCTAGCGCAATTACTCATACTTAACAAAAACTTTAAACTGATTTTATTCCCCTGTTCATATTTTTATAACTTGCTTGTTTGCACTAATGCTTTTTTTTCTTATGTAGATAGCGTTTTTGTTATATTTTATTTTATTTTATTTATTTATTTATTTATTTATTTTACTTCATGAGGTATTTAATATTTTTGTGTAAGCACTCTTTTTGATTCAGTGCAATAAGTTATATTCTTCTCAAAAATATATTTTAGCTAATTTTTTTTTTTTTTTTTTTTTTTTAAATACAAGCTTTAAATTATAATTTTTAAAATACGAGCTATATCAGGCAAACATAATTTGAAAATTATGTTTGACTTTTTATTATTTTACATTCACAATTATATATATTTTATTGTTTAGATCAAAATAAAGGCGTTTTTTAAGCACACACCATTTGTAATTACACTTATGTATTCCCTGATCAGCGGCCGAGAGGTTCTAAAAACGAAACTGGTAGACGGGAGGTGCTAGGCTCGAACCCAATCGCGCCCGTTGGCCTATCGTTTGGAATTTTTAGAACCTTGGTTTACCATACGTAAATACGGCTTAGGCTCCAAAAGAAAGACTCCCACAGAGGGCACTTCTCCACTTAATGTCTATATTCTTCGTGAAAAAACGCCGAAAACACAGGCGATAATGAATAAATAAAATAATGCACTTTGTAAAAATCCTCATAAATAAAAAATAAAGGAGTTGCTTTATTTTTATTTATGGTGATTTTTACAAATTGTATTATTTTATCTATATTCCCCGTGTTGATAAATGGCCGTCATAAACACAATCAACTAACCTACACTTTTGTATTACTCTGATAAGTTTTAATCTCAAAATATATATTATTATATTTTAGCATAAATGAATAAATATATATATTTAAATACACGTTTTAAAATACAAACAGCTTTAACTCAAATAATTAAAAAAATATGCTACAATCACAATTAGTTTATATGAAATTGAAGCTAAAATTACTTCTACTGATGAACATAACAAAACTGAAAACAAAAATACTAATAATAGAATGCGAATATACATTTAATAAAAAATAAGTCTCTATCTTCACATAGAAGATCTGCTAATATAAACGCCGCCATCTTAAACCGACATAGATGGTGGGTTTCCGGCTGCCTATAGCAGTCGGAGGAATTACGAGAAAACAAGCCCGTCAAACCGGAGAGGATTCCGAGACGATAGGGGCAGAATTAGAAATTATCACTTTCTCGGAGGATTTCGAGAAAGTCGTCCGATCCGACAGGGGCAGAATTCGCCCACGAATCGTGTAAAGCCAATTTTAGTTATAGGTCGATTACACCTATTCAGGGTAGGAAGGTTAAACTTGGAACAATGTACTCTGTATTTAAAGCTTTCAGTCTACCCGAAAAGTATTTTAAAGTTTAAACAAATCTATCATTTATCCCATGAATTTATTTGATTCGTGTAGATCTGGAGAAAATGTTTATCGATAGCAGATCGGAAAGAGAAACGATTCGCAGACGATAATGTTTTTTTCTTTCTGCTTTTTACTTTAAGTATCATACTGTTAAATCCTTGAAAGTACTTTTCAGGTTTTATTATGATGAATCGGTACTGAAAATTAGCAAAGTGGTAAATATCTTACTCTGTTAACACTAGAACCGCCATTAGGGATCAAAATGACCCCTGTCCGATTAATAATAGTCGATATGAACCAGAATTTTCTTCGTAAGATATGTTATATCAATGCAGTTCAAAAGTGGACTAATTAAATAAGTTAAGTAGTTTTAAATTAAAATTCTGGTGAGAAATACTTTTTGCAAAACTTGAGTAAAATACCCGGCTGTTCCAGTGTTAATATTTTATCAGCGCTTTTATCTTTTGTTTAATAAATGATATGCAACCAAAAAAAGTTCAAAGAAAATATCTGGAAAAATGAAAAATCATTAATATGCGTAGAGCTGTGAAGTCTCCGACCTTTTTTACACAGTATTATTTTCTTAGAAAACGTTGTTCTTTCACTTCTTGATATGCAATTGGATATATTTTACGCCACCCAATTTTAATCAGGATTTGCACCAGAAATTTCTAATTAACTTTACTTTTATAATACTTATTTACTATTATAGTTTCGTTCTTAAAAGTTGTCGAATTGCTTTGCCTAATTTTGAAATAAAATACTGCGAAAATTCCGATACAATTCAATATTATGAAACCTTCATTGCTAGCCCCTGAAAGAGTTAAATCCCAGAATGTTACAACTAAATAAAACGTTTTCTGTAATTGGTACTCAAAAAGTCGAGGCTTTATCAGCTCTGTACACACGAAATACATTGAGCTTACGCTTTTTTGTAATGCATAAAAAATTATAATATAATTTATCATTTAAAATCGCCTAAATAAGCAATAATTTTCAATTAAATTTTTTATGATACACAAAAGACGGAAGAGTTGGCAGCTATGGACATATATAAATTTAATCTAAACTGGTAAAACCTGCAGCCTTGCTCGCATAACTGTTGAAATATGCGAAGCTGTATTTGTGTATTTTTTTTTATTAGAAAAAATAATTTTGCAAAAAATCATTAATGAAACCAACATTTTGAATAAACTCCACTCCTCTCAGCCTAATTTTGACTAATTGAAGATATAAAACGTTAACCCCTTCGCGACAAGAGCCTTTCACAAAATTTTTAATGTTTTGTCACCGGTATAAAAATAGAGAAATTTGTTCCTCCTTAAACTGAGAAAATGCTCAGATTGAATAACATAAATTTTACAGTATAATTTTATTAGTGGGGATAACTGGATTATATTTGTAAAATTATATTAATTTAAATAAAGCTTTAACCCTTAACCTCTTCAGTCCCTGAGTACCCAAATGGGTACATCAGTTTTGCCCCATTTTATTAATGATACTCAGATATAAATGAAATTTCGAATAATATGTTTCGGATTCTAAGATTCGAGCTAATGAAAATAAAACAAAAATCTCGCTCTGAAGTGAAATGAGAGAAGAAATAATTCAGTAATAATTAAAAATACTGCAATAATCGCCAGTAGCGAAGAGGTTAAATGCATATTGTATCATTTTCGATGTTATAAGTATGCATATTGTATCATTTTCGATGTTATAAGTGTTTCCGATTTATTGGGGGTTTTATTCACATATTCCGTATTCTCACCAAAAATTTAAAAGAGCAATTTTCACTTTATTTAATGACAGTGCTGAACAGTAGAGCAGCATCAAGGGGTTGCCTAGTTGATCCCAACTTTACATCCGATGTATGGAAATATGATGTCTTTATGTTTTTACCAACGAGTCAATTTAAGAGAGAATTGTAGAGAACTACTTAAGAAAAGAATTATAAAAAAATAATAAGCTTAAAAGTTTAAAAATTAAGAGTGGTACCTAGGAAAGATAAATTAGTATTTAATTAAAAATTAAGATCTAGCTGTAGTCATTTTTTAGTGACAGACCATTCGTAATTAATTAAAGAAAAATTTACTATTTAGATTTTTCTGGTATAAACTCTGATTCTTTGAATTGTGCATTTTTTGGAACGCGTTCTATCCTATGCATTTAAGGGTTAATTGCAGGGAAACCTACAGCCTAGTGAGCGGATGTATCCGGTCGAGGCAGTGGGAAGGTTAAGTTCGTATTATTATATATGTATTGCGACACGTATATGTGCCGCTCGTCCCTAAGGAGTTAAGTACTAAGAAATTTTAACATGTTTCCACGTTAAGGCCCAGCTCTTTGTCATCGGTTTGTCTCTTTTGGGCTCCCTATCACTTAAAAACGGCCCGATTCACTAGCTTTTTTTCTGACAACGTCTTAGGACAACCGGCTAATATATGAACAAGAAAAACTTCCTTTACAATGAACCAATGCAGTATTTGTAGATGTTCCTACTGGAGTCGCTCTACTCCAGTTCACCTTCCATCGAAGTCGATGAGTCGAGTGTCATACTGCGTAGATGTTATGCAAGAAAAAATAGAATTTTAAGAAATTCCAAAACATTGGGTTGGTCGGTTGTGTCTTAGGGTAAAGCAGTTAACTTCCTTTAATTTCAACTACCATCAATTTTGAATATGAATCGGCTTCTTCGGAACCTAGTGAAACTTCTGTAAGAATGATTCGAATTACTTGCAATTTTCTTTAATCCTCTAACGGACAAAGCATTTTCATTACTAAGATGTTGAAATAAATGAATGACACCTGTAAATCAAACAAATATATTTGTAAATAAAAAAAAGTGATTTTTGATACATAATAAAATGGATTTTTTAAAATTAAAATTCCACTGTCGTTTTTGCATATCGGAACTAAATTTTTTTGGTTTCGTAGAGAAACCAATGAAAAGGGTCAACATAGTTCTACAGATTCTGATTATTTTAAAAACTACTAAAAAAATTCTTTGTACCCAACTACATTTACGGTTTTTAGTCCCTGATCCCTTGGGCTTCCTTGAAGTTTTCGCAAAACAAAATTGTTAATAAACTGCCCTCTCTTAACCCTTTGCGGAGCTGTGGTTTCATAGATATACCACTTAATTTTAATTTCCAAACGCCATATTCGCACCGGAATTTTGTTTAAAAAAATAAAATTAAGATTTATTGAATGCGTGAAATATAGCGTTTTCTTATTAACAAATAAAGTTGTTTTCAAATTCCGGTGTCAGTCATTAATTTCAGCACTAAAGCAATGAATTTGCCCTGCGCCGCAAAGGGTTAATCCGATCTTCATTCTTAGAATAGTTTTTCATTGAGTTATTTTCATGCATCTACATTTCAGTTAAAATCCTGAGATCACTAAGGATCTCATCTGGATCTTTCAACTTATTGTGCGCCTTGCATCCCTAATTTTCTCGCCTTCTGAATGTATGATTTTAAAGTTGAGTCTTAGCTAATCCTTTAATTCTTAGAAATATCCTTTTCCCGCACTAACACCCTCAGGACTTTTTTAAGCACCGTTTCATTTTTGTACATTTCTTTAAATTTTATTATAATGATTAATTTATACCGTATGTTTAAGTAAGTGTACCGTATAGTTAAGTGTTGTGATTAACTGAAGATCTAAAGTTCCGAAAACTAAGACAATTTAACCTGTTTTCATGTTAATGACTTGTTCTTGACTATCAATTAGCTTCTTTATTATAGTTCCCTTAAAATTTTCCAATTCATGCTTTCTTCTAATTTCTTAACTTTTTATTTAAATAACTTCTTAAGTCCTCCATCTACTACATGAATGACGAAAAAATTTCTAAAACCTCAGCCACCACTAATTTTGAATATTAATTTCCTTCTTCGGGACTTTGTTGCAGTTTCTTTAAAATGAACCCATTGTATTAAAATTTCCTTTAACATAGTTCTAGTGTCCTCCAATTACTTTAATACTACTAATAAAATTTTTTATACCCATTAAATTGTAGTTAAGACGCTGGCTCCCTGGGTCGGGTCCTTCTTTACACCCCAGCAACTACCCTTTTCAAATAATTTTTATTTTTAATTTTATTATTATTATTATTATTATTATTATTATTATTATTATTATTATTATTATTATTATTATTATTATTATTTTGCAACAATTTACGTTTACTCACTACAGACGTAAATTAAAAATAGCTTTATTTCAAAATAGTTTCAGGTAAAGGATTTCATCCGTTTCTTTAATATCGTGTTTCTCTAAGGTTTCTCAACTGCTCCGCTGAACAAGTTCAAAACGTTTTGACACATTTACAAATTCCTTTTTTAACAGAAAGTTATAAAATTGGAATTCCTCACTATGGAAGCGATTTGGGATCGAACTGAATTTTCCATTTTATTATAATTCAATTACCTATCCAGCTCTAAGCTATTTCGATCAATCGATCACTCGTTTTTCTCCTGCTTTTCGACCGGTTTTTCTGCTTTCGTCGGGAAATGTGCTCAAAAAGTCATCTTTGAAGGCTTGTTTTGTAAGATCTATTGGGTTTTTTAAATTACAGAAAATTGAGTGCAATTAGACAGTTTCTGAATAATAACACCTGCTATTTTTATGCATTTCCGAACAAAAATAAATTAAAGCATGTGTCACAAAGTTGCCCTTTTTGATTTAAGAACATCCTTAATATAATTCGGGAAATTTACAAAACGGGAGCACCCTTTTGGAGAGCATTCTTTCCTCTCGTTCTCAGCCATCGTTTTCAAATTGATTTAGTTCATTCAACTTAGATTACAAATAAGCTGCTTTCTGTAATATAAAAATTTATCTTATGAAGCTAAGATTTCAGTTATTAAGATTTTCCAACATTTATGATGTATTGGTTTTTCGAATTCTGCGGGCTTGATAAGTATTTAACCCTTTCCGGCGCAAGCAAATTCTATTAGTATAATGAGAAATTGTCGATTGACACCGGAATTTATAAAGGACTTGTCTAGATATTACGAATTCCTTAACTTAAGCTTTCATTGTAAAAGCAAAATTACATTAAAATATTACTGCTGCCGTTTGCAAGTTTGGAATTAAAATTAGGTGTTGCCGGTGCGCAAGAAAGGGTTAACCTAGCATATAAATAAATTCTTACACAGGACATTAACACTAGAAAGACGGGAATTTTCACACAACTTTAATTAAAAATATTTAACACCATAAATTTTATTTAAAACTGTTTAAATTATTTACATTAACTCATTTTTTTTCCTTTAAGCATATTTTAGAAAGAAATTTGTGGTTCGAACGGAAATATATTCCCTTAGTAGGGGCCAAATTGTCCAATCTCCGTCATTCTAGTGTTAAGGATGTAAATAAAAAATATTTATACAAAAGCAATCTTAACCTCTTCAGACCTGAGCATAAAATAACTCTACAAATATATATTTATTGATTTTGCATAATCGAAATGATACCATAGATGACAGAAAGAGCCATTTTTATGAATTCAGTACTTTAGGGGTATTATAATTTATGTTTACAAATAGGGATATAAAAGTACTAATTCCCTTAAAACATCAGTCAAACTATCAATTATATAAATTTACGCATTAACAAAATTAAGGTCTTTAAACAAATAAATGATCAGCAAATCCTCAAAATTTTTTTATTGTAAAGCATTCAAGTTAAGTAATCATGAATATTTCTTACATTCTTGGCCACAATGTTTTGAAGGTATTTTCGAACAGTGTTGCCAGAGGGCTACTTTTTTTCAATTCAGATTTCGCAACTGGCTCCATATTTTTGAAACAGAAAAATTCCCCTTCTTTACTCTGTGATTAGTAAGTCATTAAATATGGCGCATTTTACTGTTTCAAAAAAAGTGGTGTGAATCAAGAATTTGAATTAAAAATAAGTAGCCCATCTGGCAACACTGTTTTCGAAACTCGGATGAAAATAATGTTTATTTTATGAGGTAATAATTCATCAGTGCTGACATTTATTGGTTTTGTTTTAAAACAAAAAGCATTCAGCTGTATAGAAGTAAAGTAAAAATGCAAAAAATTCGAACAATTTAGTTTTTATGAAGAAAAGAATGGAAGTACACATTTGTGTACCTCAGGTCTGAAAAGGTTAATTAAAAAAATATTTATATAAATAGTATATATATATATATATATATATATATATATATACTAGCCGCCCTTGGCGACCAGTTTGGTCTCCCTTAAATGCATATTAAACATTAAATCATATTGCTTTTATTCATAATTTATTTTATTTTATATATATATATATATATATACTAGCCGCCCTTGGCGACCAGTTTGGTCTCCCTTAAATGCATATTAAACATTAAATCATATTGCTTTTATTCATAATTTATTTTAATTTCTCAATTTTTTTTGCCAAATTACAAGATTCTGCTAAAGAATCAGGCGCAGATGTCATACACGCACCACATTGGCGCAATTGCAACAAAAAGTCAAATATAGGCCTCACATGATAACCCGGCAATTTTTAATTATTCTTTAATGAACTGTTTGTTTACTTTTATTTTTATTTTTTTATAAATGATATAAGTTGTTTTGTTCTATAATTATTAACAAAATTTTTAGTTATTTATTGTTATTTCCTTTTCAAAATAATAGAAAAGAGTTTAAAAAATATATATGTAACTGGCATTGAAAACGAATTTTTCGCCAAATTGGCATCAGAAAAAAAATCGCCCCAATGTGGTGTGTATATGACATCTTTGTCGATAAATCAAGCACTGGGTATTTTTATGCTAACTTAGCGAGTCGCCAAACATTGTATTCGTGCCTTTTTTTTTTTTTTTTTTTTTTTTTTTTGTATTTCATTAATTTTTTTGTAAAATATATTTAATAATATAATTCTTTCATTCATTCATTTATAATAACATAACTTTAATTTGAAACCGAAACGTTTAAAATTCATGATTTTTATTTATTTTTTAAGCCAATAGAATAAAAAAACAAAAACAAAAATAACGATATTTTGAAGCTCCATAACTGCAGCGAAAGAACAGAGCATGTTCATTTGGGCGTTGCCATTAAACAATTAACAAATAACCGTAATTTTTGTGCCACATACATTATCGTAATGTACATATATCGATTCTAGTTTTGAAAAAAGTACTAGTTTCTTTTAGCACTGAAATTACCACAGGATTCCCACTTGTGACTATTTTTAGGTGCGTTCGTATTTATGTAAATACGTAGCCACTATAGTGGTCGTTCAGTCCGTCCGTCTGTCCGCATATAACAACGCAAAAACTACCCAACCGAATCGTTTGAAATTTTAAATACATATTTATTACATAATTTTTTCCAGTCATTTCAAATTTTATGAAAATCGGATGCATAGATCAATTACAGGGACAATCAAAAGTATTCAATTAAATTATAGTCAATAGGGAAAAAGTTCCAAATGTATTTTATACGTTTGAAATTTAAAATACATAATTATTACATAATTTTGCCGAGTTATTTCAAACTTTATGAAAATCGGATGGATAGATCAATTACAGTCACAAACAAAAGTATTCCGTTACATTACGGTCAATGGGGGAAAATGTTTCAAATGCATTTTAATGATATTACACTCATTCGAACTTAATAAAATTTATATGCAACTATAACGTACGTATTATAATATACATTTTACATAATTTGCGGTGCAAAGAACATTTTTTATTGATTTACAAGGCCACACAAAAGTATTCCATTACATAATGGTACAGGGAGAACATTGTTTGATGATCGTTTTAATTGTAATTCACTATTTACAATTTTATGAATTTGATATATGAGAGTGATATTTTTAAAACTTCGTTATCGTACGAACGCACCTCATTTGCTATGCTTCACGAGCAATATCCAACTTGTTTAATTCTAACTTCCATCACTTTCTCAAAACAGAGATCCATAATATCCATTTTCACAACATTTGCGAGAAAAATATAATTCAAAATTTATTATCGAAAAATGCTGGTGCGAGCAGAATACAAAAAAGAGTCGCCTGTGGCAACCCTGTTATCATGATATAAATTAAATTTTAAAATAAACTAAAATAAGTAATGTAAATTACATTAACATAGATTAATTCAGTTTAACCCCTTGGGGACGAGCGACACGTATACGTGCCGCAAAAAGGCTTAAGAATCCTAGTTTATCCCCACCAGTAAAATTTTACTGGAAAATTTGCCTTATATAATCGGAGCATATTCTCGATTTAATAAGGCACAAATATCTGTTTTTTAAAACCGGTGACAAAACATTAAAAATTTCGTAAAGGCTCCCGTCGCGAAGGGGTTAAAACGTACACTGCAACAATAATTCTTAGAATGTTTTCCAAAATGAGATGTCTAGACTTTGCTATTCTCTAAGTAAGATGCAGTATTTCGTGAATGAAATATTGTATTATAAATAGATACTTCACAGAATGATGGATCTCTTTTACCGTACAACTTTTGAAAACAGAATATAGAGCACAAAAAAAAGAAAAGAAAAGAAAAGAAAAAAGAAAACCAAGGAATCATTTTAAGTTTATTTAGAACTGTACCAATATCTCTAAATTGAAAATAGAATCTTTCTTTTAAATAAATTTCTATCTTGGGCGAACAAATGCTTTTTTATGTAACACAAATATTGGATCCATGTGAAAATACAGTGCAACTATAATAATTACAATGTTTGGCAAAAAAAAAAAAAAAAAATAATAATAATAATAATAAAATAAAATAAAAATTCGCTATTATCTAAGGAAGTTGTAGTGTTTCGTGAATAAAATATTATAATACAAATATATACTTCACAGAAAGATGAATCTCGCTTAAAATACAACATTTGAGTACTGGATATTAAAGTACACACGTATACAAAATAAATAAATAAATAAATAAAATAAAACTACAAACGAAGGAATAATTTTAAGCTGCATATAGAACAATATCAATATGTCTAAATTAAAAATAGTATCTTTCTCTGAAATAAATTTGTATCTTGGACGAACAAATGCATCTTTTATATAACACAGATATTGGATCCATATGAAGACGGAGAAAACAAAACAACAACAACAAAAAAAAAAAAGAATTAGTAGCTTATTGGCGGAAAATATGATTTCTAGATGCTACCATAATCACTATTAAACCTTTCTCCAAGTATTGCTCAAGTAAACAGCGTAGCGTACCTGATATGTTTCGTTCTGGTAAATGTATATTGAAGTTTTCCAGTATCATATATCGTAATCCGTTAACATTTTTCTATCCGATTCTAATGTTTGTTATAATGAGTTTTCTATGTAAAAACAGACAAGCGTTTCTAATTATATAAAAATACAATATATGAAAATATAATATAATCTCTTCTGATTCCAAAACGTGTTTTTCATCTTTGAAAACTTCATTAATTAACATATAGTTCCAATAACAAAATGGTTTCATATTTTTTTCTGCACCATACAAAGATGACTTTACATTAAACTGATTGTTTTTTAAATAATTAAGAAATTACAAATATTAAACAATTTCTGGGTCCTACGAGTTTTATTTTGAGAACGTTTCTCCATTATCGGACAAATAAAACAATAAAAATTTATTCTTCTATACCGGAAGCGAAAATTTATTCAGTTATGATACGCACAATTTTATGAATTTTCAAATTTTTAATTATCATAGAAGAAATAAGTTTCTGGTTCCAATCTTCTAATTTGATTTGCAATGAAGAAAATCGGAGTTGTCAATTTGACTTAATTTTTATTCAGAATTTTCGAATTCACATCAGAAATGAAAAAGAGTATTTTATTCTTCATTTAACAAGAGATATTTTGTGATTACAGAAAATGAAAAATCTTCTTTCAAAATTTCTGGTGTGATTTTAAAAATTCCGATTTAAATTCGAAACGAAGTTTGCAATATTACGATATAAATTAAAGTTAAACAAAATCAGTTAGAAATGTAATTTGCAAAAATATGGATTTTTTTCAATTTTTGAAATCATACTACAACTATAATAATTACGATGTTTGGCAAAATGAGATATCGAAACTTCGTTATTCTCTAAGTAATTTGTAGTATTTCGTGAATAAAATATTATAATTTAAATTTATATTTCACAGAAAGATGGGTCTATCTTAACATACAACTTTTGAAAACTGAATATAAGAGCACACAAAAGAAATTAGAAACGAAGGAATGATTTTAAGCTTCACCTAGAACAATATCAATATGCCTAAATCGAAAATAGTAAATAATTACCATGTTTGGTGAAAAAGATATTAAAAATTCACTCTTATCTAAGGAAGTTGTAGTATTTCGTGAAAAAAATATTATCATACAAATATATACTTCACATAAAGATGGATATCTCTTAACATACATCATTTGAGAACTGTATATTGAAGTGTATTGTGTATCTGTATACACACACACACACACAAAAAAAAAAAAAGAAAGAAAGAATGAATTATTTTAAGCTGCATGTAGAACATTGTCAATATCTCTAAATCGCAAATAGTATCTTTCTCTGAAATAAATTTGTATCTTGGGCGAACAAATGCATATTTTATTAAACATAGATATTGAATCCATGTGAAGTCGGAGAAAACAACGAAAAAAGACAGACAGCTTATTGGGAAAACAAATTATTTCTAGACGCTACCATGATCTCTATTAAACCTTTCTCAAAGTATTGCTAAAATAAACAACGTAGTGTGCCCCATATATTTCATTCTGAGAAATATATACCGTAATTTCGGGTGTATAAGCCGCGGATCAAAAAATTCTTTTTGGACCCAGAAATCTTATTTAGTGATTGAAGACAAATATTTACGGCGATCTAAGTAGTTACACTTATTTCTTAAAAAATTCTGGGCCGAAAAAGAATTGTTTGACCCGCGGCTTATACACCCGAAATTACGGTACTCAAGGCTGCCAGAATCATATGTTTTGTTTTCGGATAACAGTTTTATATTAGGTTCTAATGCTTGTTATGTTGAAAATACTACACTTATAAAAATAAAACTACCGACAAAAATTAAAATTAAAATAACCTCTTGCAATTCCAAAAAATGTTCTTCATCTTTAGTAACTTCAAAAATCAATATGTAGTCAATTTCAAATATGAAACAATTTCTTTTCTGTACCATTTAGAAATCGATTTACTTTAAATTGTTACATTTGAAACAGTTCAGAAATTATAAATTTTAAACAATGCCTGGGTCCTATAAGTTTTACATTTAAAAGATTTTCCCATTAACTAAAAAATAAAACGATTAAAATTTATTCTTCTATAGTCGAAGCGTATTCAGTTATGATATACACATTTTAGTGAATTTTAAAATTTTTGTTCAACATAAATGGAATATGTTTCGGTTCCAATAAAAATATTTTGATTCATGTTATGGAAATTTATAAAAATATGAATGCAGAAAAATTAGATAATAAATAAATTAAATATACTCAGGATATTAATGCTGTAAATGTATTTGCATAAAAACAGCACTATTTTTATAGATAATTTTATAAAAGCAATATAATTTGTTTTATATATTTATATAAACAGACTGTATTATTCTAATTTAGATAATCTTGTCTACCTTTTTTGCACTGAATTCTCGTGATATAAATTATGTTTTCAAAGAAAAGAAAACAGTCAATAAATGTAATTGGAATTTATAAGAATTTTTTTCATTTAAGAAGAAAATACACTATAACAGTAATTCTTAGAACTTTTGGAAAAAGCAGGTATTCAAATTTCACTGTTATATATGGAAGTTGTTGTACGTCTTGAATAAAATATTATAATACAAATATATACTTCACAGAAAGGTGAATCTCTCTTAACATACAAATTTTAGAAGTAATATGTATGAGAGTACACAAAAGGAACTACAAACGAAGGAATAATTTAAAGCTGCATCTAGAACAGTATCAATATCTCTAAATCGTAAATAGTATCTTTCTCTGAAATAAATTTGTATCTTGGGAGAACAAATGCATCTTTTATGTAACACAGATATTGGATCCATATAAAGTCGGAAAAAATAAAGAAAAAGACGGATAGCTTATTGGAAAAACAAATGATTTCTAGACTCTACCATGATCTGAATTAAACCTTTCTCGAGGTACTGCTCAAATAAACAACGTAGTATACCCGATATGTCTGCCAGAATCGTATGTTTTGTATTCCGATAGCAGTTTTATGTCCGATTCAAACGCTTGTTATGTTCAACATCCTACACTATAGAAACAGAAAAATACTTCTTATTCTATAAAAATACAATACAACGACGTAAAAAATATAAAATAATTCCTACAATTCTAAAAATTATTCTTCACCTTTAGCTACTTCAGAAATCTAGATATAATCCCAAATTCAAATATGTAACACATTTTTTACTGTACCGTATAGAAGTAAATTTACGTTAACATAATTATACAGGGTGTCCGAGAAAGATCCGTACAACTTCAAAAAATTATTGAAAAAGAAACAATAGGGTTACAGCGCAACTAATTAGTACATTAGATAGAATAACTCAAAAAGTTTTTTTCCTATAACTTAAGTTATTGCCTTAGGAAATTTCTACATGAGACCCTTTCGTAGCACGAACAATATCAAGACGATATTCCAATTCAATCCACGACCGTTTCAGCATGCTAACATCAACAGTAGCTACATCTGTTTGGATGTTTTGCTTTAATTCTTCGAGACTGTTAACTTGCGTTCGGTATACAGTATCTTTAACATAACCCCAAAAGGAAAAATCCAGTGGTGTTAGGTCAGGAGACCGGGGTGGCCATGCAATGGCAACCACTCACGAATGCTTGACCGAGATGGTGACGATTCCCCATACGTCGTTCGATAATTTCGTTGTGTTTGCATATCGGATTTTGTTTCGGTAAACCACGCAACACATTGAGATTTCTTCACGCGATCCGCCATTGAAATAAGTAAAATGCTTTAATATTCCTTTGCATGACATGTAGCGCCATCTATGGTCAGAAACATACTGCAGAAAAAAACTTTTTGAGTTATTCTATCTAATGTCCTAATTAGTTTCGCCGTTACTCTACTGTTTCTTTTTCAATAAATTTTTGAAGTTGTACGGATCTTTCTCGGACACCCTGTATTTTAAACAGTAAAGAATTTACAAAATGTAATCAATGCCTGGGTCCCATTAGTTTTATTCAGTTTTTTTCCATTTTCTGACAAATAAAACAGTAAAATTTTACTCTTAATTAAACTTAATTATCACAGATGAAATTTTTCCATTTGATCCATAATATCAGACCAGATTATGTGATTGTTGAGGTTATTTGGGTGAAATAGTCCTCCAGTGTTCGTGTGCGGTACGGCTCAGTTGGAAGAGCATTGGCGTCTTCAGCCAATACATCCCCGTAAAGCATGGTGACGTCACTGCAACGTCGTTGTGAAGTCACATTGTGACTTTGTGACCATGGATTGTCGATGTGAAGTCACAGTGACTAGAATGTGAAGTCGTTATGGCCGTTTTAGAGCTCTTTTGTGACGTTTCACAAAGTGGTCACAATGTGACAAATTTGTGAAAAATGTGTCATTTGTGACTAATTTGACATTAACATTGTGACGAAACTGTGACAAAAGCGACGACATTTAAATTGCCAGAAGCATGTTTTTTAAAGTAAATAACATGTTTTGAAGGATATTTATAAATTTCTAAAGATTTTTAAGAAATGCACATTTTTAAGAAATGCATTCACATCGCAGTCACAATGTGACGTCACTGAGTGATGGCATTTTGGTCACAGATGTGATGTGACCAAAGTGACTCATAGTGACGTCACTGTGACCATGCATGCTATTAGGGTCTCTGGTTCGAATCCTGGCCCGGACTTTTTTCACCCACCTGGAAAATTTACATGTGTCGTAATTGATTTACCGATTGAAAAATCGTGTTATAAATAAATCTATTATAAACTTAATTAGTTATGATACGCACAAATTTTATGATTTTTCTCAGCATAAATGGAATACGTTTCTGGTTCCAATAAAAATATTTCGATTCATATTATGGAAAATCATAAAAATAAGAATACAGAAAAATTGGTTAGTAAATAAAGTAATATTCAGTACATTAACTTGTTTTGACCGTACCTTGTGCGGGCAACGTGCGTTTGTCAATCTTGATTCTCACCAGTAACATTTTATTGTGAATTTTGTATTATTTAATCGGATCATTCTTCTCATTCAATTAGGTAAAAAAATTTGTATTGAAAAACCAGTGATGCAGTATTAAAATTTATGTGAAATACCTGAAAGAAATGGCTATTATTTGATTTTTTTAAAAAAGAATATTGATTGAAGTTAACCGCTTAACGTTCATTGTTTCGCTACGAAACCACAAAATTTTAATTCGATGTACAAGAACGACACCGGAATTTTAACTTAAAAAATCCATTTTATTATGTATGTTACTTTATGTATTGTACTTTTTGTTATTTTAAAATATATTCATTCACAATTAACGGTGCCATTCATATATTTCAATACCTTAGCAATGAAAATACTTTGTCCGTGAAAGGGTTAATTGATTAATGATGTAAATATACGATATATTGTTATGAAGGCAGTAAAAATCTAAAAAAAAATATGTGTATAAATAAACTACATTATTTTAATTTTGGCAATATATTAGTCTACTTTTTTCACTGAATTACCACGCATAGGTGCCATCCGTAATACACGCATTAATTTGACCCTGGTTTAATGAATTTCGTACCAGATTTTTTCAAAGAAATGAAATTAAGTATGTTCCAATAACAAACCTGAAATTAAATAATTAAAGATTCATGAAATATATTTTCTGGTTTGAAATGATGTTAACGTGGCTCAAACTAATCCAGGTATTACGGAAGATTAGTTGAAAGTTGGCAGCTATGACCACGATTTAAATTAAATTTTCAAAGAAAATAAAATCATTTAGGAAATATTAATAACAATCAGAAGGATGAATTCAATTTAAAAAATATCCTACAATGATAATTCTTAAAATTATTTGGCAAAAAGGTGCATTGAAACCTAAGTAGTCTCTTTCCAGCACGGGCGAATTCTGATAGTAAAAGGAGAAATTATCGGTTGTCACCGGAATTTATAAAAGATTCTTTTAGAAATTAAGAATCTTCTAATTCAATCTTACATTGTAAAAAAAAAAAAATATATATATTAAAATGTTATTGGTGCCGTTTGCAAGTTTGAAATTGAAATTAGGTATCCCAGACTGGGCACACTGTCCAGAAAAGTGTTAAGGAAGTGATGTATTTCGTGGATAGTAATGTAATAAAGAGATATACGTCTACTTAAAAAAAAAGATGGATATCTCTTGACATGTAACTTTTGAAAACAGGGCATATGAAAGAAACTAGAAACGAAGGAATCGTTTTAAGCTGCACCTAGGACAATATCAATATGTCTGAATCGGAAATAGTATCTTTCTTTGAAATAAATTTGTATCTTGTGCGAACAAATGAATCTTTTATGTAACACAGATATTGGATCCATGTGAAGTCGGAGAAAACAACGAAAAATACGGATAGCTAATTGGGAAAAAATGAATTCTAGACGCTACCATGATCTCTATTAAACCTTTCTTGAAGTATAGCTCAAATAAACAACGTAGTGTACCCGATATGTTTCATTCTAAGAAAAATATACTGAAGGCTGCCAGAATCGTATGTTTCGTATCCGGATAATAAATTTATATCCGATTCTAATGCTTGTCATGTCGAAAATTCTACACTGTAGAAACAGACAAATGTTTCTTATTTTTCTATGAAAAACAATATAACGAAGTACATAAATATAAAATAACCTCTTTCAAAAATTGTTCCAAAACTTGTTTTCAAATTCCAAAAATTTTTCTTCATTTTTAGTAAATTCAAAAATCAATATATATAATCCCAATTTCATACATATAACAATTTTTCTCTGCACCATATGTAAAACTATTTATTTTAAAATAATTACTTTTTAACCAGTTAAGAAATTACAAATTTTAAATACTCCCCTGTTTTGTCAGTCGTGATTTGTCCGTATCACGTACGGGTTTCCTTAATCCAATTATATTTTATTATTCTCACCACTAAAATTTTATCGTAAACTTTGAATTTTTTTAATTAAGGCATTCTTCTTATTCAATTAGGCATATTTTTTTGAAAAACCGGTTTTTTAAAAATTGTGAAAAATATATGAAAAATGTAGATGTTAATTGAAAGTTTTTGCCATAAACATTGATCAGTTACGTAGTTAAATGACGCCTGGGTGCTATAAGTTTTATTAAGGTTTATCCAATTTCTAAAAAATAAAACAGTAAAATTTTAGTCTTACATTGCGAAAGCCCAATTAGTTATGATATGCACAAAATCATAAATGGAATGCTTTCTGGTTCCAGTCGAAATATTTTGATTCATATTATGGAAAATTATAGAAATATGCAAACAAAAAAACTAAATAGTAAATAAATTAAGTAGTATTCTGGATATTAACCATTATTTGCTCGTACGTCTTACGGGTAAAGTGTTTCTGCCAATGATAGATGTCTGTATCACGTACGGGCATCTATACTCCAATCATAATTTATTACTATCACCAGTCAATTCTTATTGTAAATTTTGTATTATGTAATCGGAGTATTCTTCTGATTCAATTAGTCGAAAATTTCTGTTTTGAAAAAATCGGTAATAAAATATTAAAACTTCTGTAAAAGACATAAAAAGGCATTAATTTACAGTTTAAAAAAATACTGATCAGGTAACCCCTTAACCCTTTGCGGCGCGGTACTTTCATAGATATACCACTTAATTTTAATTCCCGAACGCCACATTGGCACCGGAATTTAGTTAAAGAAAATACAGTTTATTGAATGCGTGAAATATAGCGTTTTCTTATTTGCAAATAAAGTTGATTTCAAATTCCTGTGTAAGTCGTTTTTTTTTCAATACTTAAGGAATGAATTTGCCCTGCGCCCCAAAGGGTTAACTGATTTGCTCACACGCCGTTCGGGCAAGACGAATTTGCTTAATTCAGCAGTTAAAGCTTTCTGACACCACAATTTTTTTAAGAAATAATTTCATACTATTTAAATGTGGAAAATATTAGACACAATGTTACGAATATTTTATTTTAAAAAATTGTGGTGAGAATCCGTTATTTTTAGTTTATTGAACGTAAATGAAAGTAGCAGTTAACCCTTTCCGGCACGGGCAAAATCTGTTAGTAAAATGAGAAATTATCGACTGACACCGGAATCTACAAACGAATTTTTGTGATATTTTGAAATCCTTAATTTAAGCTTTTGTTGTAAAAGCAAAATTTCACAAAAATATTATTGGTGCCGTTTTCAAGATTGGAATTAAAATTACGTACCCCAAACCGAGCACAGTGTGCCGGAAAGGGTCAAGGGGTTAAGTGGTCAACGAATCACGAAAACGGCGTCAGCTGCTGAAGCAAAAGCTCTGGATGCGTTCCCGAAAGCCACTATATTGGACTAGTACAGCATCTGTCCGAGTATGTATGCAGGACCGGACAAATGCTGTCCGAATCCCTGTGTAAAGTTTGAAGAAAAATGAACGTCTTTTTGAGTATGAAAGATTGCCAAAAACTGCTGTAGTATCCCCAGTCTTCCACAATAACGTTACTACTCATCTCCTATTGACTGCAGTATCTTAGGGTATCCGCGACCGCATCCACCATTATCGCGACAGTTAACAGATGTTTTGTATTTATAGAATAAAATCACTTTCATATCTGGAGATAACTTGTAAAAAACCATTAAGTTTAAAATGACGCTGTCTTCAGAAATATTACACCATATAAAACCATTAACTCTTTTAAAGGCAAAGCATTTTTGCTCGAAAAATGTGCATTTAATTGATTCACACAATAAATCTTGAACAAATTTATTTGAAATTAATAAAAAGCTCTTTTTCAAGTATATTATGTGTTCAATATTGTCTAAAAAAAAAAATACTGGTGCCAATTTGAAATTTTGGCATTAAAAATAATCATTTGCAGACTGCAAACGACGCCGCTGAAATTGTTAACCCTTTCCAGCGCACTACTTTTTAAAGTTGGAATTTAAAGGGAAAAAAATTAGGCAATCTATTTAGGCCTAGAGGAGTAGACAGGTATTGTTTTGTAAACATTGCACTAACCATTTTCATTATACAGCTGTTGCCGAAGTGGTAACCTCCCATAAGTAAAGCATTGATAAGCGCAGTGAAAAGAGCATTGCTGTGAAGCGCGTATTACAGTAAAACATTTTACCTATTATTTAAAAACAATAGAGTTTGATCTCTTCGGTGCTGCCATCTAGAACTCATAAGAAAGATTTAAAGTAGCCATTAGAGTAGTTTTTGAAATATTTACGGAGTTTTTGTATCTTTAATCCATTCGTGCCCACGACCTTTTGCACAAATTTTATTCAGTTGGCACCACTATTTTTAAAAGAATTAAGTTTAGTTCATTAATTTCGAAAATGTTTCATTTAAATAAAATAAAGGTTGTTGTTCTTTTTTACCGGTGTCAAAAACAGTGCTACATGCACCTTTTGAAGCGTCCCGAAAAAGGGACGCTAGGCACTAATGGGTTAAACAGGGGGAACTTTAGGTTTTGCCGATAAGGGGTTAAGAGGCTTTTAAATTTTAATTAACCCTTTCCAGAACCGTACATAATAGGATTAAATGATTGACTAATAGCATAATTTACAAACGAATTACATCTAGAAATTAAAATCTTGCAGCAAAAGTATTTATTGTAAGAGCAAAATTAAAAAAAATATATTTTTGGTGCCATTTGTAAGTTTGCAGTTAAAATTAGAAGATTACGACGTGGGAACTCTGCATAGGAAGGGGTTAAGGTCCCTGTCCTCGCTCGAGGAAACGCTCGCGAGCTAATGCTATTCCTATGGGGAAGCATTTTTCTAATAACTCTTTCGCATTTTGACATTTTTGAATAATTTTTTTTGCATTGGATAGCTGAGGTGCATGCCGACAGCGCACCTTTTTTACTTTTTCGATTTTGAATGCAGACATTTTTAAAAAAAGCACTTTCAGTTTGAAAACCGGTTTTGAAAGTGAAACTAAATTTGTAAAAAATATCTGCAACAAAAATGGAAAAAGTAGAAAAGGTGCGCTGTCGGCATGCACCTCAGTTATCCAATGCAAAAAAAGAAAAATATTAAAAAATGTCAAAATGCGAAAGAGTTATTTGAAAAAGGCTTCCCCATAGGAATAGCATTTGCTCGCCCGCTTTTTCTCGAGCGAGGACAGGGGCCTTAAGGGCTTGAAACAATGTGTGTATTTTATGCTTCATATTACTGCTGATTTTATTAAGGATTAAAAAATTAGACTATAAAACTTTTTTTTCGCGTACTTGATAAAATTAAATTTTAATTTCAAAATTTTGGTGTCAATGTGGCATTTCGCAAATAAAATTAAGTGGTATATATTATATCCCAAATGAATTTCAAGGATTTAAAAGACACCCTTTCATTTGACGTCTTTCTTTGGCTTCGTTTTTTCCATATCTGATAATTTGCGTCTACCCATTTTGTATTCTTTTTACTTTCTTCTTTACTAACAACAGCATTTCGATTTCCTATACTAAAAAAAATTCTTCTAAATATAAAAGTAAATAAATAAATAAATAAAACGCGGAAATCCAGTACCCAAAGCAAAATGCTTAAATGTTTAATTTTGAGTTAATAAGAACTAGTAAAACTATCATTTTTATGATGATCACAGCGTGATAAACCATGGTAGACTCATATATTACGTACGCCATGGATTGAACATTGATATTCTAGAACCAATTATAAAAAAAATAAAATGCGGACATCCATTCTGCGGATATCCGCAAATGCAATGTCTGCAATGGGAAATTTTCTTTTCAAATGTATTTTAATGATCTTACATTCTTTCGAATATAATAAAATTGATATGTATCCATGAAGTATATACTAAAATATGCATTGTGTTCAATATGTGGTACGCAGAATATTTGTCATTAATTTACAAGGCCGCACAGAAATATTCCATTGCATAATGGTACAGGGGGAAACATTGTTTGGGGCGCTTATTAGTTATATTGAAACTATTTCACTTCAAATTACTGCCGTTATATTAGAAAAAAGACAGTATTTACAGAACACACAAAAGATTTTATCTACTATAGTGTATCCGAAGTACTTTATGCTATTACACCAAGTTCTAAATATTTTCGAAGCTTCGTTATAGCACACTTGACGTTTAATTTCAGATTTTTTAATTTTCTCAGTGTTTATATTTTAAATAAAAATGCGATTTTACATATGAGTCTCGTTCTTCATCTTCGTTCATCTCGTTCTTCATCCTTGTTATTATCATTGTTGATATTATTATTATTGTTATTATTATTATTATTATTATTATTATTATTATTATTATTATTATTATTATTATTATTAATATTATTATTAGGTGCGTTCGTAATTATGTAAATACGTAGCACCTATTGTTGTCGCTCAATCCGTCCGTCTGTCCGCCTGTCTGTCCGTCTGTCCGTCTATCTGTCTGTCTGTTTGTCCGTCCGTCCGCATATAACAACGCAAAAACTACCCAACCGAATCGTTTGAAATTTAAAATACATAATTATTACATAATTTTGTCATTTCAAATTTTATGAAAATCGGATGGATTGATCAATTACAGGGACAATCACAAGGATTCCGTTACATTACGGTCAATGGGGAAAAAAGTTTCAAATGCATTTTAATCGTTTGAAATTTAAAATGTATATTTATTACATAATTTTGTCCAACCATTTCAAATTTTATGAAAATCGGATGCATAAATCAATTACAGGGACAATCAAAAGTATTCCGTTACATTGCGGTCAATGGAGAAAAATGCTTCAAATGCATTTTAATGGTGTTACACTAATTTAAACATATCAGGTAACCAAGAAAGTTCGTGCGGTTTTCATCAGACATAAAAAACGACCCACAAAAATCTCAAACATTCATTTTATTCTTTGAAATAATCGCCATTGGCTTCAATTACGTGTTCCCAACGAGACAGAAGCTTATAAATACTTTTTTTTGAAAAAATCTTTTGGTTTATAGCCAAAAAACTGGGTTATAGTTTTTGTGACATCATCTTGGGTTTGGAACCCGCAGATGATTATCCATGGCCAAAAACAAGTAATAGTTCGATGGGGCTATGTCCGGGGAGTAAGGTGGATGAGGCAAAACTTCCCAGCTCAATGTTTTTATCACGTCCCTGGTCGCTTTGGCCGTATGAGGTCTGGCGTTATCGTGGAGGAGAAGAACTCCTCTCCTGTTGACCAGCACTGGCTGCTTTTCGAGCAAAGCATCTGAAGCCCTTTCCACCTGCGACGCGTAGACTGTGATTGTTTTCCCGCTTTCTAAGAATTCATAGTGAACTATACCAGCGCTAGTCCACCAAATACACAGCATTATCTTTTTTATGGATGTCCGGTTTAGCAACCAATGAAACGGAACCAGAAGTCAACCAATGATGTTTTATCTTTCGGTTATCATACATTACCCATTTCTCGTCACATGTGAATATCTGGTCCAGGAAAGAGTCTTTGTTGTGGAGCGACAGCAATGACAAGCAGATGTTCAATCGTTGCAGCTTGTTTTCCTCGCACAGGACATGACGAACCCTCCTATCAAGTTGCCACGACATTTCAACACTATGAAGATGCGATCGGATGGTTTCGTCAGATACTCCAAACCTTTGCGCAAGCTCCTGTCATGTTAGATCAGGATTCTGTTTCATTTCCTCTTCCAGCTGGACTTGGTCTAAGATGGATCGACGACCAAAACGGGGCTTGTCTTCGAGGCTCTCGTCTCCGGACGAAAATCTGCTGAACCACTTTTGAGCGGTCCGTTCATTTACTGAAGTCTCTCCAAACACGGGGCATATTCTTCTAGCGGCCTCTGCAGCTTTGTTTCCTAATTTGAACTCGTAGTGCAAAAATAGGCCTCAAAATCTCTTTTGTCAACGACATCCTTTGTCAACGATTGTACTTCTGCAAAACTGATAGCGAAACGTGAGATACGTTAAGCAATTCTCTACTGATTGCAATTTAAAAACAATGTACAGAAATGACGTCATCAGAATCATTATGACCACTCCTACGCAACATAAATGGCTGTTCTCAAAAACCGCACGAATTTTCTTAGTTACCTGATAATAAAATTGATATGCGTCTATAAGAGTAGATATTATAATGTACGTTTATCACAATCTGTGGTGCAAAGAACATTTGTTATTGATTTACTAGGCCACAGAAAAGTATTCCATTACATAATGTTATAGGGAGAATATTGTTTTTTGTGCATTTTAATTGTACAATTTTATAAGATTGATATATGAAAGTGATATTTTTAAAACTTCGTTTATTATTATTATTATTATTATTATTATTATTATTATTATTATTATTATTATTATTATTATTATTATTTCTTTTTTTTAGGTAAGTGTGATGTTTCCAAACAATTCGCAATTGTATCAAGAATTTTGTTTCTAACTATCTGCTTTGAAGAATGAATTTTTGACAGGTATTCAAATTTACACTATATGAAATTTACAAACCTTATTACTGAAAGTTTATATGAATTGATACAATGTGACAATTTTATAGCAAAATGCTTTCTATTATTTTATTTAGGGGAAAAATGTACCTTTTTTTTAACAATATTAAAATAGGTTTTCACATTTTTTTTTCCTTTTAAATTATACATATTTTTTTTCCTGAAGAATTTTTGAAAATTTATATTTTATTGTATTATTGTATATATTTTTTTACATTATAAATATTCTGCTACTTGTGAACAAATACCGACGAACCGGTAGCGTAGCGAATGAAAATGGTCTTAGAGGGCTTGATTATACCGTTAAGAGCATTCGTTAAGCAGTTGAAATGAACGCATTTTCACAAGTATCCTGATATTGGGCTTTGCTGTTGGCTGTTTTTTGTATATTCGGTGACACAGGTGTCGCATTTCTTCATACTCAGTTTCCAGGAATTGATGTGTGTTATTTCTTTTCTTTTTTTTTCTTTTTCCTTTCTTTTTTTTTTTTAAGGAAAGCATATTTTGAAACCCCTCTGAAAGAAATAAGTACATTCGTTTTTCGTAGAAATGGATCGCAAATTTGGTACACCCTATATATATATACAGGGTGTTTCGCTACCAGACGACAAACTTTGAGGGGTGATAGTAGACATGAAGACAAACATTATTAAATAGGAAACCATGGGGCGCAAACGTCTTCCGTAGGAGCCAGGGGCCATTAAAGTTTAAGGTCCAAAACTTCAAACGATTATAAAAAACGGAAAAAAGGGTGGATTCGTTTCCGGTTTTCGCTAAAATTATTCTTTATATCACATTTTGTTTGTAAAAAAATTTTAAAGGTTACGTTCAAAAATTGTCGATAGAGGGCGCTTTAGACTTTAGAGTAACGAACAACTACTTTTTACCGTTATTTTGTGCATGGGATTGAAATTATTTTAAAGTTTAGACTTTAACTTAAATTTTAATCCCAAAATCGGAAACATTGGGATCGGGTAACCGGCGAAAATTGAACTGTTAACAGAGGGGTGGATTTTAAACATTCATAAACTTTATACAAACTGATCGATTTTGTTTCGGTTTACGTGTAGTTCATTCCCTTGGTAATTATTTTATGCCAAATGACTTACAGCTCTCGTGTATCCATTTTTTGATTGAGGGCGGTTCCGGCACATCTCCGACATTTCAATGGCATTACTCCTGTGTGTTTTACTACCAGACCAACATACTTCCAGGAAGTGTTAGGAATGCAAAGCGACTCGGAATCATATAGGAATGTAACATTGAAAATGCCTTTTTAGCGAGCTTTGGTTAAAAGAAGCAGAGAAAAAAGCAACCGAAACAGTTAGTGAAACAGCAACACGTTAATGTAGCAGAAAGCAATTTAGTTAAAGGTTTTACTACAAAAGGTATCCGAAATTACGACCAGCATCAGTCGGGCATGCTTGACAGCAGCGTCCTATGTAATTCCTTACGCTTTGGAAGATTCCTGGCATCTCGGATGGCTTTCTGGCAGCTACAGAAATTCGAGCTGACAGGTCTTCCACTGACGGTTACAGGAGTCTCATACATTCAAGTTTTCATTTGATCCCAGCAGAAGAAGTCCATACAGATTCAGATTCAGATTGAGCCAGGTGGTGGTGGTGGGGGGAGGGGCTACCAATTGGTTTGAGCTCAACTAGCCCCACCCAGCACTGTTTATTTAAAAAATACAGAACAATTATACAGTAATAAAATAAAGGTAGGTAAAAAAGTAATTGATATAATGAAGTAGGTGCGACGATCTGGCAGGCCAACGAACCGGGCCACCACTACCTTTCCACCGCTGTCCACATGTTACGTTGAGGTGTCTGCGGTCTGCGACCATCATTGGTAAAATGTGGAGGGAGGAAGGCCCATCGTGCTATAGAGTGACGCAACGAAAGAGGCACATGTGCTTTTACTAGAAGTTCCGACAGAACGTGTTGTAGAAATATCAAGTGGCTATTTTCTCTGCTTCTTTAAACCCTAACTTGTAAAAAATGTATTTTTGACATTACATTATGTTATGATTCCGAGTCGTCTTTGCATCCCTAACACTTCCTGGAAGTATGTTGGTCTGGTAGTAAAACACCCAGGAGTAATGCCATTGAAGTTTCGGAGATGTGCCGGAAGCGCCCTCTAACAAAAAATGGGGACACCAATGCTGTATGCCATTTTAATCAAAATAATTACCATGGGAATGACTTACACGCAAACTGCAATAAAATCGATTAGTTTGTTAAATGTTTATGAGCGTTCAAAATCCCCTCTTCTGTTCACAGTTCAATTTTCGTTAGTTACCCGATAACAATGTTTCCGATTTTGGGCTTAAAATTTAAGTTAAAGTCTAAACTTTAGAATAATTTCAACCCCGTGCACAAAATAAGGGTAAAAAGTAGTTGTTTGTTACTCTAAAGTCTAAAGCGCCCTCTATGGAAAATTTTTGAACGTAACCTTTAAAATTTTTTTACAAACAAAACGTGATATAAAGAATGATTTTAGCGAAAACCGCAAACGAATCCACGTTTTTTTCCGTTTTTTATAATCGTTTGAAGCGAAAACTTTGAAGCTGGTAGCGAAACACCCTGCATATATGTATATAAATGTGGGAAGAGTTATTCCTTTTCCATTATTGAGCGTGCATATTTTATTCTCCATACCGCAACTCTGATACAACGGTACTCAAGTGACGTAGATGTATAGGGAAGGCGTGGCTAAAAGTCAGCCGCAGAAGAGAAGTGAAACGAATTGTTGTTATGAGTTGGCGGCAGAAAAAAAAAGAACGTAGTACGACGGCTCAAGATGTGTGCTAAATCTGATGAACGATGAAACGAAAAATTACGTTGCATTAAGATGAGAATGAGTCACTTATACATCATATTCTGTAAACATCCATAATAAGTTATTGTTTAAGATAGGTTTTAAAATTTTAACGGTGTCAGTTTGTATTCCGTGTTCATGTTTTCAACTTTTGCTCCTACATATATGTATAGAGCTGCCAAGTCTCCGGCTTTTTCGATACCGATATTTTAATACAGAATTTTTTGTTCTATTTAATTGAAACATTTAGGCGATTTAACAGAGCAATATTTTTTGTAAAATATTAGTGATGTGAAAAAAGCCGGAGACTTGGCAACTGTGTATGTATATACATATGAAAGTTGGTTGAATATTGTCAGTTTCTAGTTCATCTTCATTAGCATCGCCATTTATTTTTCATAAATACCATCATCCTGTGTTCAGTCTTATTATTACTGCAACCTACTATGACTTTTATTTCTTGCAGTAATTCAAGTCAAGCTTCTTTCAACCATTCTGAGAGAGTCACAATATTAACTTTTTTGTTTAACTAACCTCTTTCGATGCTGCATCCCCATTCGGTAGATTTTGAGCGGAGCATGTCTTTAACCCTTTCCGGCACACTGTGCCCAGTCTGGGATACCTAATTTTAATTCCAAACTTGCGAATGGCACCAGTAATATTTTAGTAAAATTTTGCTTTTACAATAAAAGCTTAAATTAAGGACTTCAAAATATCTAAAAAAAATCGTTTTTGAATTCCGGTGTCAGTCGATAATTTCTCAGTTTACTACAGATTTTGCCCGTGCCGGAAAGGGTTAACCTTTTATCTACCGAATTATGAATTCAAGAAAATTTTATTTTCTAAAGAATGTTTTGTAAATTGTTTACATTAAATTAAAAGCTTTACATAATCATTTTATAAATTTTCGAAGGATTATAGAAGGATTAATTAAATTTCAGTTTACAGAGATTTGTGCAGTTTTTATATCCTCACGCAAATCTTTTGTTTTAAACTGTTTTCTTAGTATTTTGTAGAATTATAAACTATACAAATATGATGTTCCTACAATATAAATATAAAGATATTTCCGAACTGAAAAATCCTCATCCCTCTCCCTCAGTACAAAGAAAGCTGAAAAGATACAAAGGCAAAAGAAATCATCCTTTTAAAACTATTTTTGTTTCCTATAACCAATAATGCTTTTGGAACAAAATAAAGTAATGTATATGTAACTCATTATAAACAGTATTACAACTAATTGACGTATTAAAAGAATTTAATAGGAAGTAATTTTAATGGTACTTATAAGTACTGTCAGAAAAGATTAAATGTCTTATTTAGACAAACGTCCATTGATTGAAGAAAAGAAGTAAGGGATCATAGTTACCAAAGATTCCACATTAAAAAAGAGTTGTTTTACTTTTTCTATTTCGTGAACTTTAACCCTTTAATTCCCATGCCAGAACACGTTCTAGAAATTATGTAGTTCATTTCACACCAGAAAAATTCAATGGCTAATTTCGTTTTATATAAATATGGAATGTTCTGTTATTGATTAAAGCAAATATTGTTGTTTTAATTTTCTGGTGGGAACTGAAATATACGAATTAAAGATCGGTGGTTTAAGACCTAAACCACTGGGGAGCAAAGGGTTAAATGCATCCCAAACTACACTCTGAAAAAAAACTTTCTTCAATTCACGGAGATTCTACTGGAAACACTACTGTCAGTATATTTCTTTGAATTCACGAATATCCGTATTTTTTTCCCTATTTCACAAGAGGTGAAACATACGTCAGTTGAAGAAGGTTGGGAAAAAGCAAAAGCGGCCAACGCTGGATTCGAACCAGCCATCTCACCGATACGAAGCGAATACGCTAGCTCTATGCTTTAGTTCTACAGCAAGGCAATGCTTTAAAGTAAATATGTTCACTTTAAATGGGTATGGCTTAATCAATTTCTTCAAAGAACCTTTTAATTTTGAAGTTAATTTCGGAAAGACTTATTCTTTAACACTAGAATGACGGCGAAAGGCCATTTTGGCCCCGACCAAATTGATATATCTAGGTTCGTACCAGAAATACCAGTTCGAATCAGTTTTGTATAAAATAAATTAATAACATACACAGGAAAACAGAGTTAATTAAATAACTTAAACAGTTCTTAATAAAAAATCTGGTATTAAATATTTTTATAAAACTTGAGTTTAAATCCCCGTCTTTCTAGTGTTAATGAGATTGATCCTGAGGTTTTTATACTTTAGTATTAATATAGGATAAAAATATGAATTTCCAATGTTTTAACGTTGATTGCTAGAGTTAAAACATGAATATTATGCTTTTTTTTCGATAATATTTTTTTCTGAGTAATATCGATAATTTTCAATTTAACTTTTTCAACTAAAATGTCTTTTTAATGTGTTCATTAAAAGTATATTTTAAATGGGAATATTGATTTATAAAAAACTTTATATATACAACTTTATTTAACATTATTTAAGTTATTCAACTTTAAAAATAAGTTGTAAGCATATTTGAATGAATGAGAAAAACAATTGTTATTTATATTTAAATTTAAAAAAAAATTTGTCTTAAAATTTTTGGTTTTTCTTTTTAAAAAAATTAAAAACGAACTTTATAAAACCGCTTTTATACTTAGTAGACCCAAAAGGCATGCGTTCTAGGAACAATGAGAATCTCTCCCCCTTTTTTTAGACCTTCCGGGAGAATTTAGAGATTAAACATGTTTTCTAGTAGTATGGAAATTAATTCACAACCCTTTCCGCCACGGTGGTCCCTTTCCGGGCACACTTAATTTTAATTTTCATCTTGTAAACGACTCCAAGAAACTTTAATTTAATTTTGCTTTTCCAATACGAGCTTTAATTAAGAGGTTCTTATTTTCTAAAAAAAAACAAGACGTTTGTTAATCCCGGTGTCAGTCAATAACTTCTCATTATAAGAACAGAATTTTTTGATTTCGCAGAGAAACCAGTGAGCGTTAAAGGGTTAAACTAAAAGTAGAAATCAAACTGGCAACCCGGACGTAACCACATGTTTCAATTAGTTAACTGTCCATCTATAAGTTACCCTTTACATTATGAGAGTATTCCAGTAATTCTCAGCATCAAACACAAAACATTAGATTTCAAGTCTAAGTGCATATAAACCATAAAGTATGGATGAATAAATATTGAATCAACGGGAATATTTCTCTAAACCAGAAAAAGAAAACAATAACAAATATTATCACATAGGAATTATATAGGGGAAGATGGGGATACTTGAGCCATTTTTAAAATTTTAATTTTTTTTAATTTTTTATAATTTCTTAGAACAAAATAAAATATTGAAAATGAAAATTTGATATTTTTTCTTCAATTGAAAACCACTTTCAATTAATTTTGAACTATTTTTCTATGTCTAATAAATTTTTACTTTTTCTTTTACATCGTGGGAGGGGGGATACTTGAGCCAGATGTCATATTCGCACCAGTATTTTGCAAAGAAAAAAACCGATTTATAATATACGCGAAAAAATGCATTAAACCTTTTTCAAATAAATTTGGTCGAGTTTTCTGGTGTCGTTGTGACATTTCAGAATTAAAATTATGTGGTAGAAAATTCTACCAGCAGAGCTCAAAGGGTTAACCCCTTGAAGGGCGGTGATGCCGCCACGGCATCACCTAATTTTAATTTCTAAATGTCACTTTGGCACCCGAATTTTTTTAAGAAAATTTCACTTTTATTAAATACGCGAAAATAAACTTTTACTTATTTAGAAGTAAATTTCCTTGAAATTACTGGTGACAATCAATTATTTCAATATTTAATGAATACAAGTGCCTTGCCCCTGAAAGGGTTAATCACCATACTTTCAAAATGGTACCAAGGTATGTGATTTCTTTTTTACATGTTCAGAACTATAAATATGCTACCATGTTGCCAGTTTTAGAAAGAAAAATTGACCAACTGTAGAGATAATAGGGGTGGCTCAAGTATCCCCACTCTCCCCTATGTGAAATAATTTTCCTCTGTAAATGAAACGATTTATTTGAATAGAAAATGAATATGAGGGATGGAATCGATAGGATTTTTCTTAACCCCTTGGGGACGAGCGTGTCTTAAGAAACCTCGTTTATCTCCACCAGTAAAATATTTACTGTAAAATCCGCCTTTTTTATTAGGTGTATTTTCAGGATTTAATAAGTCACAGATTTTTGTTTTTAAAAACCGGAGACAAAAGATTAAAAATTCCGCAAACAGCTCCCGTCCCGAAGGGGGTTAACCCTTTGAGCTCTGGTGGGTAAATTTCTTCAAAATTCCAAACGTTACATTGGCACCAGTATTTTGGAAAGAGAAAAATCGGTTAACGATATTCTCGGGAAAAAAAAATGCATTAAATATTTTTCAAATAAATTTGGTCGAATTTTCTGGTGCCGATGTGACCTTTCGGAATTAAAATTATGTGGTAGAAAATTCTACCATCAGAGATCAAAGGGTTAAGAGGCGGTTAGGCGCAGAAATTAGACGATCTGTGTTCTAGCTACTTGCTTTCTATACCAAGTGAATTGTTTGATTTATAATGCAAACAAAATTTCTTTGCACTGCGTCAGTATTTTGCAAGCCATGATACATAACATAAGTGTTTAATCAAAATGCCAAGGTGGTTTGAAATTTATCATTAAAATATTTGCATTGTATATGACGTTACGAAAAATTAAATATATCTTAACCCTTTAACGATCATAGCATTTTCATTGCTAAGATGTCGAAATAAATGAATGACACCGGTAATTAAGAACAAATATATTTCTAAATAAGAAAACGTGATTTATCACATACATAATAAAAGGGATATTTTTAGATAAAAATACCGGTGTCAGTGTTGCGTTTTGGAATTAAAATTTTGTGGTTTCGTGGCGAAACCAATGAACGTTAAAGGGTTAACATAAAAAGAAATTTCTTATTCATATATTTATTCTGCTTCTCTGATTTGCCCGTCCGCCATACGGGTAACGTATCTTTGCCAATCATGATTTCCCTGTGCCAAGTGCGGAAATCAGTATGCCAATCATGACTTAAAATTCCCAACAGTAAAATTTTATTGTAAATTCTGCATTATTTAATCAGTGTATTTTTCTGATTCTATTAGAAAAAAATTCTGTTTTGAAAAACCGGTGGTAGAAGATTAAAAATTCTGTAAAAGACTTTAAAAAATTGGCTTTACTTGAAAGTTTTTTCATTACATTTTAGAGAAATCAAACCTACATTTTCATATTCTCTTAATTAGCAAGCTGTTAATCTGTAAGTTATCCTTCAAATTATCTCATAATCAATTATAAGAGTATTCCAATAATTCTCAACATAAAACATAAATTACTAGTCCAGTAGATTAAAGTCTAAATACATATCGACCATAATATACACTGTAGAATGAATTAATATTTAACCAATGGAAATATTTCCTTAAACCAGAAAAAGAAACAATGTCAAACACAATGAGCAAGGAGATATATAATAAATATAATTTTCCTTCATAAATGAAACGGTGTGTAACGATTTACTTGAAGAAAACGTGAATGTTTGGGATGGAATCGATCGGAATTATTCCATGAAAGACGTTTGGGTGCAGAAATAAGATGATCTGTGTTCGAGCTACTTGCTTTCTTATTCAGTGAATTGTTTGATTTATAATATAAACAAAGTTGACTTGCGCTATGCCAGCATTTTGCGAATCGTGATACATAACATAAAAGTTTAATCAAAATGCGAAGGCGGTTTGACCTTTATCATTAAAATACCTGAATTGCATATGATGTTAAAGTAATTAAGTATTCCCTTAACATAAAAATATATTTGTAATTCAACTATCACAATGCTTGCATAGGTATGTTCTGGCACGATCAAAATCGAAATCCATCAAATATTTTTTGAAATTTGCTTGACGAAAGAATTATGCTTGACTTTTGATATCACTCGTAGTTGTTTAGTAAGATTGCTCTGTAAAGTAATATTGTGCTGTGCTTTGCTACGATCAGACAATCATACAGTTGTATCTCAAAAACAAGTAAATTCGTGATTGCATGTTTGAGTTCTATTTTTCAAACATTGTCTCAAATTTAAATCAAACCCAAATTTTTGTATTTTCTTACTCAATAATATGTCCATCTGAAAGTTATCCTTCACATTATTAGAGTATTCCAATCGTTCTCAACATCAAACACAAAATACATTTTATTATATTTCAAGTCTAAGTTCATAAGAACCCATAGCTGTCAACATCTTCCGTTTTTCAGATCACAAAAGTTTTACCGTACATTTTACCTTTTCAAATTACTGAAATCTGACGATTAAATAAGGCAAAATCTTTTATTGAATTTTTCCGGGGCAAAAAAATCAGGAAAGTTGCCAGCAATGTCAACCATAAGTAGTTGAATGAATAAATATGAAATCAACAGGGATATTTCCCTAAACCAGAAAAAGAAAACAACAGCAAACATTTGCAAAAATGAATTATACAAAAGAAATGATTTTCCTCTATAAATGAAATCATGTCTAACGATTTAATTCAAGAGAAAGCAAATATTATGTATGGAATCGATCGGAAATATTTCTTGAGTGGTGGTTGGGCGGAAAAATAAGATGATATGTGTTCTAGCTACTTGCTTTCTATATCAAGTGAATTGTTTGATTGATAATGTAAACAAAGTTTCCTTACTTTCGCCAGCATTTTGCGAATCGTGATGCATTTCATAAATGTTTATTCAAAATGATAATGCGGTTTGTCATTTTTCACTAAAGTACGTATATTGTATATCACGTTAACCTTCCTACCCTGAATGGGTCTAATCGACCCATGACTATAATTTGTTTCATACGATTCGAACCAGAATCTTTTTCATAAAGAAAGTTAAATAAAAGATCTAGCAATATATGCCATTTAAATATATAAAAATGTTTTAAATAACAATTCTGGTGTGAAATGTTTTTGTGAAGATTGAGTGAAATTTGATCAGGGTAGGAAGGTTAACACTAAAACCGCCATAAGGGGTCAAAATGACCCCTGCCAGAATAGTAATAGTCGATTCAAACCAGAATTTTCTTCATAAGACATGTTAAATACATGCAACACAAAAATAGACTAATTAAATAGTTTAAAATTAAAATTCTGGTGTGAAACACTTTTTATAAAACTTTGGTAAAAAACCCGGCTGTTTTAGTGTTGAAGAGATTAAACAGTAAAATATAAAACAGTGATACCAGAAAAGGTTCATCAATTTTTTTTTGTTTGAACACCAGCTATTTTGGACGGAAGTATTATATTTAGTTGATGACATAAATATCATGATAAAATTAAAAATTGCTATTAAATAAAACACCTTGTATGAAATGCAAATTTTTTTCATTTTAAAGAGAAATTTAATTTGTCAACCCCCACCTACGTCCCGTACAGTACCGTAATTTCGGGCGTATAATCCGCGGATCAAACAATTCTTTTTCGACCCAGAATTTTTTAAAAGAGAAATGCAACTTATTAGATCGCCGTAAATATTTGTCTTCATTCATTAATTAATATTTCTGGGTCCAAAAAGAATTGTTTGATCCGCGGATTATACGCAGGAAATTACGGCAAGACTTTCTTGCACGATAGCACTGTCACAGATAAGCGACCACAAATAAGCGTCAAAACTCTTTACTTACGACCCGAATGACTTGTACTCAAAATGAAAAGAAGGAAAAGAGAGAGAAATTGAAACCAGACAAATTCAACAAAAAATGTAGACAAATTAAAGACACTGAAAAACGGTTAGTTGGTGGGTGAGACGATAAAACTAACGATCGCCCAAACCTACTTCTCGAACATATTTTTTTTGCGATAAATACATTTTTTCTCTAATAATAACACATTGCTCGGTGGTGCACAAAACAGGAATTTTAATGTACATTTGTACATATTAAAATAAAATAAAACATTCAACGTTTCGCGCCGTCTTCTGCGGGCGTCTTCAGGAAAATATGATAATGGAAGGACTACGTTTGCATCTTGATCGAGAGATAATATTTCTACTAAATTAAAATCTAAATGAATTAAAATTTTAAAAAATGTTGCCATTTACACGTGAGTAAAAATTAAAATATTGCAAGGAAATAAAAATTTTTAAGATTTTATGATGTTATGCCAAATTTTTGGTATATTGTAGGATAAATTATCATTACATGGTTTATTTTCTCGTGCTATGATTTCGATGGATTCTCTTATTTTACCTTGAACTGGGTCATTGCATGGAACTATGATTTTGGCTTCCTCAAAATTAATATAGCAACCCTTGTTCGCCAAGTAGAAGCGAGCAAGGGCAGTATTCTGTTTATATTATTCTATATCTCTACGATGCTCTTTAATTCTAATTAAAAGTTTCCGCGTTGTCATGCCGATGTAGATTTTTTTTATGATTATTAGATAAAGTGATGGGGATTTCATAAATACCAGATTTTTGATCCCACATCGGCCCGCAGAAGACGTCGCGAAACGTTGAAAGTTTTATTTTATTTTAATATGTACTAATGTATATTAAAATTCCTGTTTTTTGCACCACTGAGCAATGTGTTATTATTAGTTAAATTTTATGGTGCAACTGTCCTATATACATTTTTTCTCATTTACAAATACGTTGTTTTCTAATTCCGGTGTCAATCATTAATTTCAACACTTAACTATTGAAAATGTCTTCAGCCGCAAACCAGAAACAGAAAACAATAGCAAATATAATCAGAAATGAATTAGCTGTAAGAAATAATTTTCCTCCTTAAATGAAACGGTGTCGAACGATGTACTTGAATAGAAAGGGAATGTTAGAGATGGAATCGATCGGAGATGTTTTGGCGCAGAAATAAGATGATCAGCGTTCTAGCTACTTGCTTTCTTAATCAAGCGAATTGTTTGATTTATAAAGTAAACAGAGTTTCCTAACATTGAGTCAGTATTTTGCGAATCGTGATACATAACATAAATATTTAATCAAAATGCCAATGCGTTTTGACGTTTATCATTTAAATACCTGTATTGTGTAATGACGTAAAGGAAATTAAATGTTCCTTTGTATTAAAAAAAATTTTAAAGATTCGGCACTTTAAATTTCGTTTAAACATCTTTCTTCTTCATTTTTAGGAATTTAAAATTTTATTAATATCTCCGCTATTTTTTTAATTTTTAATTTTTTTAAATAATTTTATTTGAACATTTTTAATTTCACTATAATAAAAAACTTCGTTTATTTTAAAATTATATTTATTGGTGCTACCATCTAAGTAAGAATTTAATAATTAAAAAATAACAATTTGGATTTATTAAATAAAAGATAAGCTGTTTTGAAAGAACTATTAAACGAAACTCTCTGTGAGATCCGATATCAAACTTAAATACTTGTTTTAATTAGTTTTTGTCCATCTATAACTTATGCTTTACAATACGAGAGAAATTATTCCAATATGTTGAGAATTCCAACCAAACTCAACATCAAACACAAAATACACTGCTCAAAACAATTAAAGGATATTTGAAGTTTTATATAAAATAAAGATATAAACGAAATTTTTTTTCCGAAAATAGAAGAAGAGAATCACAAATGCAAATTTTTCTGGTTTTCAAACTGTGGAGTTTGCAAATTTTGAGTTCGACGTCAAAAACGTCGCTTCAGCGGCGGCGAATGAAATTTGCCTTTCAACTGGATAAAAGCGAATGAAGACAAGGATGATCGGCATTCAGTGATTGCTTTGTTTCGATGAGTACGATGTCTCAGCGAAGTCATTTGATAGATTCAGAAGCTTGGAGAATTGTTGGTAGGTTAGAAGGGGGCCAAACTCAAGCCGAAGTAGCGCAAGCCATTGGAGTGTCACAAAGTGTCATTTCCAGGATCTGTAACCGTTTTTTGGAGAGTGGATGTGCAGGCCGAAGACCAGGGCAAGGTCGTAGACGGGCAACAACGCCCAATGAAGATCGGTATTTAGCGTTAACAGCTCGGAGACACCGAAACATGAACGCTACTCTTCTCCAACAACACCTTCGCTCGGCTACAGGCACCACGATTTCAACTCAGACTGTCCGAAACCGGCTCCATGCTGTAGGTCTGTATGCTCGCCGACCGATGGTATGTGTTAGATTAACATCAAGGCATCGTCGCGACCGCAGGGAGTGGGCAACCGAGCATGTCAACTGGAGGAGAAATGAATGGAGCAATAATCTGTTTTCTGACGAGTCCCGTTTTTCTGTGCATCCGGATAATAGGCGTATTTTCATCTGGAGGGACCGTGGCAGTAGGAATAATCCTGCGTTCGAGCACGAAAGTGTCAGATTTGGCGGTGGAGGAGTGTTGGCGTATGGTGGCATCACCATTGACGGGCGCACTGACCTCTACATCATTCGAGATGGAGCTCTGACTGGTCGCCGATATAGGGATGAGATCCTCAGACCTACTGTAGTCCCTTACGCTGCAGCAATCGTAGATAACTTTATTTTAATGGACGATAACTGCAGGCCACATCGTGCAAACCTGGTGGAGGATTTCCTTTTCGAGGAAGGAATCGTTCGAATGGAATGGCCAGCGTGTTCTCCAGACATGAATCCAATCGAGCACGTTTGGGACGCTCTAGGAAGACGGGTTTTTGGCCGCCAACAACCCTCACAAACTCTCCAAGAACTGAAAAGAGCTCTTCTGGAAGAGTGGGGCAGAATACCCCAACTCGTCATTAATAGCCTCATTGGGTCCATGCCTCAAAGGTGTTCAATGTTGCTGGCCGCCCGTGGAAACCATACCCCCTACTGAAAATGATTTTCTTTGAAGAAAACACCTTTTCTTATTCTTTTTTTCTCATCTGCACAAATTGTGTTTTTTTCCTTTTGTACACAAATGCGTAAAAAAATGCATTTTTTTCTGCCAAACATGTGTAATTTATTCTCATATAACCTGCTATGTCTGTCGACCATGTATCAATCAGCTAAAAAGTTTCCCAGATACAAAATCCACCTAAAACTGCAATATCCTTTAATTGTTTTGAGCAGTGTAGTTTATTAACCATAAAGCGTGCAATGAAATAAATCTTGAATAATGAGAAATACTTTTCTTATTCAGAAAAAGAAAACAATAGCAAATAAAATCAATGGAACAATGGAACAATGTGATCAGCTTGATGGACTACCTAGTTGCTTGGCAACTTTACATCCAGTTTAGAGGTAAGTTGTGTTGCAGAGGCGTTAGGGAGCCGTAAAAAGAAAAATTGTTTAAATGCGGCTGGTGGCCACAAAATTAAAAAATAACTATTAAAAATTAAATTAAGAAAAAGAGAGTAATAAAAATTAAGAACATGTAAATACATGTAGTTTAACAGATAACATGTAAATACAAATGAAACGGTGTCTAACGATTTACTTGAATAGAAAATGAAAGTGAGGGATGGAATAGATCAGAGATATTTCAGAGATGATTGGGCGCAGAAATAAAATGATCTGTGTTCTAGCTTCTTCCTTTCTATATCAAGCGAATTGTTTGATTTATAATCATTAAAGTTTCCTAGCACTGCGTCAGAATTTGCAAGCCGTGATCCATAACATAAATGTTTAATCAAAATGCCAATGCGTTTTGATCTTTATCAATTAAATACCTATATTATAGGACGTTAAAGAAATTAGATTTAACTTATCATAAAAAGATATTTATAATCTAGATATTTATTTTAGACTAATTACATTTCAGATATAACCTTCCTACCCTGAGTGGGTCTAATCGACCCATAATTATAATTTGTTTTATAGGATTCGTACTAGAATTTTTTTCATGAAGACAGTTAAATAGCAGATTCAGAAAAACAAGTCAATTAAATATATTAAAATGTTTTAAATAACAATTCTTGTGTGAAATGTTTTTATCAAGATTGAGTAAAATTTGAACAGGGTAGGAGGGTTAACTGTTTAACTCTTTGAGGTCTGATGGTCGAATTTTCTACAACTTAATTTAAATTCCGAAATGTCACAATGCACAGGAATATTCGACCAAATACACGTGAAAGAGTTTTAATGCATTTTTTCGTGTACACCGTAAACCGATACTAAAACACTAAAAAATCCCTTAAATACCTTGATGCGTCTGAACTCTGTTTATGTAGCCGGAATTCATTGTTCAGTTTTTTTAATTCCAGAGCTCAAACGATTCCTGTAATTTTGTAGAACAAAAACTTCTTCATCACTCGTACTTTCGCATAGAAAATCTGTAATTAAAAGAGGGGAAAATTTTACCAGTTTAAAATCCCTTTCCGGTACAGTGGCTCCACTCCGGGCACACCTAATTATAATTCAAAACTTGCAAACTGCGCCAAACAGATTTTAATAAAATTTTGCTATTATAATGAAAGCTTAAAATAAATTGCTATTACCTTTTAACCCTTTAACGATCATAGCATTTTCACTGCTAAGATGTCGAAATAAATGGAAAAACACCGGTAATTAAGAACAAATATATTTCTAAATAAGAAAACGTGATTTTTCACATACAAAATAAAATGGATATTTTTAGATAAAAATACCGGTGTCAGTGTTGCGTATCGGAATTAAAATTTTGTGGTTTCGTGGCGAAACCAATGAACGTTAAAGGGTTAACCCCTTCACGACGGGAAACCTTTCACGAAATTTATAATGTTTTGTTACAGGTTTTTTAATCCGACTTTATTTGTGCCTTATCAAATGGAGAAAATTTTCTGATTAAATAAAGCAAATTTTAAATAAATCTTACTCAGAGCCTTTATTACGGAAGGCGGCTTAACCCTTTCCGGCACACTGTGCCCATTCTGGGATACTTAATTTTAATTCCAATCTTGCAAACAACACCACTAATATTTTAGTAAAATTTTGCTTTTATTTTAAAACCTTAAATTAAGGAATTGAAAATATCTGAAAAATTCGTTTGTGAATTCCGGTATTAGTCGATAATTTCTCATTTTAATACAAATTTCACTCGTGCCGGAAAGGGTTAACCCTTTAACGATCAAAGCATTTTCATTGCTAAGATGTCGAAATAAATGAATGACACCGGTAATTAAGAACAAATATATTTCTAAATAAGAAACCGTGATTTATCACATACATAATAAAAAGGGCTATTTTTAGATAAAAATACCGGTGTCAGTGTTGCACATCGGAATTAAAATTTTGTGGTTTCGTGGCGAAACCATTGAACGTTAAAGGGTTAAAGCGAGGCTCGGTGCAAGGATTTTGTGAGGCCGTTTCCCTTCCAGGCTCTTAACATAATCTTATCTACTATACTATCAATAAAAAAGAATGGATTCTACATATGTACTACCACCCGGAGAGCTAGGGTTCGATCCTTTAGTTATTATAAAGTAGTAGTACTTTTTTTGTGTGTTTGTAGAAGTAATTTCTTGAAGTCCTGAACCAATTTCAAAAGTAATGGTGGCAAATTGATGGTGAAAATCCCTCTTCCAACATAGGCTGTATTTTAATTCAAAACCACTGCCTTTTCTTAACTAAAATCATCAATTTATATTAAAGATGTTCTATTACACGTTCTTCTTTTTATTAAAAAAAATATTTGTGTCCATGTGCGAGGCCTCTCTAGGCGCGAGGCCCTGTGCAACCGCACCTGTCGCACACCCCTAAGGACGGCTCTGACCTTACTGGTGGGGAGCAACAAGAATTCTTCACCCTTTAACGATCATAGCATTTTCATTGCTAAGATGTCGAAATAAAGGAATGACACCGGTAATTAAGAACATATATATTTCTAAATAAGAAAACGCGATTTTTCACAAACAAAATAAAAGGGATATTTATAGATAAAAATATCGGTGTCAGTGTTGCGTATCGGAATTAAAATTTTGTGGTTGTTTGTTTGTTTGTTTGTATGTCGGCCGATTATCTAGGCTATGGGATATAGGCCCTATGGGGTGGGATGCCCTCCGTGGGGGGTCTTTCTTAGGGAACCTAACCCGTATTTACGCAAGGCTCGAAGAAAGCCACGGAAAACTCCGAACGTTAGGCTGACGGTCGCGATTGGGTTCGAACCCAGCACCTACCGTCTACCAGTTTGAGGTCAGAACTTCTCGGCCACTGGTGAGGGGTAAAATTTTGTGGTTTCGTGGCGAAACCAATGAACGTTAAAGGGTTAAGACTTTTTGCGGCACGTATACATGTCGCTCGTCCTCAAGGGATTTAACGGCCTAAATGTGTTTTTTTTCGTCATGTAATATTTAAATTAAAATGTTGATTTAACACAAGATTATTATTAATGTTAATTTTTTTTAATTGAATAATATATGTGAAGTTGTCAAATACTAATCTTTATAGAAATACTTTTTACAGTTATTATTTTATATATGAACCATTAAATATGAACGAAAAAAAATATCGCATGCTTAAAGTGTTAATTTCTGAAAAAGTCGTTTGCAAATTTTGGTATCATACTCTCTCATTTTACAATCAGAATTTGTCTGTGGGTTAACTAAGATTTCTTTTTCTATAAAAAATTACTGGTAACACTCCTGGAAAATTGCCTAAACAGTACGAACCCTTTTTAGGTGCGTTCGTAATTATATAATACGTAGCACCTATAGTGGTCGTTCAGTCCGTCCGTCTGTCCGTCCGCATATAACAACGCAAAAACTACCCAACCGAATCGTTTGAAATTTAAAATACATCATTATTACATAATTTTGTCGAGTCATTTCAAATTTTACGAGAATCGGATGGATAGATCAATTACAGAGACGATCAAAAGTATTCCATTACATTACGGTCAATGGATAAAAAAGTTTCAAATGCACTTTAATCGTTTGAAATTTAAAATACGCAATTATTACATAATTCTATCGAGTTATTTCAAATTTTTTGATAATCGTGTGCATAGATCAATTACAGGGGCAATCAAAAGTATTCAATTACATTATGGTCAATGGGGAAAAAGTTTCAAATATATTCTATACGTTTGAAATTTAAAATACATAATTATTACATAATTTTTTCGAGTTATTTCAAATTTTATGAAACTCGGATGCATAGATCAGTTACAGGGGCAATCAAAAGTATTCCATTACATTACGGTCAATGGGGAAAAATGTTTCAAATGCATTTTAATCGTTTGAAATTTAAAATACGCAATTATTACATAATTCTGTCGAGTTATTTCAAATTTTTTGATAATCGTGTGCATAGATCAATTACAGAGGCAATCAAAATTATTCAATCACATTATGATCAATGGGGAAAAAGTTTCAAATATATTCTATACGTTTGAAATTTAAAATACATAATTATTGCATAATTTTTTCGAGTTATTTCAAATTTTATGAAACTCAGATGTATAGATCAATTACAGGGGCGATCAAAAGTATTCCATTACATTACGGTCAATGGGGAAAAAAGTTTCAAATGCATTTTAATCGTTTGAAATTTAAAATACGCAATTATTACATAATTCTGTCGAGTTATTTCAAATTTTTTGATAATCGTGAGCATAGATCAATTACAGGGGCAATCAAAAGTATTCAATTACATTATGGTCAATGGGGAAAAAGTTTCAAGTATATTCTATACGTTTGAAATTTAAAATACATAATTAATACATAATTTATTCGAGTTATTTCAAATTTTATGAAAATCGGATGCATAGATCAATAACAGGGATAATCAAAAGTATTCCATTACATTACGGTCAATGGGAAAAAATGTTTCAAATGCATTTTAATCGTGTTACACTCATGCGAACTTAATAAAATTTATATGCAACTATAAAGTTCATATTAAAATAAACATCTTACATAATTTGTGATGCAAAGAACATTTGTTATTGATTTACAAGGCCACACAAAAGTATTCCATTAAATAAAGGTATAGGGAGAACATTGTTTGATGAGCGTTTTAATTGTAATTCACTATTTACAATTTTATGAGATTGATATATGAAAGTAATATTTTTAAAACTTCGTTATCGTTTGAACGCACCTAATTTGCTACGCTTCACGTGCAATTACCAACTTGTTTACTGTATATTTTGATCTAATTAATCTTGTAACTTTATTTAAAAACGTTTCTAGCTGATTATAATGAAAAACTTTCAATTGCATCACTCAGACAATCACTCTAATTCAGAGTCATTTTCTAAATGAACTACTGCTTGGAAATCTTAAGTTATTCGGATACAATAACATATAATTTATTTAGTTACAACTGTTACTAGTACTAAATAAAAAAGCATGGTACTTTTCATCCTAGTATGCCGCCTACAACATGCTAATTACCGCTATTTAAAAGCCAAGGGGGATTTATATTAAGATAACAAATGTTTGAAGAGACTTTGAAACTCTAATTATTAGCGTGAGGCGAGATGTTCTTTTCATAGCACTGAAGAATGCATTCTGGATACTAAAGTTTAGAGTAACTGGCTAAGTGGTACAATAAATACCTCTAATAATTAACCTTAATTGGCTATAATTAGGAACTTATATGAGTCCTAAAGCGTTCATCTATCAGGAGTTAATTAGAAAGATTTGTCTTCTTAATACAATAAAATAGTTTGAGAACATAAAATAAAGTTTAGTATTTTTCAATAAACGTTTTTCAAGAAGAAAAAACATTTAAAGAATAAATTGATAGATGAATATGATAAATTGAATCAATTAAATTTGGAAAATTTTATTGAAGAAATAACTGGGATAATTACATTAATAAGTAGCTCTGAAAAGTTATTGCAATATTGCTAACCTCTCGAATTTTCTTATGCCAAATATTTCTATGCAAGAATGATTGATATAAAGATACAAAAAAATTACGCAATTAGCCCCTTCGGGCGCGATAGTATGTCTATAAAACCACTTAATTTTAATTTTTAAAGGCTACATTGGCCTCAGTATTTTCGTTAAAAAATAAATCGCTTTAATAGATGCTACAACCTTCTCTTATTTACAAATAAATTTGTTTTTGAATTCCGATGTCAGTCATTAATTTCAACACTTAAGCAATGAAAGTTCGTTGTGTTGTAAAGGTTTAAATAAAGGTAACATGTCTATAAGATTTTACTGTTATCCAAAAATCAGGAGGTAGGCAACTATGGTTATCTTGACTAATGGATTATGACGGGTAGAAATTTTTAATAAAAAGGTTTTTCCTTCTTAACCTCTTACGGCACGTGGGTATATCTATGAAACCACTTAATTTTAATTTCCAAATGCCACATTGGCACCGGAATTTTGATAAAAGAAACTTCGGTTTATTGAATGCGTGAAATATAGCTTCTCTTATTTACAAATAAAGTTGTTTTCAAATTTCGGTGTCAATCATTAATATCAATACCAAAGCAATGAATTTTTTCCTCGCTGCAAAGGGTTAAACATTTCAGGGGAAAGTAATCGAGTTTCTGCAAATTCAATTTCTCATCGAAATCTTAAAACAATAATAATAATAAATAAATCACGTTGCAAAATACGGAAAAGTAATTTTACGACTTTTTCCATAAAAGTTAGAAAAGAAAAATTGTACAATTTTTTTTTTTTTGCTTCATTAATCGTAGTTTGGATTTGATACGTCACACCATGCCTGAAGATACTAAAAACACATCACCGAATTGATTACAATACTCGAAATACGCTTTTGTAATTTAAGGATATGATTTAATAATTTTTTTAAAAAATGAAACTATTTATACTCATGCAAATAGCCCAACCTCTTTTACCAATTCGATTATTTTTTAACCCCTTCAAGACGATTATATTTTAATGAATTTTTAATATTATATCAGCGGTTTTTAAATGCGCTCACAATTATGTAATTTTAAAATTTTGAATATGAATAAATTTTAATGTTGAATATTTTTGTCGAGTTATTTCAAAATTTATGAAAATCGAATGCATTTTTTAATTACAGGGACAATAAAAAGTATTCCATTACATTACGGCCAATGTGAAAAAAATAGTTTCAAGTGTATTTTAATGGTGTTACACACTTTCGAACATAATAAAATTGATAGGCATCTATGAAATATACACTAAAATATACATTCTGTACAATCTATGGTACAAGAAATATTTGTGATTCATTTACATGGCTATCCGAAAGTATTCCATTACAAAATGGTATAGGAAGCAACTTTATTTGGGGCGCATTTTGATATTAAATTATTTCACATTTTATAAAATTGATATACGTTGCTGAAATTTACAGCAAGTTACATCCAGTATAATAAGAAAGCAGATAGAATTTACAGGGGTATACAAAAGATTTCAGATATTCAACTACAAGGTTGGCGAACCTTTTTGTTGCCGCGTGCCAAGTTTGATTAGAAAAACGTATTAAGTGAAAATGACGTGCCAACTAAAACAAATGTATTACTTAGAAAAATAATGGATTAAAATTACTTTTCCGTTTTAGATTTAAAATATAAGAGAAACATACAGGTAGGTATTGCATTATAATAATTATATAAATAAATAAATTTTAGAAACTAATAAAAAAATCAATGCTACGCAATTTTATCTCTATTTTTGCATCTTAGTATCTCGTCAAATTTATGGTCAAACTGATCTGGATGTATCTTACAAATATTTTCAGTTTGGATTTTGATATTATTCATTTGTAAAAACAAAGATTCGGAAGCATAGATAAACAGAAAAAATGTAAAATTATGAACAAATATATCTTTGAATCGCTCTGAAATAAATTCTAAATTGCCATAACTTTCCATTTGAATTTAGTAATGCATGATAACCAATTCTTGACGATATTTTTTAAATATGGTGTTTGCTTGAACCAGTTTCGAGACAATAATTAATTAGATTGCAATATAATATGCCGCAATTAATAATTTCAATTTCCAATAAAACGAATTTAGAAAATATCAGTCGCGATTTTGTGTATTCTGTTTTATTTTAATTTAGCGCCAGAAGCAACGCCATGCCAAAGTTATTCTGTTACGTGCCAAAAATGCCACGCTTGCCGCAGGTTCACCGACTCTGCTTTACTACATCCGAAATACTGTACGCTATTACACCAAGATATAAGTATTTTTAAAACTTCATTATAATATGAATGCACTTCATTTGCTAAGACTGACATACAATTTCCAATTTGTTATTATTCTGTCAACATTTTTTTCAAACTGATTTATTTGCCTAGCTTAATTAACGCCCCTAATTAAGCCTTATTAAATTTAACTAAGCTTTGACACGCGCCACAAAAACATCACACAAAGCAGGCAGAAGAATAAAAAAAAAATAGAACAACTTCCATGTTTCATTTTTTTTTTTTACTTTGTGAAATAATTATTTATTATAATAAATTAAGTATTTATAATGTCACGTGGCAACGTAATCGAAACTTGTAAATTGTTCTAATTTTCTTCTTTGTTTTGACTACCGTAATTTCCGGCCTATAATCCGCGGATTATCTGTTAAAAAAACCTGAAAAATTCTAAGTGCGGATTATCTACCGATGCGGATTATCTGCTGACTTTTTTTTCAGCAGAAATTCACCGAAGATATCTAGTTTTTACCGGCTGTTATAAAACCAAAATGTAAATAGATGACACACAACTGTCTGTTATCGACCGTTAATTTAGTTGCTCGTGATTGGTTCACATATGACGTATACGTACTTGTAGGAGTGGATTCTGATTTTTATGTTACATTTTCTTAGCCTTTTGACAATATGTATCTATAAACAACAAACTTTTCTCAATTCATCTCATTCAAAAATTGCAATCTTAATCCTTTAACTGAAACAAAGAACTATAAAACAATAATTTTATACAGTGAAGCAGCCAACGATACGACAATGATTAATTCGATTAAATATCAATCATCGTAATCAGTAAAACTGATGTAGATCGCAAATTCATTTCATAACTTGCAGGGATACGAAATCATAATAATGTCTGAGAAAAAACATATTTAACACTGCAGAATTAAACAGCAATCGAAAATTATATTAGGCTGCAACAACGATACGATAAATATTAATTCGGTTAAATATCGATCATCGTAATCAGTAAAACTGATGTAGATCGCAAAATCATTTCATAACTTGCAGGGATACGAAATCATAATAATGTCTGAAAGAAAACATTATTTAACACTGCAGAATTTAAATTCAATATTATTTTTAAAAAATAAGGAAAATGTTGAAAATGATTTTTTTAATTGATTAGATTAGCAATGTTATAGAAATATTTGTATTCACAAGACATTAAACGTTTTAAATATAAGATTCAATGAATAAAAATATTTGTATTTTAAAATTGCAGTTATTTTATCACAATTATTTTTTGTATACAGCAATCAAATTAATAGGGTGGTTTATTAGTACTACTTCGAATGCTGAAAACAATGATTAATCCTCGTATAATCCGTGGATTATACGCCGGTGCGGTTTATCTGCTAAAATTATTTTTTAAGGGCTAAAAATTGCGGTTGCGGATTATAGGCCGGAAATTACGGTACTTTGTGTGATGTTGTCGTGACACATGTCAGGGCTTTCTCTCTTATTTAGAGGATCTCTGTTTAACCCCTTCGCGATGAGAGCCTTTTACGAAATTTTAAATGTTTTGTCACCGATTTTTAAAGAAAGAAAATTATGCCTTACTAAATCGATAAAATGCTCCTATTAAATAAGACAAATTTTACAGTAAAATTTTACTGGCGGTTATAAACACGGATTTCTAAGCCTTTTTGCGGCACGTATACGTGTCGCTTGCCCCAAGAATTAAAGGCATAAATTTTCTCATTCAAAATGGCAAAATTATAAATGAAAATTATTCGTAAGATTGATCAAGCGTTCTGAACCATGGAGGAACACGATAGAAGGAGGTGCAATATGGTCTAAAATCGGCTTGTAATATGATAAGCGTTATCGCTTAAATTTAAATTTCTTCATTAGGCCCAAACAAAACGATTACGTGGAACAGGATTCGAATTTTCGTTTCATCAGCTGTGTATTTTTTGACTAAATGAGAATCATCTGCTTTTATTAACAACCTAATGGTTACATTAAATTAAGGTTGAAAAATTCAAATTCATTACTCCCACCACTTAAAAAAAAAATATTCCTCTTATTTAATGCTAAATAGAATGATACCAGAATAAAACCAATGACACTATTTTCTAAAACTGGTGGAACCAAACAATTCTGACTCAAAGCTGTGAAACTTGCAGTCGGTGAATGTATCGGTCCCGACGATTAAGTTGTTAAAGCATTTTAACGTAACATTTCATTGTATTATGAATTAAAAACTGCATTATTAAAAGTTTTCTTTTTTGCCCATGGTTGTGTGTTGGGCTTAAAGTAACATGTTTTAGGGACAAAGTTTTTGCGTCACCTCCAGCCACTATACTTCCACTCTATTATTTCTTTTTACTCTATGATAATAAAGACAGTCTGAGTACTTTTCTAAGCTGTTAAAATATTGAAAAGGCTTTCTTATTATTTTATTCATTTCACTTCATATTATTCATATTACTTTTATCAAAAATAATTATAATAGATATCTTATACTCATGTCAAGTCTAAATTCGCTAAATAATTCATATTATGATTATTTTTAAATATTACATTATTCACATATACTAACAGATCTTTTTAGCTTCACTGCTACTAAATTATAGAGTCATAAATAAAATAAAGAAATGGAGAAAAAACTCAGTAGTTCTGGGCCGATAACCTGAAAATAAAACACTCTTATTGCCACAATTTAAAAATCAAGGAAATATTCCCAGATAACAATTGCTTTAAGTGACATTACAGCTTAAATTACTGGCGCCAAGAGACACGCATTTTTCACAGTCGCGGAATGTGTTCTGGATTTGAAGAGTTTAGAGAAATGGGCTAAATGGTTATAAAGATATATTTTCAGTCTTTATCAGGAGCTGGTGTTAATTAGGACCTGACATCAGTTCTGTAGCTGACATAGATCAATATTGAATGATGCTATTTTGTCTGGCAATCATGATGAAATATTTTCACCGATTGAAATATCTTATTTCAATCTGTGAAGATATTCATATGTATTGTTATTCATATATTGCTTTCCTGCACTCTGATGGATAACCGGCAGAGATGTCTGATATCCGGTAGTTGTAATTCGGATATCTGATGGCACATCGGATATAGAAAAATAGACCGGATATGCCGGATATCGGGTAATTGCTGGATATCCGTTGCATCTCTAATTTTACTTTAAATTATTCTTATTACTTCAATAACAAATCGTTTGATCTTACGTGCGTTTCAAATCTAAGTTTACTAAATATTTTACATTGTTATTTTTTTTAACATTAAATAATTCAAATACACTTATACATCTGTTTAGCTTCACTACTACTAAATTATCGAGTCATAAATACATTAAAGAATTGTAGAAAAAAATCTCAGTAGTTCTGTTCCGATAGTCTGCAAAAAAATAAACGCTCTTATTACCACTATTTGAATGTCAAGGAATTATTCCCAGATAACAAATGCTTCAAGAGACTTTAAAACTTAAATTACTGACGCGAAGAGACATGAATATTTCACCGTTGCGGAATGTGTTCTGAATTCTAAAGTTTAGAGAAATGAGCTAAATGGTTATAAAGATATATTTTCAATCTTTATCAGGAGCTGGTGTTAATTAGGAGCTGACATCAGTTCTCTGGCTGGCATAGATCAAGATTTAATGATGCAGTTTTGTCTGGCAATCACGATGAAATAAATACCTCCAGAGATTGAAATAAGAATACTGAATGTGGTTCTGCAATTGGGACTTAAGTTGGATTTATATTCATTAACACGATTTTATGGCCGTGGACTTAGTATAATGGCTAACATATTTTCTTTTTGTTTGTCCACCGGGAAAAGTAATGCTGAATATTTTGTTCGACAATTGTCCATACAAAGTGTTTCGACATCACGGATTGAGCAGCCGATGCTTACTTACCTATTTACAGGGAACTAATGAATTCAATAGTATTTTTTAAGAATTAAACTATATATGAATATTTTAACAAGGAATAAAATAAAAAATATAACAGTCACACAATTTCGAAACATGAAAATCCATTATAAAACAGCTGACATTGATTATCCATTTTTTTATTATTTTAGCTGCTGAAAGGATTAACTTTTGTTGTCAACAGAATCGTTCTGCAAGTAGAAATAAAAAATGGAAAGAAAACAAGTAAGAAAAATCATGCGTTAATCATAAAATCTGAATACTTTCTAAAACTTCCTGAAATCTTTAACAAAACTTGGTTATTTCAGTAAATAAGGTGTTACTGTCTATAGAAAATATCTTTTCAAATACTTATAAACAATCCTGTATTTTATTTCTTTTTGATATTGAGCCATTATTTGAAATTATAAAGGCCATTATTTGAAAGTTTTTTTTTTAAAAATTATTATTATATTTTGTTAAGAGGTTAAACTTATGCGAATCTCTTTTTCGTAGTCAGAATTTCTTTTTAAAACTTTTTTTTACATTCCATTTTTGAGATAATTATTTTTGTACTATTCTTCAATAAAGTTTCTATTTTAATAGAAACCATAAGCTTGTATCATACAGTCATTCAAAGGCGAAGTAGTTCGCTAAATGAACTATTTTTCTGCTTGTAAATCTTTAGTAATTTGATACATTAACAGATTTATTCAGTTACAACTGTTAATAAAATATCTAACCACTGAAAAAGCATTTGAAGGGAAAAAACTCAGTACTTCTCATTCTAGTATATCTCATGTAAAACACTGATTGATACCATTTAAAAGCGAAAGGAGGTCTTTTATTAGGATAACAAATGTTTCAAGTGACTTTGAAACTCTAATTACTAGCGTAAAAGGAGATGTACTTTTCACAGCATTGAGGAATGCATTCAAAATTCTAAAGTTTAAAGGAATTGGTCAAGTGTTATAATAAAATATATCTATAATAAATGAAACTATTCATTTGAACAATAAAGGATAAGTATATTTACTTGAGGTATATCAGTAGAAAAGCTATAAAAAAAATAAATTGCTTTCCAGTATTTGGTGCGAAAAGTCGAACGCTCGATTTGGCAAACGAATCGATTGGTGAACCAGTCGATTTGGCGAACACATTTCTGGCGAAACACACGCGATTTTTGTGCATTTTAAAAGATGCATGTTTAATGAGTGTTTAAATTCACAGTATACTTAAAAAAAAAAAAAAAAAAAAAAAAAAAAACAGTTCAATTAAATTTACACAGTTTCTCCTCATGGAAATCATTGATGTATATTATTCCCTATTAAGAAATCTTTCGCTATACACTTCTAAAGAAAATGAAACAATTCCATAAACGTTTACTGGAAAATTTCTTTATTTTGACGAATATTTTTGTTTCTACACTAATAATATCAACTGCTGTCAATCGGACTGTGCTCGGAATCGGATCTTAATCTTAAGATTGAATTAGCATTAATTGAATATAATTAGGAACTGATCTGAGTCCTAAAGCGTGCATATATCAGGAATTAATTAGAAAGATTTGTCTTCTTATCACAATGAAATATATTGAGAGCATGAACTATGGATAAAAGTTACTGTTTTTCAAAGAATTTGTCATAGCGGGAAAATTATAAACATATCTTGGTAAACAAAATAAATTTCATAAATCTGGATTCCCAAAAAGTTTTTTATGGTATTGTTGTCGATTACTATTTTTATATTTTGTGAGCACATTATCTTTTTTATCTAAATTTTGAAGTACATATTTCTTACTGACAAAGCTATCAATGTTTGAGCTAAAGATGTCTGTTTTGAAAATGTTTTGCCAATTGGAATTAAAAAAAGTCCTTTAAAGCAGCCCTGCTTATGGCTAATGAATTACGAGTAGAAATTTCGGTACTTCTAGGTTATCCCGTCTACCAATTTCGCCAAATTATACAAATCGCTAAACTAATAGCCAAATTATACATGTTGACATAATTTTTATTTTAAATAACGAAAAAACAAATAATTAGTAGAATATTAATAAAAATATTGATAAAAACTCGAAATAAAAATCACTTAATGACATTTTAAACACGTGAATCGCATTTAATGTCATTGAATGTGACATTCACGATCATCCATTATTGGCATTTAATCTTATAGTTTGGCGATGATTTTTCGGTCGACGGGATAACCTAGAAGTACCGAAATTTCTAATTAAAAGAGTTTCAGTTTTCAAATCCACATCACTGATGTGTGAACTCTATATAAAACTTTGTGAATTAACCCTTTAAGCGGGCTAAACGTGTCTTTCTGTCATGTAATTTTCGAAATCAAAGGCTTATTTAACAGAAAATCGATATTAAAGTTAAATTTAAAAATATCTGCAAGACGCTTAAAGGGTTAAGGGTATTTAAGATTTTTTACATGAAACTCTTTATACGAATTTGAATATTTCCAACTGAGCGAAAAATTGCCCAAGCCGGGAATCGAACCCGGATACTTGGCTTACAAAGCCAATGCTTTATCTGTTAACCCTTTCCGGCACACTGTGCCCGGTCTGGGATACCCAATTTTAATTCCAAACTTGCAAACGGCACCACTAATATTTTAGTAAACTTTTGCTTTTACAATAAAAGGAAAGGAATTAAGGAATGCATAAAAAACAATTGGCCAATTGGTATAATAAAATATCTCCAATAATTAGCATTAATTGAATATAATTAGGAACTGATATGAGTCCTAAAGCGTGCATATATCAGGAATTAATTAGAAAGATTTGTCTTCTTATCAAAATGAAATATTTTGAGAGCATGAACTATGGATAAAAATTTGTGTTTTTCAAAGAATTTGTCATAGCGGGAAAATTATAAACACATTTTGGTAAATAAAATAAATTTCATAAATCTGGATTCCCAAAAAGTTTTTTATGGTATTGTTGTCGATTACTATTTTTATATTTTGTGAGCGCATTATCTTTTTTATCTAAATATTGAAGTACATATTTCTTATTGACAAAGCTATCAATGTTTGAGCTAAAGATGTCTGTTTTGAAAATGTTTTGCCAATTGGAATTCAAAAAAAGTCCTTTAAAGCAGCCCTGTTTATGGCTAATGAATTATGAGTAGAAATTTCTAATTAAAAGAGTTTCAGTTTTCAAATCCACATCACTGATGTGTGAACTCGATAAAAACTTTGTGAATTAACCCTTTAGGCTGGCTAAACGTGTCTTTCTGTCATGTAATTTTGGAAATCAAAGGCTTATTTAACAGAAAATCAATATTAAAACTAAATTTAAAAATATCTGCAAGACGCTTAAAGGGTTAAGAGTATTTAAGATTTTTTAGATGAAACTCTTTATTCTCAAGTGAATATCCCCGCCTCTTTTACAAGTTTGATTATTTGAATTTAATACCTTCAAAACGAGCATCTTTTACAGAATTTTTAATATTTTGTCAACGGTTTTTATCCACATAACGGATTAATATTTATTAAAAAATGCTTTCAAATAATGCCTATTTTTTGCATCTTTTACAGTATTTTTAATCCTTTATCACTTTTTTTCTAACAGAAATTTTGCCTAATTCAATCAGAAAAATGTTCGGGTTAAATATTGCAAACTTATCATTAAAATTTACTGCTGAGGATTATAAATCATGATTTAAATTCATGTGCCCGTACAAAATCATTACTGGCAAAGACACGTTGCCGGTATGACGTATCGGCAAGTCAGGAAAGAGGTTAACCCCTTGAGGGGCAGTAGTTTCATAGATATACCAGTTATTTTTAATTCCCAAATGCCGCATTCGCACCGGAAACTTCTTAAAGAAAATTACGGTTTATTGAATGCGTGAAGTATAGGGTTTTCTTATTTACAAATAAAGTTGTTTTCAAATTACGGTGTCAGTCATTAATTTCAATACTTAAGCAATGAATTTGCCCTGCCCCGCAAAGGGTTAAAAAAGAGATTTATTTGCCTAGTTTAACCCATTCGTGCCCAGCATCTTTTGCGTAAATTTTATTTAGTTTTTAAGTTAACTTCATTAATCACGAAAATGCATCATTTAAATAAAATAATTATTGCTTTTCTTTTTTACCGGTGTCAAAAACAGCGCTGAATGCACCTTTTGAAGCGTCCCTAAAAAGGGACACTAGGCACTAATGGGTTAAACAACGCCCCCTAGATGAACAAAAAATCCCACACTCGCATCACAGAGTAATACAAAACAAAGAATAAACTTCGAACAACTTCCAATGTTCTGTTTACTTTGGTTTGCGGAAACATGCAACTTATTTCATTTTTTTTCTATGTTTTGACTGCTTTGTGTGTCATTTTCAGGACGATTGTTAAGGCTTTCATCTTTAGCAGTAGACCGTTGGTTTGACAGTATCATTATTATAATTTAAAAAGGCAAAACTAAGAATAAAATTTTAACAACAGGCATGTTTCGTTTTCTTTGGTTTCCGGAATTATTAATATTATTAAAAAATAAGAATTAATAATTCCAGGAGCTAACGAAATCCAAACTTGTACGTTGTTCTATTTTTTTCTTTGTTTTGACAGCTTTGTGTGATGGTTTCTGGGGGCATGTTAAGGCTTTCTTCCTTATCTGGGGAGGAGGGGACGTTGGCTTAATGGCTTAAATTTTATAATTCAAAAAGGCAAAATTTACAAATACAAATTACTAGTGAGATAATAAATTATTCCGAGTACTTCCTGAGAACGCCGCTAAGCGATTTAAAAATACTTAAAAGACATTATTACATTGATTTATTTTACTCTAAATTATTCTTCATCAAAAATCGTTATTTCTTCATTATGATAGATATGTTCATTTCAAATCAAAATTTTCTAAAAAATTCACATTATTATTTTTTTAAATATTAAATTATTGAAATACACTGACAAATCTATTTAGCTTCACTATTATTAATTATCGACTGATAAATAAAATAAAGAATTGGAATAAAAACTCAATAGTTCTGACCTGATAATCTGCAAATAAAACGCGCTTATTAAGAGAATTTTAAAGTCAAGGAGTTATTCCCAGACAATAAATGCTTCAAGGGATATTAAAACTTAAATTAATGGCGCCAAGAGGCATGAATTTTCCACTGTCGCGGAATGTGTTCGAGATTCTAAAGTTTCAAGAAATAAGCTAAATGGTTATGAAGATATATTTTCAATCTTTATCAGTAACTAGTGATAATTAGGAGCTGACACTAGTTCTGTAGCTTGCATGGATCAAGATTTAATGATGCAGTTTTGTCTGGCAATTACGATGAAATATCTCCGCAGTATTTCACTAATATGCATTTTAACCCTTTCCGGCACACGCAAAATCTGCAGTAAAATGAGAAATTATCGACTGACACCAGAATTTACTTAAGTTTGACAAAATTCCAATAGATCAAAAATCTGGTGTTTATGTAATCCCCATCATTTTATCTAATAATCTTAAAAAAGTCTACATCGGCATCACAACGCGGAAATTTTTAATTAGAATTAAAAAGCATCGCAGAGATATAGAACAATATAAACAGAATTCTGCCCTTGCTCGCTTCTACTTGGCGAACAAGGGTTGCCATATTAATTTTGAGGAAGCCAAAATCATAGTTCCATGCCATAACCAGTTTAAGGTAAAATAAGAGAATCCATCGAAATCATAGCACGAGAAAATAAACCATGTAATGATAATTTATCCTACAATATACCAAAAATATGGCATAACATCATAAAATCTAAAAAAATTTTATTTCCTTGCAATATTTTAATTTTTACTCACGTGTAAATGGCAACATTTTTTTTAATTTTAATTCATTTAGATTTTAATTTAGTAGAACTATTATCTCTCGATCAAGATGCAAACATAGTCCTACCATTTTCCTGAAGACGCCCGCAGAAGACGGAGCGAAACGTTGAAAGTTTTATTTTATTTTAATATGTACTAATGTATATTAAAATTCCTGTTTTGTGCACCACTGAGCAATGTGTTATTATTAAGCAAAATTTCGCTAAAATATTATTGGTGCCGTTTGCAAGTTTGGAATTAAAATTAGGTATCCCAGACCGGGCACAGTGTGCCGGAAAGGGTTAAAGTATGTTTCTCTTGCAGATGTTGTAAAAGTATCTGTAAAGGGTTTCTGCTTTGAGAAAGTGGTGCTAGTTAGAATAAAAAAATAGTAGCCCTGTGTCAAAATATTAAAAATTGCGCGAGATATTAGAAAAAAGTCTATGGGGGTGTTCTTTTCAAATATTTCGCTCAAATTTTAATATTATTATATGATTTTTTCCATAGGATAGCTGAGGACCATCTACGGTTGGGCTAGTAATTACTTTTTCAATTTTGGTTTCAGATTAAAAAAAAAAAATACTTTAACTTTCAGAACCGGTTTGAATCGGTTCTGAAACTGAAACTATCCTAATATAAAGAAAAATACAACCAACATGGAAAAAGTAAAATATAGCCCGGTTGTGGATTGTCCTCAGCTATTCTTTGCAAAAAAAGTCACGTAAAACTATTAAAATTAGAGCAAGATATTTGAGAAGAACGCCCCCATAGACTTTACATTATCATCCGGGTCTTTTTCTGTGACTTGTGTTGCGTCTTAAATAAACAGCGTGGAATAACTTGGTTGGTAGTTAGCCCCTGGAGGAGCTGTAGGATATATTTTATCTCACCTAATTTAAACGAGATTCTTACCAGAAACTTTTAATGAAATTTTATTTATTTTTTTATTTATTTACTTACTTACTTTGGCGAAATAAACATGTAAAATTGCTTTTCCTTGTTTTAAAATAATTTTCTTCGATTTTTCTGGTAATAATTCAATGTTAAAAAGGCAATATTGCATGCCCTCAAGGAGTTAAAATGAAACTTTATTATATTAAATTTTGTGCGTTGACGGTTTTTGGGGGCATGTTAAGGCTTTCTTCCTTATCTGGCGCTTAAATTTTATAATTCAAAAAGGCAAAATTTAAAAATACAAATTACTAGTGAGATAATAGAGTCCGAGTACTTTCTGAGAACGCTGCTAAGCGATTTAAAAATGCTTAAAAGACATTATTACATTGATTTATTTTACTCTAAATTTGTCTTCGTCAAAAACCGTTAATTTTAACTCCAAACTTGCAATCGACACCAATAATATTTTAATAAAATTTTGCTCTTACTATGAAAGCTTAATTTAAGGAGTTCTGAATCTCTAAAAAAAGTCGTTTGTAAATTCCGGTATTTCCGGTAAAAGAATTTTAAGTGTGACAATAAGATGCCAATGTATAAAAGAGTGATATGATATATTAAATAAAGTAGGATTTGTTACTTTACGCCTTCCATTTAAGCACCAGTTTATATGGAAGAAAAATTAAATAAAATTATTTGATGACTGTAGCAGTTACTTACTAAAAGTTAAAAATAAAAGTTAAAAAGTTAAAAAGTTAAAAGTACATGATGATTGAGAAATTATTTATTTCAATGTAATTAAATATGACAATATTAAACATTAAGAAATGGAACTGCAAATGGTAAATCTTTCTAAAGAAAAATTTGGAACATACCTTTATTTGTTTTAACCTGATTTGCCAAGTCTCTAGCTTCTTGGACACCGGTATTTTAACATATAAAATATTTCATTATTTTGTTTGATCATTTGAGTGATTTAAGAGAACAACATTTTCTGTAAAGTAATATTGGTGTAGAAATAGAAGTCTTGTTTTAACTCTTTCCAGTTCAGTAGTTCTACTCCGGACGCACCTAATTTTAATGCCAAACATGCAATCGCCACCAATAATATTTTAATAAAATTTTGCATTTACCATGAAAGCTCAATTAAAGAAGTTCTTAATTTCTAAAAAAATTCTTTGTAAATTCCAGTGTCAGTCGATAATATTTCATTTTACTAATAGAATTTGTCCATGTCGAAAAGAATTTTAAGTGTGACAATAAGATGCCAATGTACTGAAACGGAATTCAGTTTGTGTTTTAATATAATAGCATTCTTGAACTACTTTCTAAAGGGATTGATAACAATTTTCATATATCTCAAGAAATATATGTCGCAGATAGAAAGGGAAAACTTTAGCGCATTACTTCGGAAAGTGATAATTTTGAAGAAATGGCTATTCTTGTAAATTAAACGTCGTCTTTTATATTCTTAGATAGAAAGCGAAAGTTACAGACGAAATCGATCGGAATACTTTTAAGGCGGTATAAGGTGGAATCACGTTTTTTATTGCTCATGCCATTTATTTTCGATATCAAAAGGGTTGTATGATTTATTAAGTAAACTAAATTTTGTTACTTTGTGTCTGCCATTTGACCACCAGGTTATATGGAATAAAAGTTAAATAAAAGTATTTGATGATTGTAGCCCTTACTTACTTCAACGGAATATGTTAGACAAGTAAGTGTACTAACTACTTAACCCTTTCAAGGGCAAGATATTTGTGATCTAAAAATGTTCAAATAATTAATTCCCACCGCAATTTATGAATAGATTTAGTTGAAAATAATAGAGACCGTTTCTTTTCGTGTATTATGAGATCAAAATTGTACAAAAAAATTATCGTTGCCAGTTGGCAATTTAAGCATTAAAACTAGTAAATCTGCAGATCAGGAGCCTCAATGTCAACTTTGCACATTATTTTTTTAAACACACTTTGGGTAATATTTAACCCTTTCCGGGGCAAGGTGCTTGTATTAATAAAATGTTGAAATAATTGGTTGACACCAGTATCTACAAGAAAATTTATATGTAAAAATGTAAATGTGTATGTTCGCGCATTGTATATGGTTGAAATTTTCTTTAAGAAATTCGGGTGCCAATGTGTCAATAATGAATTAAAATTAGGTGATGCCGTGGCGGCATCACCGCCCTTCAAGGGGTTAACTTCCTGGAAACTGTAATTTAAAATTTTCTAATTACGTAATTATTTATAAGAATAAAATAAGAATAAGAAGTTTTCTGCCATCAAAAGCGTTAAACTAAAAATTTAGTTATGTTAGGATTTTTTGAAATTATCATGATCATTTTTGTTTTTTATTATAACATGTACATTACTTCAGGGGGACTTCTCCCCCTCAACCCCCCGTAGTCTCATTAAATTTAAATTTGTAACTTTCTATTAACTATGCTAATGGCTATCTTATAGCTTGCATTTCTTTATACATTTTGATTTATAAGGATAAGTAACAGTTTGGACAAGCATTTTTCATTTTCTTCATACTTCTACATGCCAGCCAACTACAAACACCTAAATCTATTGTATCAGGAACTTTAGTAAGTGTAAACTCAGTAATCTAGAGTTTTACAATTTTGTTTCCGAAAAAAAAAATTTGATTGGATTTTGCGGCAGTTATCGCGAAACAGACAGATAGACAGACAAAAGAACAGACTGACAGATGGAAAACAATAAATTTCATGTCTCAAAATTAAGTGTTTCACTGAAGTTTCGTCAATGACATCATTATTCATGAGTTATTGATATCCATGTTTCTTGTATTTTTAACGACTACTATAAAATACCTGTTTTATTTCAATTATGACGTCATATTTTACCAAGTAAAATGTTTGTTAAAAATCTAATTCTTTTTTATTTCTTTTACTTCTAATTATGTCCCTATTTTTGTCAGAAAAATTCTTATTAACGAAACAAATATCTGGGTTTAATATTTAACAAAAAGTACTATATCTATTTTTATTTTAATTCTTACGTCATATTTATTTATTTATTCTTAGTTCAATTTTTCGAATGGAAATTGCTCAATTGAAACTTATTGCCGTTGAAAAATTATTATTCCAGATTTGTATTTTTTTTGGCAACTATAAAGGAAATTGGTTAATTTTTCTCAAAAAAAAAAATCCCTATTAATTCTGTATGAAAAAGGAGGAAATTTTGAATTATAAAGAAAAATATTTGAATAAAATTAATAAAAGATAGCCTATGTTCTTTTCTGGGCTATGTTACATTTATACACAAAGATACAAAGACATTAATTAATTCATCAGTTTTGATGTTGACTTCATTTAAATTTTTATACACGCTTTCAAATTTATAACATTATAAAATAAGGATTAGGATGAATGGTTGCTTAGCAACCACTAAGAGAAAATAAATAACATGAAATAAAATAATAATACATTTGAAATAAGTAAATCTTTAAAGCAAATTAGTTTATATTATTGGAACACATTTATAAAAAATTTCCAAAATTTACAGTAATAATTTTAAAAATCTGGCAAATGCGTATAAAAAATTTCAAAACAATACGAATAATTTAACAGGTAAATTTCAGTATTCATTTATCACTGAATTCCATTAATCAAATGTGTCATTTTCTCTCAAGAAAAACAAAAATGAAAATCGTTGGATTTGCCATAGAAAAGCATTATTGCCCAAAATAAAATATTCTATATTTTCCGAACGAATAAATCAAATCTAACAAAAGACTATACAGCTTTATCCCAGTGACTCACTAACATACCCACTTAATTTCAAGTCAATCGAATACTTTTTGCGTCAGTTATCGCGGAACAGACAGACAGACAGACTGACTGATAGACTGACAGACAGATAGACTGGCTGATAGACTGACAGACAGACAGAAACAAAAAAATTTCGTGTCTTCAAAGTAAGAATTCACTGACGTTATCGGCGATTAACCGTTTGCAGAGTGTAAACGGCACTCTTGAAGGGATTAACTGATCAAATTTTTGAAAAAGACTTTCAAATAATGTCTATTTTTTCATGTGTTTTACAGAATTTTTAATCTTTTACAACAAGTTTTCCAAAGCAGAAATTCCTGCCTAATAGAATCACAATAATAAAAATTCTCGGATTAAATAATGCAAAATTTACAATGAAATTTTTACTGGTGTGAATAATAAATTATGATTGAAGTATAAATGCCCGTCCTACGTACGGGCAAATCATGTTTAGCAAAACCACGTTGCCCGCACGACGTATGAGTAAAACAGTGAAGCGTTTTACATAATAGCATTCTTTAACCCTTTCGGCGAGAGTAAATTCTATTAGTAAAATGAGAAATTGTCGATTGAAACCGGAATTTATAAAGAGCTTGTCTAGATATTACGAATTCCTTAATTTAAGCTTTCTTTGTAAAAGCGAAATTATATTAAAATTTTACTTTTGCCGTTTGCAAATTTGGAATTAAAATTAGGTGTTGCCGGCCCGGCAACACTGCGCAAGAAAGGGTTAACTACTTTTTAACCCCTTGGGGACGAGCGACACGTATACGTGCCGCAAAAAGGCTTAAGAATCCTCGTTTATCCCTACCAGTAAAATTTTACTGTGAAATTTGCCTTATTTAATCGCAGCTTTTCTAGATTCAACAAAGCGCAATTTTCTATTTTTTAAAACCGGTGACAAAATATTAAAAATTTCGTAAAAGGCTCCCGTCGCGAAGGGGTTAAAAATTGATAACAATTTTCATGGATCTCAATAAATATATCTTGCAGTTAGAAAAAGGGAGCTTTTATGCATTACTTCGGAAAGTGATAATTTCGAAGAAATGACCTGTTCTGTAAATTAAACTGGTTTTTTTTGTATACTTAGAGAGAATGCGAAAGTTAGATACGAAACCGATCGGAATTGTTTTAAGGAGGTATAAGATGTGATCATGTTTTTCATTGCACATGATATTTGCGCTCGATATCAAAAGGGTTGTATGATTTATTAACCCTTAAATGCATATTGTATCATTTTCGATACCATAAGTGTTCCCGATTTATTGGGGGTTTTATTCACATATTCCGTATTCTCACCAGAAATTTAAAAGAGCAATTTTCACTTTACTTAATGACAGACCATTCGCAATTAAATAAAAGAAAAATTTACTATTTACTGGTATGAATTCTGATTCTTTGAATTGCGCATTTTTTGTAGCGCGTTCTATCCTATGCATTTAAGGGTATAAACTAAAGTTTTGTTACTTCATTTCTGCCATTTCAGCATGAAGTCATACGAAGTAAAAATTAAATAAAAATATTTGATGATGGTAGCAGTTGTTTATTTCAACGTAAAATAACAATATATAACACATGTTCATGTATTAACCAGTTAACTGATCAATAATTTTGAAAATAACATTCAAATGATGCCCATTTTTTCATGACTTTTACAGAATTGTTAATCTTTTATCACCGGTTTTTAGGTGCGTTCGTAATTATGTAAATACGTAGCACCTATTGTTGTCGCTCAGTCCGTCCGTCTGTCCGCATATAACTACGCAAAAACTACCCAACTGAATCGTTTGAAATTTAAAATACATAATTATTACATAATTTTGTCGAGCCATTTCAAATTGTATGAAAATCGGATGCATATATCAATTACAGGGACAATCAAAAGGATTCCATTACATTACGGTCAATAGGGAAAAAAGTTTTAAATGCATTTTAATGATATTACACTCATTCGAACATAATAGAATTGGCATGAATCTATGTAGTATATACTAAAATATGCATTCTGTACAATCTGTGATGCAAAGAATTTTTATTATTAAATTACAGGGCCACACAAAAGTATTCCACTACATAATGCTATACGGGGAAACATTGTTTGGGGAGTGTTTTAATTATATTCAACTATTTCACATTTTATGAATAAGATATATGTTGCTGAGGTGTAATAAAAATTACTTCCTGCATATTTGCAGAAACGTAAAGATTTCGACTACTATACTGTATCCGGAGTACGCTCTACTATATCAGCAAGATCTGAATATTTTTAAAACTTCGTTATCGTACGAACGCACCTCATTTGCTACGTTCACGTGCAATTTCCAACCTGTTTAAATTAGAAATTTTTGCCTAATTGAATCAGAAATATGCTCACATTAAATATTACAAAATTTATATTAAAAATTTACTGGTGAGTATAATAAAGCATGATTCGAATATGGATCCCCGAACGTGGTACGGACAAATCATGATTGGAGAGAATACGTTGCCCGTATGATGTACGGGCAAATCAGGGAAGTGGTAAACCCCCTGAGGGGCAGTGGTCATCTTCTTATACCCATTTTACCCGACCTACCATTAATGATGATTTACACCGAAAATAATTAATTTAGTTTTGCTTTTTTAACTTTGGTGAAAAAAAAAGGGCGCGAAACTGTTTTCTCGTATTTTGAAATAAAATATTTCCAATTTTAAAGTGGGAGTTTAAAATTACTCAAACACATTTGCTTGCCTCTCAAAGGATTGATTGCCATAAATTTTGAGCTTACCTGGGAAGAAGTGGTTGTTGATAAAACTAAACTGCATTATTTCGATGTTTAATAATAAGTTACACTGATACATTAATGCTAGAAATTTCTTTGTGAATAAATACTGAATATGCAGTCACATTACATAATTGTTTAACCCTTTAACGTTCATTGGTTTCGCAACGAAACCACAAAATTTTAATTCCGATACGCAACACTGACACCGGTATTTTTTATCTAAAAATATCCCTTTTATTTTGTATGTGAAAAATCACGTTTTGTTATTTAGAAATATATTTGTTCTTAATTACCGGTTCATTCATTTATTTCGACATCTTAGCAATGAAAATGCTATGATCGTTAAAGGGTTAAGTCGACAATAAGATGCCAATGTACTGAAGCTGAATTCTGTATTGAAAAAAAAAAAACTTTCAAATAATGCCTATTTTTTTTCATGTCTTTTACAGAATGTTTAATCTTTTGTCACTGGCTTTTCAAAACAGAAATTGTTTTAAACTGAATCAGAAAAATGCTCGGATCAAATAATGCAAAATTTACAATGAAATTTTACTGATGAGAATAATAAATTGTGATTGGAGTATGAATGTTCGTAAGCGGTACGGGTGAATCACGATTGGCAAATGCAAGATTCCCGTACAACGTACGGACAAAACAGGGATGTGGTTCAATACTGAGAAAAAAAATTAGGATGGTAATATTTTCTAAAGAAAAATTTAGCTCACATAATTATTAGTTTTAACTTTTTCCGTCACAGTGGTTCCAATCCGGGCAAAACTAATATTAATTCCAAACTTGCAATCGGTACCAATAATATTTTAATAAAATTTACTTTTATTATGAAATTTTGATTAACCCTTTAACGATCAAAGCATTTTCATTGCTAAGGTGTCGAAATAAATGAATGACACCGGTAATTAAGAACAAATATATTTTTAAATAAGAAATGATTTTTCACATACATAATAAAAGGGATATTTTTCGATAAAAATACCGGTGTCAGTGTTGCGCATCGGAATTAAAATTTTGTGGTTTCGTGGCGAAACCAATGAACGTTAGAGGGTTAAACGAGTTCTTAATTTCTAAAAAAGTCGTTTGCAAATACCGGTGTCAATTGATAATATTTCATTTTACTAACAGAATTTTTCCGTGTCGAAAAGGGTTTTAAGTGTGACAATAAGATGCTAATGTACTGAAACGGAATTCAGTTTGTATTTTAATATAATAGTATTCTTCAACTACTTTCTAAAGGGATTGATAACAATTTTCATGGATCTCAACAAATATAGTATCTTGCAGTTAGAAAAAGAAAACTTCAACGCGTTACTTCGGAAAGTGATAATTTCGAAGAAATGGCTTCTTCTCTAAATTAAACGGGGTCTTTTATATACTTAGAGAGAAAGCGAAAGTTAGAGACGAAATCGATCGGAATAGTTTTGAGGAGGTGTAGGGTGTGATCACGTTCCTCATTGTTCATGCTATTTGCTCTCGATATCAAAAGAGTTGTATGATTTATTAACACTAGAACCGCTATTAGGGGTCATTATGACCCCTGCCAAAATTGAAAATTGCTAATTCGAACCAGAAATTTCTTGATAAGATTTGTTAAACATGTGCAGCACAAAAACAGGCTAATTAAATAAGATAAATAATTTTAAATAAAAATTCTGGTATAAAACAATTTTTATAAAATTTGCATAAAAAAGCCGGCGGTTCTAGTGTTAAGTAAACTAAATTTTGTTACTTTATGCCTGCCATTTGAGCACTAGGTTATTTGGAATAAAAATTAAAATAAAAGTATTTGATGATTGTAGCAGCTAGTTCCTTCAACATAATATATAAGACAAGTAAATATATTAAATATTGAGAAATAGGACCTCGGATGGTAAAACTTTCTAAAACTATATTTGGTATATAAGATTATTAGTTTTAACCCTTTGCAGAATAATACTCCCAGTCCGATCACTCCTAATACACCCTGTCCCAAAAGTTTAGACAATCAATAAAATTTGCAATAACATGAATAATAATAAGGTACAATTAAAATTCGTGAGTTAGGTAATAAATAAAAGCAGTTTTGCTGATATATACATATAAATTATGATAGAAGGTTTCAAATTATAGAATATCCATTAAAATATGCAAAAATTTGCTGTCCCAAAAGTATAGACAAAATATAGAATTACATGTTTCCTTTTACACTTTTCTTCCCGAAATAAAATATTTTTATTTTTGTGTGCTCCTGTAATAGCTGAATAATATTTCCCTTCAATTGAAATATCGTCTGCTGTATTTTAAAAATAGTAATTTATTGAAATTTTGTTTGATCAAATTAGTTCAGTGTATTCTTTTGTTTGTGGTTCAGAAAAGACATTTCCTGCGCATTCTGATAAAAATGCCACGTTTTAAAGAAGTTTCTAAAGATGAAATTATTAAGATTTTATATTTAAAAGCGCAAGGACAAAATCCTGTATAAATATCGATAACAATAAAGAAATCCTTAAGCAATATTTATAGTGTTTTGAGATCAGGTGGAATACTAGAAAACTAGTCTGAAGAGCTAAAAAAAAAGGTTACATGATGAAAGAATATTATTAAAAATATCTTCAGTTGATAATTTATCTGTGCGTGAAATTTTATCATTTTCCAGAATTTCAAAAAGCATTGTATACAGAAAGATTAAAGCTTCGATAAGTATTTTTTACAGGAAAATGAAAGCAAAATCTTGCTAAAAGCAGAGGCATAAAGACACCCCTCTTAACCCTAATAGCATGCATGGTCACAGTGACGTCACAGTGAAGTCGCTGTGAGTCACTTTGGTCACATCACATCTGTGACCAAAATGCCACCACTCAGTGACGTCACATAGTGACTGAGATGTGACTTTCTTAAAAATCTTTAGAAATTTATAAATATCCTTCAAAACATGTTATTTACTTTAAAAAACATGTTTCTGGCAATTTAAATATCGTCGCTTTTGTCACAGTTTCGTCACAATGTTAATGTCAAATTAGTCACAAATGACACATTTTTCACAAATTTGTCACATTGTGACCACTTTGTGAAACGTCACAAAAGAGCTCTAAAACGGCCATAACGACTTCACATTTTAATCACTGTGACTTCACATCGACGTCACGTGACGTCACTTCGACAATCGATGGTCACAAAGTCACAATGTGACTTCACAACGCGTTGCAGTGTTTTACGGGAAGTGGGATATAAAAAATGTATCATACGGTCTGATTTCTGTCTTTTATGGTCTTCAGTGATGAAAAGAAATGGAATTTAGACGGTCCTGATGGTTATCAATTTTTCTAGTTTGATCTAAAAACGGAGCACAAGAACTGTTTCAGCAGGCAAGAAGGAGTATGATCCTTAATGATCTGGAGAGGGTTTTCTTTCAACGGAAAAACATTTCTAGAATGTACGGACAGAAAATGAAATCAGAGGATCATCAGGATATTTTACATACAAATTTGCTGCCAATAATGAATTTGCAAGCAGGACCATACTGACATCCTGACTTGACCGCGATATTTTAAAATGGAGGGCCAAATTCACAGTCAAGTAAAATCCAGACACCTCATTGATCGTGTGGAAAGGGTGAAAATCACGAATTTGTTTCTCCATTTGAAAAAGAAGGTGGGGTAAAGTAATTTTCAAGCGACTGTTACCGTCTGTTCTTATTTACGATAAACCATCGAAATTAACTCAGTTAAGATATTTTGATGACATTTTATAGAACGAGAGGGAAAATTTTGATTATAAATGAAAACAGATCAGATTTACATCAAAATTGCCGCTACGATTTTTTCTCGGAAAAAGGAGTAAGGCGACATTTCCCCTACCACTAAGAGATTATTCTCTGAAAAGGACGCGGCTCAATGACCAATAATGCGTTTGGATTTCACCGGACTGTGATTTTGGCCCTCCATTTTAAAATTTCGCGACTTGACCAGGGCATCCATCCATATCTCCACATCAACGAAAACATAATTTAGGGGAAACAATATCACAGTATTAGACTTGGCCAGCACTTCAGTCCAGATTTGACTACCATGGAGAACATATGGGGATCTTATATGTGTAAAATATGTGAAAATGGTAAGCAATATACATGTTAAAATGACTTAAAAACAGCAATATACAAAGCCTGGTATGAAATATCTCCTTCTGTAGTAACACAATGCTTTATTAATTTTATGGAACAACACGTATTTGATGTTAAAAGTGTCGTGGCAATACAATTTTATTTCAAATGTAAGATTTTAGTAACAAATATAAATGTAAAACCGAAAAAATATTACAATTGTCAATATTTTTGGGACAGCATATCGTTACATATTTTAATGAATGTTTTATAATTTCATGGCTGCCAACTACTACGCCTATTTACAGTCACATAAACATATTAGAAACAGAAATTTTAGTAAAGAATTAAGAATATGTACTGTAACGCATAACACTGAATATATTTGGTATACATTTTACAAAAACATTTTTGCGGTTCGAAACATGATTATAAGATTTAAATAGGCGTAGAAGTTGGCAGCTCTGTAATTTGAAACTTTTGATCATAATTTATACGTGTATATCAGTAAAATGTCTAATTTATTGCCTATCTCACGAATTTTAATTGTACCTTATTATTTTTTTATATTAACGCAAATTTTATTAATTGTCTAAACTTTTGGGACAGGGTGTATTAATTCCAAACTTGCAGTCGACAATAATATTATTTTAATAAAATTTTGTTTTTACAGTGAAAGCTTAAATTAAGGAGTTCTTAATTAATAAAAACATTTCGTGCAATTTCCAGTGCCAACCAATAACTTCTTATTTTAGGAACAGAATTTGCCTATGGCGGAAAGTGTTAAACTGTAGCTAGCAAGCATAAACTAATTCTTGTCTGAGTCATACCCCAAAATGATGATGATCATCATCATTAAGAACCGTATTCAATCACGCTAGATGTAGGTTTCTTTCAGATTTTCCATTGTATATTATTTGGTTCTTTGATAATCCAGTTACCATTAACCCCTTCGCTGCGGGAGCCCTTTGCGAAATTTTTAATGTTTTGTCCCCTGTTTTTAAAAACAGAAATCTGTGCCTTATTAAGGGTGTATTCGAAAAAACGCTTTTCCACCTTCAACAGCTCGAAATTTTCCGATACAATTTCAGACACATTTTTAAAAGTAGAAACATGTAACTTGCTGAGGGGATTTTTGAAGAGGTGTACACAGGGCCTGATTACTAACGGGGCACTCTCCCACCAGGAAAAAGAAATAGAGAATTTTTCCTTATTCATCACAGTAATTTTGAATGAAAAGGGCGTTTAAAGAAGACGAAAATTTCTATAAATTTTTTCTGGTGAGAGAGTGCCCCGTTAGTAATCAGGCTCTGGGCGTACAAAGTGCCATGTGATGTCATTTTACGCTCCATTCATTAGAATTTGATATATGAACAATTACCTTCTCAGTATGACCCCTTTTTCGTTCCCAGATCTCCCCCGTGGAAAAAATCGGCTCGAAATGCCGTTTTTGATTGCTTTTTTTGCAATATTTTCTGCATTTATCAAAGAATCGACAATCACGGCACCTTGTGTACTTTCCGAATAAGAGATTTTGAAAGTTTGGTGTATTTGAGAGCAAAAATGGATTAAAAAATATATCGGAAAATAAGCAGTTTGAATCGAAATAGACCCTTAAATCTAGAAAATGCTCCGATTTATAAGACAAATTTTACAGTAAAATTTTACTGATGGGAATAAACAAAGACTCCGAAGCCCATTTGCGGCATGTATACGCGTCGCTCGTTCCCACGGGGTTAACCACTTTTTGAATATACTGATATGAACAGTTTCGCCAATCCTCTGTTTTTACTTTCTTGTATCTTCATCAGAAGAAAGCATTGAAATATATATATTTTTTCGCAGATTTACACGTGTTAGGGGTCCGAGATCCCATCAAAATATGTTTATGCGAAATGTCTATCTGTCCTTCCAAGTGTTCATATATCCGAGTGTTCGTAAACAGGGTAGCAAGTGGTCAGGGAAAACACAGTAAAAAATGCCATGTAGTAATATTTTGTTAACACCAGAACCTCGGGAAAATTCATTCAAATTTTATAAAAATATTTTTCGCCGGAATTTTTTTTTTAAAATTGATTAAATTACTTATTGATAATATTCTTGCCCAGCATATATTTAGGTTTTTTTAATTAAGAATTTGTTGGAATCGACGTGGCTCCATATGAAACGGGTCAAAATGACCCGTCGCCGCGGTTCTAGTGTTAAAGAGACATTCGCTGTATTTTCTATAAGAAACATTAGTAGTTTCCTCTTTTTTGACTGTGTTTTCGCATGACCACTCGCCATTCTAGTATGTATGTATCTCCTCTTTCTGCCTTCGAAAAAAAATATTTTGTTTAACAAAGCTTATTGTTTATATTTTTGACTAAAGTTAGGAAGTTTTCTAAGTAGTTGATTACTTTTATTTTTAAATAAGTACTTAAAATCATAAATCTTAATAAACTTTAGTTAAAATAAACATCAGATCAAATTAATAAATCAGATATAAAACAATAATGCATAAAACATCAAATTTTTAAATCAGATACAAAACAATAATGCAAAAATCAAATCAAATTATTAAATCCGATATACAACAATAATGCATAAATCAGATCAAATTATTAAATCAGATATAAAACAATAATGCATAAATCAGATTGAATAATTATAATATAAGATAAATTCAACTTAATGTCAAAATAAAATAACATTTAACCACTTAACCCCTTGAAGGGCACCGGTATATGTTATATACCACTTAATTTTAATTCCCAAATGCCGCATTGACACCAAAATTTAAGAATCAACTTTTGTTTCATAAGATATACTCGAAGAAAAGCTTTTACTTTGTTTCATATAAAATTGTTTATAAATACCTGTGTCAATCAATCATTTTAACATTTTAGTAGAGGAAGTGCTTTGCCCCTCAAGGGGTTAAATGATCAATGTTTATGAAAAAAAACTTTCAAATAATGCCTGTTTTTTCATGTCTTTTATCGCCAGCTTTTCAAAACAGACATTTTTGCCTAATTTAATCAGAAAAATGCTCTGATTAAGTAATGCAAAATTTACAGTAAAAATTTACTGGTGAAAATAATAAATCATGATTGGAATATGGATGTCCATATGTGGTACGGGCATATCATGATTGGCAAGAGCACGCTGCACGTATGACATACGAGCGAATGAAGTAAGCGGTTAAATCTTAATTAACTTTTCTGTAAACTGACATTTATAACCACTTAACTAATCAATATTTTAAAAAAAAGTTTCAAATACAGTAGAACCCCGATAATTCGGATTAACTGGGACTAGACCCAATCCGGATTATCCGGAGGATAAAAAAAATGGAATAAAATAAAACTAAATAAAACTAAATTCTACTTACAGAAATCACCTTTATATTAAACTTATTGAATAATTAAAGACAGTAAAAATGTTTACTTTGCTTAATTCTTCCGAAAAGATTTCAGAAAAGATTTCAGAAAAGATTTCAGAATTTTTTTTAAATTCAGAATACGATGATGAAACAAATTAATGTTATGGAAATTAGCCAATCGCTTCTCAAACTTGAAAAAAAAAATTGACCAAACAGATCCGGATTATCCGGATTAACGGGGTCCGAATTTACGGGGTTCTACTGTAATGTCGATTTTTTCTCATGTTTTTTTACAGAATTTTTAATCTGTTATCACAGGATTTACAAAGGAGATATTTTTAACTAACCGAATTAGAAAACTGCTGGAATTAAACACAAAATTTACAATAAAATTTTACTGGTGTGAGTAGTAGATTTTGATTGGAGTACCGATGCTTATACGTGGTACGGTCAAATCATGATTGGCAAAACACGTTGCTCGTTAGACGTAATAGAAAAACAGGGAAGCGTTTAAACCGACATCATAAATACTTATTAATATACAATTTCGAATTGAGTGTTTTTAGTGCTCTTCTTTTAGAATTTTAAATCCAGGGAGTCTCCTACTAACCTCTGTTATCCCCATCATGTGTGTCGAAGATGCTGAAATAATTCTTCTGTAGTTAAATAAAAGAAGTTAACCCTTTTCCGGCACTGGCAAAATCGGTTAGTAAAATGTGAAATTATCGACTGACACCGGAATTTTCAAACGAATACCTTAGATATTTTGGAACCCCTAATTTAAGTTATTTTAAGAGCAAAATTTTACTACAATGTTATTGGTGCCGTTTTCAAGTTTGGAATTAAAATTAGGTATCCAGAACCAGACACAGTGTGCCGGAAAGGTTTAAATGAATGAGTTAAATGTTAGTAATATATGTACGTATCGTGTTTTAACCTTTTGCAGCACAGGCCAAATTCACTGCTTAAGAGTTGAAAATTATGAATGACACCGAAATTTGAAAACAACTTTATTTAAAAATAACAAAAAGGGCTATATTTCACTCATTTAATACGCAATAATTTTTTAACCAAAATTTCGGTACCAATGTGGCGTTTGGGAATTGAAATTAAGTGGTTTCATAGATATACCACCGCGCCGCAAGGAGTTAACCCGCGAGTAGTCGCGACTTTTTTCATAACGTCATTAGTCGCGCTCGGTCTTTTCGCCGCTGGCCCCACGCATACCAAATTTGTAAAATAAAAAATATTTTTCACCTATTATACAAAATAACATTACAACGAAAATATAAATTTGCAGTTTTCTTAAATTATGCATTTTATTCATGAGATCTGGAGTGATTGGAAATAGTAAAAATGAACTGACATTAGTGATTTTGACGTAGACTTTTTCGCCAATTTCAACTTTGTTTCTAAAAATGTACCTGAAAGAAAAACAGAGGTGTCCTGTTACTTCACTAAGGTGGTCGAGAAACCTTCAAAGTCAGCTACATGGTAAATCTCCATTGTATTTGTAATATGTTACAAGTTAGGGGAAGATAAGTTATACGGGCGGCGAAAAGACCGACACGCGACTACTGACGGGTTAATAAACATTCACCTCGACAATCTAGTTTTCTGAAACATGTGTATACATATTGGATTGTCTTGATTGCCAGAAAATATATTTAGAAACTAGAAAAGAAGTTAACACTAGAAGAACCGCAAAGGTTCATTTTGACTTTGGCCCTTACCAAATGGTAATTATCACATATATTTGAATTCAAACCAGTAATTTCTATAAAAAATAAATTAACAAGATATAAAAAGGAGGGCAGGAAAATGAAGAAAATAAATAAGTTAATCAGTTTAAAATAAAAATTCTGGTGTGAATTTTTTAATGAAATTTCAGTAAAATGTCCCGCCTTTCTAGCGTTAATGTTTCGCAAAGAATTTATAAATGATAGAGTTTAGTAAATAAAAATGGAAGACCCTATCAGTTTGAGCATCGCAAAGTAATCTAAATAATCTTTCAGTATGAAACCAATTTACTTCGTTTAAGATCGTATGCTTGTACCAAAACAATGAAAGTCATAAAAAAGAAGAAGAAATTTAAATTGCAGGAAATATTTACCGAAATCCGGAACATACACAATTAGAGCGTTACATCGTAAAAGAATTTGAAGAAAAAAATTGCTTTACTCCGTAAAAGGTTTCTTATACATATTGATAGAAAAATAACGAAAATGGAGGGTGTAATCGACCAGGATAGCATTTTAAGAGGTGGTGGATGTACAGATGCGATCGTGTTATTTAATAGCTCTTGCTGTTTGGTTTTTATATAAAAAACGTTGTTTGATTTATTATATAAAAAACTCTTACTTTTTAGAAAGCATTTGAGAGTTAGGATAGGCGGTGTAAATGTTAACCCTTCACTGCAAAAATGTTGTATTTCTATTATTATTATTATTTTATCTGTGTATCGTTCTAAAACATAGTAAAAAGAAATTAAATTTCAATGTTTTGCCTAAAATTTGATTGTATATGATGTATTACATAAATTTATTTAAGATTTTTAAGTATTGTAATGTATTGCAAATATGACACATAGTTCAAGTGAAAGTTTAAATTAAAATGGCAAAGAGGATTAACCTTTGCTTAAGATCGTATGCTTCTACATTAACAATAAAAGTTATAAGAAAGGCAGAAACGTTTTTAATCACAGAATATTTTCCCCCAAACTGGAAACACACACAATTTGAGCGTTTCAACGTAAAAGAATTTGAAATAAAGTATTACTGTTCTCCGGAAATGATCTGGTGTCTTACGTACGTTGTACGAAAAACAGAGAAAATGGAGGATGTAATCGACCAGGATAACTTTTTTAACCCCTTGCCGCGCGGTGATTTCATAGATGTACCACTTAATTTTAATTCCGAAACGCCACATTGGCACCGGAATTTTGTTACAAAAAATAACGATTTATTGAATGCGTGAAATAAAGTGTTTTCTTATTTACAAATAAAGTTGTTTTCAAATTCTAGTGTCGTCAGTCATTAATTTCAACACTTAACTCTTTGCGGGGCAGGGCAAATTCATTGCTGAAGTATTGAAATTAATGACTGACACCGGAATTTGGAAACAACTTTATTTTTAAATAAAAAAACGCTATACTTCACGCATTCAATAAACCGTAATTTTCTTTAACAAAATTCCGGTGCGAATGGGGCGTTTGGGATTTAAAATTATGTGGTAAATCTATGAAACCATCGCCCCTCAAGGGGCTAAGCAATGAATTTGTCCTGCGCTGCAAAGGGTTAAGGGGTGGTGGGTGTACAGTTACGTTATTTTATTGCTCTTGCTGTTTGTTCTTTATATAAAAGCTTTGTTTGATTTATTATACGAAAAAGTTCTTACTATTTATCAGGCATTTGAGAGTAAGGAGAAGCAATGTATGTGTTACCCTTTAACAGCACAAAATTTTCTATTTCCATGGTTTTTTTTAAATCTATATATCATTCTAATAATGTAAAAATAGTTAAAAACATTAAATTTAAAATTTTTGGTTAAAATTTGTTATTGCTTGCCATATGTGACAATTCAGGATCTTCAAATACTGTATTTCTATATTTTACAACTAAATGAGCTTAAATTAAATAATTTTATTTGTATAACAATCAAAAACTTTTTTTATATTAATATTTTTAAGTATTCAGAAAAATAAAGAAAATAAATCTTTTTCTATTAACTTGATCGAAATTTTTTCATTTCCATTGATCAAATTCTAATAGCAGTTACTTGACATACGCAAAATATGTGTTATTCTATTTTTTGGATTGTTCTTTGTGAGTTACAGTGATCATAATAGCCAAATTCATGGCTCACAATGAAAATTATAGTGTTTTTATGTACATGCCAGATATGTCACGTAGTGCAGTGGAGAGTTAAATTAACATGACAATTAGGATACACTGATGTAATCTTTGGCGTGTGAACTTTATGACAACTGTAGAATAAGTTTCATTAACCCCTTGCGGGGCGGTGGTTTCGTAAATATACCACTTAATTTTAATTCCCAAACGCCACATTCGCATCGGAATTTTGTTAAAGAAAATTACGGTTTATTGAATGCGTGAAATATAGCGTTTTCTTATTTACAAATAAAGTTGTTTTCAAATTCCGGTGTCAATCATTAATTTGGATACTTAAGCAATTAATTTGTTCTGCCCCGCAAAGGGTTAAGTGAATTAGCGTGCTTACAACTCCGTTTTGGAGAGTGAATTTCTACGAAATTTCTCAATATTACTTTGGCACGAGTATTTTGAAAACAAAAAATTCACTTTACAATATACTACACGAAAAAAATATATTAATCTATTTTCAAACAAATTTGGTCAAATATTTCGATGCGATTGTGACATTTGGGGATTAAATTAGCCCCTTGGGGACGAGCGAAACGTATCCGTGCCGCAAAAAGGCTTAAGATACGTTGTTTATTCCTACCACTAAAGTTTTACTGAAAAATTGCCCTATTTATTCGGCACATTTTCTCGATTTAACAAGACACAAATTTCTGTTTTTAAAAACCGGTCATAAAACATTAAAAATTTCGTAAAAGGCTCTCGTCGCGAAGGTGTTAAAGTGAGAATAATGTTAATCGCCGGAGCTCAAAGGATTGAGGATTTTTTTAAGACCACAATTTTGATCGGTAAAAAATTTTGAATATTTTTTATTCGTTTAATGCTTTCTGGAGCAAAATGCTTATGTTCTTAAAATATTGAAAATACTGAAAAGCACCAAGATTGGCGGAAAAAAAATATTTGAAAATGTCACATAATTTTTATTCCAAAACTGGCAAGTGGCACCAATGATATTTTAGTATAATTTTACTCTTCAAATAAAAATGTACAAAAAAAAAAAAAAAAAAAAAAAGGATTTTGTAATATGTAAGAAATCTGTTAGAATTTTCAAGTGTCAGTCAATTATTTATCATTTTGCGAAGAGAAATCTTCTGCCTCTGAAAGGATTAAAGCAGCTGTCATAATACACTTTGAGATAAAATAAAAAAAAGAAGATAATAATTTACATTCGTGTAGGAATTTAAACGGCATTTTTATTTCCTGGAATTTATTTCAAGCGTAGGTTTTCTACCATATCGTTTTATAAAGTTTTGTGTACCGTAATTTCTCTTAGATAAACCGCAACTCAAACAATTCTGTTTCGTCTCAGAAAATTCATTCAGTAATTCAAGAATAATAAATATCATAGTGTTGTATTTTATTTTTTTTTATTTCTGGGTCGAAACAGGTTGAGCTAAGGGTTACATAAGGGTGATTAACCCTTTGCTTACGGGGTTGGGATATATGTCGTCCCAGAGAAGATTGCTTTATTATATTCGCACCACTTTTTTCAACTAATAAGTGCCATACACTTGCACCAGAAAATTTTCAAGACAAATCTATGACAAACATTTGTTTTCGTAAATTGTGGTACGAATGAATGTATAAAAATCGCCATTTCTGTCCCGTAATCAAAAGGTTAAGGTAATTTTTAGTTCTAAAAATCACACAGTTTGTATTAAGGAAAAGGTAATTCTCTTAAAATTTTCTTTTATGAATTTCGAATTTTTGAATAGCAAATCTGATAGATTTAATGTTAACGATAATTTGTTTAACATTTAAAATTGCGTGAGTACGTCGTCATTAGTTCTAGTAAAAAACAGTAATATAACAGAAAAGTCAGGTAAGATTGACTTACCTTCATTTTGTTTTCATCTCAGGGCAGGCCGTCGCTAGATTGGCATTGTTGTATCCGCATGGTGTATCCGCTTGCGATCACGTAAAGTTATGAAGACACAAAAAAACACTGGACAATTTAGAAAAAAGGACTATTGTATTAAACTAGATTAAATATTTACGGAGCTCTCATAAAAGCTCCTTTCTCTGCTGTTACATATTTTTATCTGCGAAATATACAAGAAAAATTATTATTTTACATCGAAAATGAAAATTTATGACATATTAGTTTATATAATGTAAAAGTTAATTTAATGTCTATTAAAACAAAATAAGTTCTTCATAATAATGTTCTTGACAGTTAATCATCCCTTATGTATAATAAATCAGGTTGATGATTTGCAGATTACACTTTTTATAAACATCCGAAGGTTTATTTTGCGTATGGTGTTATTACTTTCATTTTCGATAATAAGAGAAAATTGTTCTTGCAAAAAGTCATTTCCTGATTGCTGTTTAAATTATATGATGATGGATGAAATCAATTTAAAGGCTTTGTTTATTGTTTTCTAAATCCTTCATATAGAGTTTACACTATAATGTTTTTAACATTTAATAATACTGTCCGAAATGCTCAACCACTAGAATATGCATATAAATAAAAAGAACTGTCTTGGATTATAGGTAATACCTTTCGAAATTCAGTAACATTAGTGTTTTATTCGGAAGAGATTAGAAGAAAGAAAAGTTTTTCTTCATAAATGATTCGGAATCTCACATAGATTTAACCCTTTCAGGGGCAAGGTACATGTCTTCACAAAATGTTGAAATAATTCATTGACACCAGTATTCACAAGAAAATTTATTTGTAAACTAGTAAAAGTGTATTTTCGCTCATTTAATAAAGGTGAAATTCTCTTTAAAAAATTCGGGTGCCATTGTGATATTCAGGAATTAAAATTAGGTGATGCCGTGGTGGCATCACCGCCCTTCAAGGGGTTAAGAGAAATCGAATGTTAGCGATGGAATTGATCAGATATATTGTTGATAAGATGATAAGAGGGTGTAGAGCGTAGAGAAGTGTTCCTGCCATTCATTTGCTTGGATACTTGCTTTCGATATTAGAAGGGTTGTTTGATTTATTGTGTAAGTAAAATCCCCTTGCTTTGTTACCAGTATTTGAGTGGCAATCAAATAGAAGGAAATGTTAAATGAAAATAACAAGTCTGTTTGATTTTTCAGTCTAATGGTTTTCGTTTAAGAATTTTTTTTTAGCGCATCCATCAGTATCCATTTTAACCCTTTAACGTTCATTGGTTTCGCCAAGAAACCACAAAATTTTAATTCCGATATACAACACTGACACCGGTATTTTTATCTATATCCCTTTTATTATGTATGTGAAAAATCACGTTTTCTTATTTAGAAATATCTTTGTTCTTAATTACCGGTGTCATTCATTTATTTCGACATCTTAGCAATGAAAATGCTTTGATCGTTAAAGGGTTAAGAGGCGGTGGCTAGAGGTGGGGTTGCCAGTTTGGACTTCACATTCAATTTAAAATCTTTGAATTACATCAAAAATTTTGAGAGAAAAAATTTCACTTTATGTTTGAAACATCTGTCGTTAAATAAAAAAAACAATACAATACAATGTTTCTGGTGGAAAAGTAAAATTTCAGAACTAAAACATAGCGTAGAGAAGTGTTCCTGCCATTCATTTGCTTTAGTATTTTCTTTCGATATTAGAAGGGTTGTTTGATTTATTACATAAGGAAAATCTCCTCGTTTTGTTACCAGTATTCGAGTGCCAATCAAATAGAAAGAGAAGTTTGATGAAAATGTCAAGTCTGTTTGATTTTTCGCTCTAACGTCTTTCATTTAAGAATTTCTATCAAGTGAATCTATCGGTACCAAGTTTAAAACAACTGTATTTATAATTTTAGCTTTCATAGTTAACTTAATTTAGAACATTTTATTCATTACTTCAGGCCTGTCCAACCTTTTGCTAAGCAGGGGCGCATCTCAACTCTCACTGAGCAACGAGGGGCGCCATTATGAACATGATTCAAAACATGCAAAAAAATTATCACACAATTTTAGGACCAAACACATATGCAAATGCATCTAGGAGGAGAAGACATAAGAATCCTACGAATCTAAAGCTACATGAAAAAAAATTAATTAAAAAATAAAAAAAACTTTTAGATAGTAGTAAATTTCGAATCATATACATTCTTATGTGAGAGGCTTCAAAGAGAGAAGAGCTTGGAAAGAGCTAGAAACTTAAACCTCGCTTATAATTAAAATAAAAGGATATTCCAGGCACATTGTTGGGTTTTCTTTTAAAACGATAAAGTTTTCCTTGATTTATTTTAGAGACGCAAATTTGTCAGTATGAAAAGTACAGAAACAAAGAAAGGCATAATATAGTGGCCAATCCATGGGTAGTTACAAAGAGATAGCATGAAAATGAAAGAGCATTAACTGATGGAATTCATTTCGAACGATATTATAGAATTTTTAAAAAACAGAATGGATGAAATTGCCTAACATTTCAGTGGTCTGAGGGGAAAATGGCACAATTTTTCCCATCTTATAAAACAATAGGCCGTTGAATCAATATCAACAATAATAATAAAGTCGTTGAACTTCCATGCATGATGGTAGGGTGCTTATTTTTTTACGTTTTACCTCTTTATATATTTAAAACTTATTGCCAATTTTTATCAATTCTCATCGTCATAATTTCGTAAAATGCTTTATAAGGAATAACTATGAAATAAAGAAGAAACGCAATAACACTGTAAAGTACGTTTTCCTTTTTGAAGTGTGAAATACACTTACACTTTAAAAGTATTTTAAGAAAATATTAAGGGTTTTAAACAAAGTATCCTTTAAAATAGAATCTTATTTTTAAAAAATGCAAACAGAAAAACTTCAAATGGGCGCCAAGAAAAGCCTCAAAGGGCGCCATGGCGCCCGCGGGCGCCGCGTTGGACAGCCCTGCATTACTTTTTGGCATTTCAAATCTTTTATTGCTGCTGTTTTACAATCCATTGTTCCGTTTTCGGCAGCTTTTTTGGCACAACATTAACTGCGATGTTGTTGTAATTCTTATAAAGTTGTAACAGTTCAAATTAGGCAACTGATAACCTGCAGACTGTTCACTATCAGTCAATTATGTATATATATTTAAAATTTTAAATTTTGTTGTCATATATTTTAATATTTTTTCACATTATTATTATTGATTAAATTATAATTTTAATGCTGAAGATGTTTTAATTCTAAATTAAGCCAGTTTAACCCTTTTCGGCACGGGCAAAAACTGTAACAAAATGAGAAATTTTCGACTGGCACCGGAATTCACAAACGAATTACTTAGATTCTTTGAAATCCTTAATTTAAGCTTTTATTATAAAAGCAAAATTTTAGTAAAATATTACTGGTGCCGTTTACAAGTTTGGAATTAAAATTAGGTATCCCAGACCGGGCACAGTGTGCCGGAAAGGGTTAATAGGACTTTTTTTTGAAGATATTAGTGCTGTGCAAAATGCGGAGACTTACCAACTCTGTATATATATATATATATATATATATATATATATATAACCATTAATTGTATGAAATATATGAACCATTGAATTTAATACCTTATACCAAATTGAACATGCAGGGAAAAAATAAATAATTAAAATGAATACAAATGGAATTTGTAGAACGAAAGCAGAATCTTCAGGCTCCAAATACTTTGGAACTACAAATAATGTGTGTTGTTTCATCTTCGTATTTGCAGTGAAAAAGTACACATATACCTATATACATATACAGAGCTGCCAACTTCTACGCCTATTTAAATCACATAAACACGTTTGGAACCACAAAATAGTTTTAGTAAAATGCATGCCAAATATATTCAATGTCATGTATTACACTCCATATTGTTAATTATCTGCTAAAATTTCTGCTTCTGATATATTTATTCGTCTTTAAATAGGCGTAGTAGTTGGCAGCTATGCATATATATATAAAGAACTGTCTTGAATTTATAGGTAATACCTTCCGAAACTCGGTAACATTAGAGAGTTTTATTCCGGAGGGACTAGAAGAAAGAAAAGCCTTCCTTCATAAATGATTCGGAATCTTACATAGATTTCCAAGAAAACGAATGTTAGGGATAGAATCGACCAGGATGTATTTCTAATAAGATAATGAGAGGGTGTACAGAGTAGAAAAGTGTTCCTGACACTCATTTGCTTTGCTACTTCCTTTCGATATTAGAAGGGTTGTTTGGTTTATTATTATAAGTAAAATCTCCTCTTTTTGTTACCAGTATTTGAGTATCAAATATAAGGAGATGTTAAAGGAAGATACGAAGTCTGTACTATTATCCCGTTTAACCCTTTAACGATCAAAGCATTTTCATTGCTAAGATGTCGAAATAAATAAATGACACCGGTAATTAAGAACAAATATATTTCTAAATAAGAAAACGTGATTTTTAACATACATAATAAAAGGGATATTTTTAGATAAAAATACCGGTGTCAGTGTTGCGTATCGGAATTAAAATTTTGTGGTTTCGTGGCGAAACCAATGAACGTTAAAGGGTTAATGACTTTCATTTAACTTCTTGGCGACGAGAGCCTTTTACGAAGTTTTTAATGTATTGTCATCGGTCATTAAAAACAGAAATTTCTGACTTATTAAATCGAGAATATGCTCCGATTAAATAAGGCAAATTTAATCGGAGCAGTAAAATTTTACTGGTAGGGATAAACAAGGATTCTCAATCATTTTTGCGACACGTGTACGTGTCGCTCATCCCCAAGGGGTTAAGAATATTTGTTTAGCGTACCCATCAGTATCGAGTTTAACCATTTCAAGGGCGGAGGCTATAGGCTGGGTTACCAAATTGGGCTCCACTTTCAATTTAAAAATTTCGAATGCACATAATAAATTTTAAAAGAAAAATTATCATTTTATGTATCAGAAAACATCTGCCATTAAAAAAAGAAAACAATACAATACAGAGTTTTTGGTGAAAATGTAAAATTTCTGAACTAAAAAAGAGGGTAAATTTGGCATATCTGGCTAGAGGGAATAGTCACCTACTTTTAATTCCGAAAATGACAAATGACCCCAATGAAAATTGAATAAAATTCCCCTTGCGCAATAAATATGCAAGATAATAGATTTTTATTTTATATGCAATTCGTTTGAATATTCTGATGTGAATCCAATATTTCACCATTTTACGAAAGGAATTCTTCTGACCCTGAATGGGTTAAAAAAGTTGTATTTAGCTTTCTTAGGTAGTTTAATTTAGAATAGTTACTCATAGATAATTGAATTACCTTCTTTGATTTGTTTATATTTTATTTCATACTTTTGGTGTTTCAACCCTGTTATTGTGAGAATTTATAGTCATTTTAGTAAGCGAGATTTAGCTCAACATGGCCTCCATTGCTGCTGTTACTCCTAAATAACTGTAACTTGCACAAGAAATTACGTTAACCCTTTCCGGCACACTGTGCCCGGTCTGGGATACCTAATTTTAATTCGAGACTTGCAAACGGCACCAGTAATATTTTAGTAAAATTTTGCCTTTACAATAAAAGCATAAATTAAGGAATTCAAAATATGTAAAAAATTCGTTTGTGAATTCCGGTGTCAGTCGATAATTTCTCATTTTAGTACAAATTTTGCCCGTGCCGGAAAGGGTTAATTTTTGATTTTAATACTTTTTTTCATTACTATTATCATTATTTTAAATTGTGATTTGAACCAATGATATTTATATATGTGCGCGTGTATGTGTGTGTGTTAGTAAAAAAATTATTCAATTCTATGTATAATGTCATACACTTTTCGATGCTATAGAGATGAAATACGGATAAATAGACTGACTTTGTATAAAGGTTTTTTTTCGGGATCTCTGTCACCTAAAATGCATAAATCCGAAAGTCTAAAAGGATTTCGATTACAATACTTTTTTACAGAAAGAAGAATTCAATAAAGAGAAATAGAATTGAAAAAATTATTTCATATCTTGTTTACATCATTTTTGATAGATGTCCTTGAAATGGAAATAGAATTAATTCTTCTCTAAAATTAAATAAATTCAGTCCATTTCGTAAGAGACCCTTCGCTTATCGAACGAAAACATTGGAATCGCACAGAATTCGAGAATATAACAAACAAACTGATAGATGATCTAAAAATAAATGATCGCCAGATGCTTTCGATATTCCTTATAAGCCTTTCTGAAAATATCTCCTAACTAAATCCTATATAGCACCGTCATATATTTTAGTGAGATAAATTTATTCGGTGAATACATTACATTTAAATTTTTATCGTGTTAACCCTTTGCGGAGGAATGCAAACTCATTGCATAAGTATTTAAATTAATGACTGACACCGGAATTCGAAAACAACCTTATTTGTAAATATAAAAAAGCTTTATTTTACACGTTCAATAAACCATTATTTTCTTTACCAAAATTCCGGTGCCATTGTGGCGTTTGGGAATTAAAATTAAGTGGTTTCATAGGTATACTACCGCGCCGCAAAAATTTAACCATTAAATGCATAGGATAGAACGCGTTCGAAAAAATGCGCAACTCATAGAATCAGAATTCATACCAGAAAAATCTAGATAGTAAATTTTTTTTACTTAATTACGAATGGCCTGTCATTCAGTAGAGTGAAAATTGCTCTTTTAAATTTCTGGTGAGACTACGGAATATGTGAATAAAACCCCCAATAAATCGGGAACACTTATGGTATCGAAAATGATACAATATGCATTTAAGGGTTAACCTATAAGTTTTGGTTTTATCGAATATTTGATGTTTATCCATAGAGGCACATATAAAAAAATAATTTCGGAGAATTTCAATTATGTTAACTTATTAGATTTTGAAAATTGAACAGTTGTTAAAACTGTCTATAAGCTTTACGTTTCGAAATTATTTTTATTATATATGTGTGTATAAAAGCAGTGGTGTAAGAATTTAGGCGACAACAGACAGTTTAAGACTACTAAATTTGATTAGTTTTCCTCGGTTAAATTTCATTAACATTCTAACAAGGAATTTAGACGAAATATTAAACGACAAATAACTAATAAAGTTTAGTGGTGGGTGATTGCCTGCTGGCGCTAAAATTTTAACATTCCTGCATAAAAGAATGTCATAAGGTTTATTTTTGGATTACCTAATTTTAATTCCTAAATGCCACATTGACACCAGAATATTGAAAGGGAAATTTTCTCTTAATCAAAAATCCGAATCAAAGCTTTTGATTATTCAGGTATGAGACTTCCGCTTTTTTGCACACCAGTAAAATTTTAGAGAAAATGCTATTTTTTGAAATCGGAACAATGTTGTGATTTAAGAGAACAACATTTTCTCTAAAATTATACTGGTGGCCAAAAAAGCGGAAATCACATCCCTAATTATTAAAAAAATTATTTGTTTTTAAATTCCGGTGTCACTTACTGTTTTCGGCTTTTTACGAATAGAAATACCTTGCCCCTGAAAGGGTTAATAGTATCAACTAAAATGTTGTAGATGTTTGGTTCAAGTTTACAAATAGAGAGTCACACAAATAGTTTTATGTACGCGCATGCGTAAGGACTGATTTTGTATTGACTCGCTTGCAGAACAACATACGCGCTCCTTGGTTTAAAGCATTATTGCTGTGCTGAAGATTTGAAACCCGTTAGGGTCATGGAATTTTCAATAAAGCTTTATAAAAGATTGTATCTACATTCCGCTGCTACTTAAGTTGAGTCACAGAATTGAAGACGCTATTGATTCCATGACTCCTGACTTGTTAACCTGACTGTGAGAAAAATTGGATTTTAGTTGGATTTGTGTAACTTATCTAAAAGTGCATCTCTTGAACATTTGTAAGAAAATCGAGATTAATTTACTCTCGATTCAATGCATAATTGATTTTAAGTACAGTCGACTCTCGTTAATTCGAACTCGTCGGGACCAGAAGAAATGTTCGAATTATCCGAAGTTCGAATTAAGGAAAACATGCTTAATATGGTACTATTACAAAGGAATTAATGTTATAGCGTTTTTTAAACTTATTTCATCTGTTATCATTAGAACATGACTTACTATTAAATTAGAATGTATAAATACATAAACTAATTAAAAGATTAGAAACAAGCACGATGGAAGAAAATTTAAAGCGTCACTGATAGAAAGACGCTGCTCTAAGAAAGTGGATATAAAATGCATTGTATTTTATGGATAGTCGTTCGGAGCAATTTTCACAACAATCAATGTAAAAAAGTGATTCAAATTATGTGAAATCCGTGAGAAATAAAAGAAAAATGAAAAATCGGAATTCTCGTTAGTTCGAATTAAACGAAGTCAAGAGAAAATGGGTTCGAATTAATGAAATTTTTTAAGTTATTCTGCCATTGAAAATTTCGGGACTTTATGTTTAGTTCGAATTAAGCGAAGATTCGAATTATCCGATTTCGAATTAACAAGAGTCGACTGTAGTTAAAATTAACCCTTTCCGGCACTCTGTGCCCAGTCCGGGATACCTAATTTTAAGTCCAAATTTGCAAGCGGCACCAAATATCTTTTACTAAAATTTTGCTTTTACAATGAAAGCTTAAATTAAGAGATTCATAATATCTAAAAAATTCGCTTGTGAATTCCGGTGACAGTCGATAATTTCTCATTTTACTAACAGAATTTGCCCGTACTGGAAGGGGTTAAACAGTTTTAATATAACACTAAACTGTATGTTTATTCTATGGGCACTCTGATTTAAGAATAAATGATCTGTTTAAGAATAACAATAAAGAAATCATAGTTAGCAACATTATGTTTTTGAACTTAGTCCTATCATTATTTTTAACATTAAAATCTTATAAAGGTTTTTGAAATTGTTATTAGTAACAATGTGTTTTTTGCTTTACTTCAATCATTTATTACTTACCCATCATTCGTAGTATAGGGTAAGTCTTGCAATCGTTTTGAAAATCGAAAAAATGTTTTTGACGGATTTACACATTTTAGATAGTGGAGATTCCGAAAAACATATTTTTAGAAAAAAAAACTTTGCCGTCCGTCTGTCTGTCTGACTGTAAATGCTCTATCTCCCGAACAAATTGAGATAGAGACTTAGAAATTTGTATGTAGTTAGTATGTAAGAATGGGACGAACCCTATTTAATATCAGCAACCTCGATTACCCGGAACTATTTTTTTTTTTACTTTCGAAAAATTCGTTCTGATGAAAGGTATATAAAAATTTTCGAATTTTTTTGTTCTAAGGAATGGACGTAAAAGGCTATAAAATAACACACATTTTGCATATAGAACGAAGTCGATCGGATAATTAGTTGCCGAGATATTTGTAATCTTGTTTTCCACATTCTTCGATTTTTCATTACCCTGTGTTTCATTCAAATTTCAATTCAGAAGTATATTTTAATTGGAAATGAGACGCTTAATCCGACGCAGTTAATTGTTAGTTAATAGAATTATTATTTTTGGAGTTATAAGGATGTTTCTTTTACGCAGTTCAGTACTACTTGAGTAGTTTGGCGTTTTATATAATTTGTCGAAATTGGTACACCAGCAGTTCTTTAAAATAAAGCATTACTATGTATATTAACAATATTTAAATTTTGTTTATGAATTGCAATGCATTGTATAAATAGTTTTCATATGTTTTATTTTCATATATATATCCATGATGGGTAAGTATTACGGTGGCCCCCAACGACTAGTTTTTAAACATAAAAATCTTAAGACGATTTTTTAAATTATTTTTTGTAACAGTATTTATACAGAATTATGGCTTTGCCCCAACCATTATTTTTAAAAATAAAAATCTTAGGAAGATTTTTAAATTATTAGTTGCATAGCTGCCAACTTTTACGCATTTTTTCTACCACAAAAATTTAATAGTAAATATTGTCTTATTTAATCGACAAAATCTTATCATTTAACATATGAGAAATTTCTTTACAATTTTAGTGGTAGGAAAAACGCGTAAAAGTTAGCAGCTATGTATTTGTAATATTATATTTTTGGTTTTACTCCAATCATATTTTTAAACATAAAAATCGTAAAAATTTTTGAAAATTATTATTTGTAATAGAATGTTTTTGGCCATTGTTTTTAAACATAAAAATCTTAGATTTTTTTTTAAATCGTTATTTGTAACAAAATATTTATGGCTTGACTCCAACTGCTACTTTTAAAAATAAAAATGTTAGAAATATTTTTAAATTATTATTTGTAGTAGTATGTTTTTCACTGAACACAAACCATTATATTTAAACATAAAAATCTTAGGAAGATTTTCAAATTATTACTTGTAACCGTACGAGTTTGACTTTACTCCAACTATTATTTTTAAACATAAAAATTTTAAAAAAGATTTTGTAAATTATTATCTGTAATAGTATGTTTTTGGCTTTACCCTAACCATTATTTTTTAACATAAAAATGTTAGAATTTTTTTTTAAATTATTATTTATAATAGTATGTTTTTAACGGAACTCAAACCATTATATTTAAACATGAAAATCTTAGGAAGATTTATAAAATTATTATTTGTAAAAGTATGTGTTTGACTTTACTTCAAACATTATTTTTAAAAATAAAAAACTTAGGAAGATTTTTTTTTATTATTATTTGTCATAATCAGGGGTGCAAAAATCTAGGCGCCAGAGGGTAGTCTTTCACCACTAAAATTTTAAAGTTTCTTTCGCTCAAAATTTAATAGAATTCTAGCAGGAATTTTACACGAAATATTAGACGAAGAAAAACGAAATAAATTTTGTGGTGAGAAACTGCCTACTGGCGCCTAGATTTTTGCACCCCTGGTCTTAATAGTAAAAGACATATATAAAGAGAAATGGATATAAAGAAATATATCAGTTCTTGTTTACATCATTCTTGACAGGTGGCCTTGAAAAAGCAAAGGAATTCTTCTCCAAAAATAAATAAATTTTGTACCGTTCGAAGAAATCCCTCGCTTATCATACAAAAAATATTGGAATCGTCTGGAATTTGTGAAAATAACAAACAAATCGAGAGAAGATCAGAAAATGAAATGATCGTCAGATGCTTCCGAAATCTGCTATAATCCTTTCTCAAAATATCGCCTTAACTAAATCCCTTAAAGTACCCTCATAAATTTCAATGAGATAAATTTGATGAAAGTATCACATTTAAATTTTTATCGCGTAAATCTTCAAGTGTTTATTTTACTTTATGTTTGATGTTTATCGACTGAGGTGCAATGGTACATAAACTGATTATTTTTCTGAATTTAAAACATGTTTCTTCATTAGTTTTTGAAAATTATTCAGTTGTTTAATACTATACATAAGCTTTATATTAAACAACTTAAATAAAGTAATTAGTATCATATTTATCGTTATACTCCAACAAATCGTATCACGCTTTAAAATTGCTTTTATTCTATTTTTCTGATAGCTGACCCGCCAGGCGTTACCCAGCTCAAAAAAAAATGAATTTAAATTTGTATGGTTATATATCTTTAACTTGACTTTGTTTTAATATATAATTTTAAACGAAAAAAATTCCAATTATTCTTTTTTAGTGATAAAAGTACTTATAAAGATACTTATAAAGGTATTTATAAGAAGAGATTTTCATTTGAGTCGCAAGTTTTTTTTTTTTTTTTTTTTTTTTTTTTTTTTTGTTACGAAATGTTATTTTCAAAGAAATATTATAAATTACATAACTTTTCCAAATGCTTGTAGATTCAGATATGTTATATAAAATTTGTGTCCACGGATCATGTGAAATCAAGGGAAAACGGGACGAAATAAACTTTTACATTTCGCGTCAAAATTTTTACAGATTTTCTTTTGTAAAAAATAGTATTACTCGTCTGAACATTTCGAAACTATTTTAAACACAAAAACCTTAGCAAGATTTTTTTAAATACTGGGAAGCCACAGGTGACTGTTTTTTTATTCTAATTGGCACCACTTTCTCGAAACAGAAAATCTTAACAGATATATTGACAATATTTGTTTGAGGAATATTCTTAGGAATTTTTCTTAGGAAAATACTGGTGCGAACAGAATATAAACGTAATTGCATGTGGCAGTCCTGTAAATATTATTTGTCACAATAGTAAAACATAGGAATGTATGAAGAGAAATGGAAATAAAGAAATACTTCACTTCTTGTTTACTTCATTCTTGATAGTTGACCTTGAATCGGAGCAGGAATTCTTCTCCAAAATTAAATAAATTTAGTTGGAAGAAATTCGTGGCTTATAATGCGAAAATATTGGAATCTTCTGGAATTTGAGGAATTAACAAACACTCGATGGAAGATCAGAAAATGGAATGATCCTCAGATGCTCAAACTATCGTCTTAACTAAATCCCTTAAAGTACCCTCATATATTTCAGGGGGATGAGTTTGGTGAATATATCACATTTAAATTTTTGTCTCGTAAACTTTCATGTGATTGCTTTACCTTATACTTGATGTTTATCGATTGAGATGCGATGGTAAATAAACTGATTATTTTCCTGGATTTAAAACATGTTTGTTCATTAGCTTTTGAAATTTGTGCAATTGTTTAAAATTATTGATAAGTTTTATATTATAGAGCTTAAATAAAATAATTAGTATGAAATTTCGTTATAATCCAACAAATCGTATTGCGTTTTGAAATCGCTTTTATCAGGGATGAGATTTCCGCTTTTTTGGACACCAGTACAATCTTAGAGAAAATGCTATGTTATTTAATTGGAACATTTTTTAGATTAAAAAGAATAACGTTTTCTCTAAGATTGTACTGGTGTGAAAAAAAGCGGAAATCTCATCCCTATTTTATTATATTTTTGTAGAAGCTTACACGCCCGGCGTTACACAGCCCATGGAAAATGAACTTAAATTTACATGATTATATACCTTTAACTCTTTTTTTTTTATTTACATTTAAAAAAATTGCGATAATTCAATTTTAGCGATAAAAGTGTTCACAAAAAAGGATGTTCTTTTGAGTAGCAGTTTTTCTACTTTCTGGCATATGCATTGTTGTCTAACATTGTTTCAAAATGTTATTTTTCATAGAAATATTGTAAATATCATAACCTTTTCCAGATGCTTGAAAATTTAGATATGTTATGTAAAATAAGCGCCTGCTACCCGTGTGAAAAGCAAGGGAAACCGGGACACATCTTTTAAGGCCTTTTATCCGGGAAGGCCTTTTATTTTTCTGGTCAAAATTTCAAATATTTTATTTTGTAAAAAATAGTTCTATCCTTCGGAACATTTTGAAATTTTTATCAGAAAACGAAATGATGCTCAGATGCTTCCGAGATCTCTTATAATCCTTTCTCAAAATATCGCCTTAACTAAATCCCCTTAAGTACCCTCATATATTTCCCTGTGATGAATTTGTTTGGTGAATATATCACATTTAAATTTTTATCGTGTAAATCTTTAGGTGTTTGTTTTACCTCATATTTGATGTTTATCGATTGAGGTGCAATGGTACATAAACTGATTATTTTCCTGAATTTAAAACATGTTTGTTCATTAGCTTTTGAAAATTGTGCAATTGTTTAAAACTAGACATAAGTTTTATATTACAGAGCTTAAAAAATAATTCCTCTGTCCCAAATTAGTTGCTACATTTGAATACTTTTGTTCTGATTATTGATATTGATGATTTTGTTTAAAATTTTTTAGAGATTTAATGGTGGTATGCTATCAAACAACAACATTTACTTACCAAGAATTCCCTTCAGCATATTTCAGATGTGTATATTGCTGGGACGATTACTGTTTCTAAACCAATAGGAGACCGTCATTATCACGGTCAAGTACACGCCCACACAGTTTGATTGACAGGAACTCGTGGACAATTGATCATGTGTGCTTATTATTTATTTGTACTCGGATTGTTTGAATTTGTACTCGGTAATTAAAAATTAAAGGTACGAAAGAATTTTTTTTTTTTTCAAAATGACTGAATTTTATTTACTTCAATTAGAAATTATACTTCCTCTGATCCTGAAATAAATAAATAAATAAATAAATAAAAATTAAAGTAAGAATTTTGCTTATACGGATATTTTCGCAGAATACTTTTTTTCCCATTTGTTTAATATATATATAAATCATTTTGGAACGATATTTAGAATATTAAAAGGGTTTGAAATATTTTTTTTAAATGTCTTATTTATTAATAAAAGACAGCCTCCAATAATTAAAAAAAAATCACCAACGGACTCTCGGCCCGCGATGGACTCGAACCCATATCCTCCGGTTTCAAGCTCGACGCTCTAACCATTCAGCCAGTCAGCTCACTTTCATCCGCAACAGATTATCGTTATAATAAGCACCGTCAATTGTCCACGAGTTCCTGTCAATCAAACTGTGTGGGCGTGTACTTGACCGTGATAATGACGCTCTCCTATTGGTTTAGAAACAGTAATCGTCCCAGCAATATACACATCTGAAATATGCTTCCCTTCATCCTTCCCTAAAGCAGTACCAAATTAGTTTTGAAAAATCCAAGATTCGCGCGCCCTTAACCCACGCCCCATTTTGAAAGGACTCTACCACCAGTAATCGCATAACACTTTCGTCTAGCTAATTAATCATGAATTAAGGAAGTAAATTATCTTTCTGATACATTGGCGGTAGATTCCTTACAAAAAGAAGCATGGTTAAAAAGTGTGCGATCCCTGTATAATTTTTCTGGTGTGGATTTACAAAACTGAATTGGAAGTTATTTGTGTTTACGCCTCTTTGAAATGGAGCAACTAAATAAAAAAATTTGACTTAAATGTAGCAACTAATTTGAGACAGAGGCAGTAATTAATATCATATTTGCTTATAATCCATCAAATCATATTGCATTTTAAAATTACTTTTATTATGTTTTTACTTTTAATTTTCTTATCTTTTTTACTTTTTGTTTAGTGTTCTGGATAGTTGGCCTTGAATCGTAAAAAGCATTTTTCTCCAAAATTACATAAATTTTGTCCCGTTCGAAGAAATTCTGTCGCTTGTCACACGAAAATATTGGAACCATCTAGAATTTGAGAAAACAACAAATAAATCGATAGAAGATCAGGAAACGAAATGATCGTCAGATGCTTCCGAGATCTCTTATAATCCTTTTTTAAAATATCGCCTTAACTAAGTGCCTTAAAGTAGCCTCATATATTTCAGTGAGATAAAGTTGTTTGCTGAATATATCACATTTAAATTTTTATTGTGTAAAACTTCAAGTTCTTGCTTTACCTGTTTTTTATGTTTATCGATTGAGATGCAATTGAACATAAATATAGTATTTTTCTAAATTTAAAACATGTTTGTTCATTAGCTTTAGAAAATTGTGCAATTGTTTAAAACTAGACATAACTTTTATGTTACAGAACTTAAGTAACATAATTAGTATCATATTTTTTTATAATCCATCAAATCGTATTACGTTTTAAATTTGCTTTTATTATATTTTTGCTTTTAATTTGCTTATCTTTTTTCATTTTTTGTTTACATCATTCTTGATAGTTGGCCTTGAATCGGAAAAAGAATTCTCCGCTAAAATTAAATAAATTTAGTGCCGTTCGAAAAAATTTTCGTTTATCACATGAAAACATTGGAATCGTCTGGAATTTGAGAAAATAACAAACAAATCTATAGAAGATCAGAAAACGAAATGATCGTGAGATGTTTCGGAGATCTCGTATAATCCTTTCTCAAAATATCGCCTTAAATAAATCCCTTAAAGTACCCTCATATATTTCAGTGAGATAAATTTGTTTGATGAATATATCACATTTAAATTTTTATCAGGGATGCACAACCTTTTTACCAAAAAATCGGTTGACACCAGAATATTTGAAAAGTGTAGTTTCTTTTCTTTAATAGCAAAGTTTCTGTCATTACTATAAGGAAAATTATTCCGCATAAAAATAGTGGTATAATTGTGGCCCGCGGGCCAAAGGTTGTGCACCCCTGTTTTATCCCATCCATTTTAAGTGGTTAAAATATGTTTGAAAAATGTACATTTGTTTAGGAAAAGGAATTCTTCTCCAAAATTAAATAAATCTAATCCCGTTTGAAAAACTCCGTCTCTTATCATACGAAAATATTGGAATCATCACGAATTTTAGAAAATAACAAACAAATCGATAGAAGATCAGAAAACGATATGATCGTCAGATGCTTCCGAGATCTCTTATAATCCTTTCTCATAATATCGCCTTAACTAAATCCCTTAAAGTACCTTCATAAAATTCAGTGAGAGAAATTTGTTTTGTGATTCCGATGTAGTAGCTGATTTGTTTGGTGAATGGAACATAAACTGATTATTTTTCAGAATTTAAAGCTTGCTTGCTCATTAGCTTTTCTAAAATGTTTAATCGTTTAAAACTATATATAAGTTTTGTATTTCAGAGCCTAAATAAAATAATTAATAACAAATTTCGTTATAATCCAACAAATTGCATTACGTTTTGAAATTGCTTTTATTATATTTTATGTAGTAGCTGTCTCGCCCGGCGTTACACAGCCTATTAAAATTAAAGTTATGTTTGTATGGATATATATCTTTTTCTCGATTTTGTAAGAAATTATATTTTTAAGATTAAAAAATCACAATTATTCTTTTTTAACACTTTTCAATAAAGGTAAAAACTGCTTATGATTTCGGTTTGTCTGGCCGTCGTCTGTCTTGCATACTGTCTGCTCTCTAATTCTCGTAAATATACTGGTTTTGCCATGAAATATTAGGAAGTTATTGACGTCTAGCCTGACACAAAACCTATAGTAAATGCAGTTTCTAGCATGTTGTGTTTATTTACTGGGACAGTCGAAAAATTTTCGTTACACTAAGGACTATGGGAAAAAATCGTTTCAAAAGAATTTTAAAGATGTTACACCAGGTCAAACATATTCAATTGTATATGCATTTACGAAGTGCAATAAAATATGCCTTGCGTAAAATATGCGGGAAAAGAATAATTATTATATATTTACAGGGCTACACAAAAGAATTCTATTACATAATGGTAAAATAAGGGGGGGGGATTGTTTGCCGCATATTTTAACAATATTAAACTATTTCATGTATTATAAAATTGTTATTCGTCTCTGAGGCTTAATATGAGTTATTTCACGCCTAGTATGAAGTGCATAGCCTTTACAGGGACATACAAAAGATTCCAAATAGTATATTCCACATGAAGTACTGTATATTATCAATGATGGCTGATATATGGATGGAATGCATTCTACATTATGACATGCATTTTTAAGTTTCACTAAATTTATGAGTATTATATGGTGTGTATAAATGCTATAGTTGATATACAGAACTACAAAAAAGAGTTCGTAAAGGCTATTTATTGAATATGAAAGTATTTTACCTAAAGGGGTTTTTAAAATAAGTTATGTATTGCTGAGCAAAAATTGAACTGCATTCAGTTTACTAAGAAACATTTCCAGAGTATAAATAAAATGATATACAGGGTTACACAATGAATTGGATACATGGTCGTCTATGGATGATAATTTCTGAAAATGTGATTTAAGTAATTTTAAGGGTGTTTTAGTTTGAACTAATTTTTAGCTAAATACTGATGTGTAAAAGAGGTATTGGTGTACAAGAGTACTAAATAAGAGTATTCAAGTATACTTCTATTTATTAGAATTAATTGCTGAAAGAGAAACTTCAAATTATTATACGTGTTCTTGCTAAACTAAATTTCCCACTATATAGTATGCATATCAACCAACAGATCAAATACAGCGTTATTCTAATGTATTGGAACACATCTTTTATCATAGATAATAGCACCTTATGTCTTTAAATAACGAAGTTTTGATAAAAATTTCAGGAAGTGTTGAAAAATATTTCCTAATTTATGGCGAATTGTGGGGTATACAAGAGAAATTTCACCATTTGAAAAATGTGGTGCCATACAAGAAATCGGAATTAAAATTGGCCGTCCACGAGTTTAAAGAGGGATATAAAGGATGAATAGCAATTTTCAAAGCAATCTACTATTTTTTAATTCTCATCAGAAGAACTTTCTCAAAATAGAAATTGTTAACATCAAAATAGAAATTGTTAACATATGCTTTGAGAAAATTCGCAAGCGAAATATAGTTCAAAATTTATATTAGAAAAATTTTGGAGCAAGCAGAATATAAAAAAAAATCACCTGTGGCAGCCCTGAATTTAAAATGTTAAAGAAGTTATACATTTACCAACAAACATGCATAAATGAAAAAAAAAATGTTTGACTTAAGAGTGACGACGCCATGAATTTTCATTTGAATAAGTGCATTGTTAACATCAAAATAGAAATTGTTAATATTTGCTTTGAGAAAATTTGCAAGCGAAGTATACTTCAAAATGAAAAAAAGATGATGCATAAATGAAAAAAGATGTTTGACTTATAAATGACAACGCCATGAATTTTCAATTGAATAAGCGTGTCAAGAAACAAGTGTTAGTTAAATTACGTTTGTCATGTTACTTAGGAGCGCAACTCTTTTTTGTTGCAAGAATGCAAGTTATACTCTATTGGTTAAATACAATAATACATACTTTACATTAACACATTCGCTGCCGATCACGCGCCAACGCGTGATATGGCGCCACCGCTAATGGTTCACTCACGCGCCAGCGCGTGATGTGGGGTGATGTCTCAATACCCAGTCACGCGCTGGCGCGAGAAAATCTTTCACTGATTCTTTTTTATAAGAAATAAATCGGCTTCTGGGAAAGACCCACTTCTTCAGTGCGGCATTAACTATCACCACATTTTCACGTAAGCGGCAGCGAACGTGTTAAGTATTAGGTCAACTGGAAAGTTCTGTCAAACAATGTTATTTTATATCTACTTTTTAAGCATTTATATTTCTTGATTGGCACCACTTTTTGAAATGGTAAAATTCCCCTAATTTCACATTAAGATGAAAACAATGGGAATTCTACAACTTTAAAAAAGTGGTGCGAATAAGGAAATCTTAATTTGGAAAAAGTAGGCAGTAAATAACATTATACGGCGGAACTTTCCGGTTGGCCTAATGTAATACATTAACCCTTTCCGGCACGGACAAATTCTGTTAGTAAACGAGAAATTATCAACTGACACCAGAATTCAGGCAAGTTTAGAATTAAAATTAGGTATCCCAGACCGGGCACAGTGTGCTGGAAAGGGTTAACCGCTTCTGGGTTTTGTCCGAACGTAAGTATGTGCAACCTGTTTTTGCCAATAATGATTTGCCCCTACCACATACGGGATTCATCTCCAGTCATAGTTTATTATTCTCACCAATAAAATTGTATTGCAAATTGTCCAATATTTAATATGAACATTTTACTTACCCATCATACGTAGTATAGGGTAAGTATTGAAATCGTTTTGAAAATCGAAAAAAATTTATGACGGATTTACTCGTTTCAGATACTGGAGATTCCGAAAAACATATTTTTAGAAAAAAAGTTGCCGTCCGTCCGTCTGTGTGTCTGTCTGTCTGTCTGTCTGTAACCGCTCTATCTCCCGAACAAATTGTGATAGAGACTTGAAACTTTGTATGTGCTTAATATGCAAGAATGGGACGAAGCTTATTTAATATCAATAACCTCGATTATCCGGAACTATTTTTTCGGACTCTCGAAAAGTCCGTTCTGATGAAAGGTATACAAAAATTTTCGAAATGTTTTATTTTAACGAAGGGACGTAAAAGGCAATAAAATAACACAAAGGGTATAGCGAGGTAAGAATGGCAAAATGGCCCCCATGGTCAATGACTGAATTATTATTTGTACTAGTATCAGCACTCTGAAAGAGTACGAAATACAAGGTCATTAACCCCTGATCTTGACCTGTCTTTAAGATATTCGATAAAGTTCGTACGCGCGCCGTTATTTTTTAAATGTATTTTTCTGAAAAACGATAAAAGCTAGAAAGATGGGGTCAATCGCGTATATTGAGAGATACTTTGAAAAATATTTTATATTTTTTTCAGAGTTTTCGTGAAATGACAACTGTGCAAAATAATGAAACAAAGTATAAATCTTTTATTTTAGTACTGTTCTGTTATGTCTACCGCGCCAAAAAAAATATATAATATTCTTTAATTTATATACTTATAGCACACAAAAAATTATCAAAATCAAAGAGGCGCTTTTTGAGTAATATCTAAGAAGAAAATAGAAAAGGTTAAAATAAAAATTCTAAATGGAAAAGAAAGAAAAATAGAAAAATTGATACCGGACAAATTTAAAAGAAAAAGTAACACTGTAATACGGCTAGTGTGACCTCGGAAACACGGCTAGTGAGTGGGTGGAGCGGTGAAACTAGGGATCGCCCCGACCTACACCCCAAATATACTTGTCCTGTTGAAATTCTGTCTAAACATTTTATTAAGCGATGAAGCCAATGTTGTAATAAATGAAAAAAGAGATGATGATGATAATTAGGGTTATAACTATCATTATCATGTCTACCTCGCCAAATATACCGTAATTTCGGGTGTATAAGCCGCGGCTCAAACAATTCTTTTTCGACCCAGAATTTTTTTAAAGATGAATGTTACTACTTAGATCGCTGTAAATATTTGTGTTTAATCATTAAATAAGATTTCTGGGTCCAAAAAGAATTGTTTGAGCCGCGGCTTATACACCCAAAATTACGGTATATATATATAATATTCATTCATTTATATATTTATACCACGCAAAACCTGATCAAAATCAAAGAGGTGCTTCTTTGAGTAATTATGAATTTAATAAGTAAGATCACGGATGAGCAGCGGCTCGTCAGGGAGTGCTGCAGCAAATTTTTCACACCAGTAAAATTGTATAGGAATTTCAGTTTTAATTAATCAACCAAGTTTGTCGAATAAATAATATAAAAGATTCTGGTAAATTTTAGTGGTAAGAAAAATCTGATGCAGCTCTTCCTGACGAGCCCCTACTGTTACGGATGGTAGGAACTAATTAAAGAGGTCTTTTTTAGAAATATTTATTATAATTACATCATAAATATGATTTCAAACATCATTATTTTCATTTATTACAATATTGACTTCATCATTAAAAAAAAAAGGTATAGTGAGGCAAGAATGGTGAAATGGCCCCCATGGTCAAGGACTGATTTATTATTTGTACTACTATCAACACTCTAAAAGAGTACGAAATGCAAGGTCATTGACCCCTGATCTTGACCTGTCTAAGATATTCGAAAAAGTTCGTAGGCGCGCCGTTATTTTTAAAATGTATTTTTCTGAAAAACAATAAAAGCTAAAAAGATGAGACCAATCGCGTATATTGAGAGATACTTTGAAAAATGTTTTGTATTTTTTCAGTTTTCGTGAAATGACAACTGTGCAAAATAATTAAACAAATTATAAATATTTTTTTTAGTACTGTCCTGTTATGTCTACCGCGCCAAAAAATATATAATATTCATTAACCCTTTCCGGCGCGGACAAATTCTGCTAGTAAAATGAGAAATTATCGACTGACACCGGAATTTACAAACGACTTTTTAAGAAATCAAGAACTCCTTAATTTAAGCTTTTATTGTAAAAGCGAGATTTTATTAAAATATTATTGGTGCCAATTGCAAGTTTAGAATTATAATTAGGTGTATCCTGACCGGACACGCTGCGCCGGAAAGGGTTAATTTAACCCTAAGTACGCGCGCAGGGCCTAAAAAACCCGGAGTGCGTATTGTTTTTACAATTGTAACCAATAATTTTTTTAAGTAATCTTCAACTTATTTTATCGCAAAATTTGTAGGAATTGACTGCATCTAATTAAAGTGACTGTTATAATTTGATTTCATTGTTGACAAAATTAAAAACATACATACCCTGGATAAGCGTTCTCCCTGGCGTTCTCCCGGATTATATACTTTTACCACACAAAAGCTGATCAAAATCAAAGAGGTGCTTCGTTGAGTAATTATGAATTTGGTAAGTATGAATACGGATGGTAGGAACTAATTAATGAGGATTTTATTTAGAATTATTTATTATAGTTACATGAGAACTATAATTTCAATCATCATCATCACTATTTTCATTTATTACAATAGTGACTTCATCATTTAAAAAAATTTTAGACAGAATTTCAGCAGGACGTAAAATGCGAGATAGATATCTCGCATGAGCTAAATAATATATGACACTTGCGACATGGGCGCAGCATCCAACTGTCCTGTTTCCATTTGGACAATCGCAACAATATCCTCGGATTCCTTCGATTTTGTTAATATTAGGAACATAATCAATGAACACCCGGTAATATTTACTATTTACGTGCCTGGAACGAACATTTAACTTGATAATATTTGGGGTTTGTTTAACGTAATATATACAGAGATTACTCGTGTCGTCCATTATTTCAGCCAGGTATGAAATGGCAAATGAGAGCTGATAGGAACCTGTAAATATTATTTTTAATTGTTCTTTATTTAGTTGTGGAAAATCCAAAATTTCTGATGATACCAGTCGTTGAAAAGCTGTTTTTCTACGGTTCCAGAGCTGCTTTTTTACCTCTTCACTTAAAGAGTTTGATAACGTCATTCGCTCTTTAATGTATTGAACAATTATCTCATTTAAGCCTGCATCAGAATCTAATCGCTTACTGAATTTGTTGTGTAAAAATCCGACAACTTTGCATAATAGACTTACTTTTGGAAGTATTTTATTATCAAGATTGTTATGAAGCAAATTATATTTCTGAGCAATGGCCCCGTGCACAGCTTCGACTACCCATCGGATTTTAGTCACCTGTCGTGACATGTTGGCTTCTTCGGTAGGTAACTGGGTTCGATTACCTTTAAGTGCTGGCATTAATACGGCGTAGCCTTCTTTGGTGATAGAGTCAACGGCGTCACGAAAACCGCGATCTACAACAAATATATCATTTGGACGTAATAGAGTTTGAAGTTTAGCATCTTGTAACACTTTTTTCATAATAGTAGCATCATTTTCCGTACCATAAAATGGCCCAGCAAAATCAACTACATACCCGTTCGTGGTACAAATTGTAAACGGTTTACATAAATGGGTTTTCTTTTGACCAGAATACGATTTTCGCTGATATTCATTATTAGAGCTTTTTTGATGCCTAATATATGTGCCGTCAAATATCAATACCAGCTGATCATTTCTAAGGTTTAGTAACATTCGAGCAGTTAAACTTGTATTCTTTATTATGTCTTCTCGAGAAATGGAGGTTAATCCAAAATAAGGCAAAATATCAATCTCAAAACTTCTTAATACTTCTTTAAAAATGACGACACATGTTGTTCGTATGGTAAACCCAGCACTCCTGCTATCACTGAATTAGAATTTCCAGTTTTTAATTTAAACAAGAATACAACTAACGCTTGAGTTATAGTACGTACGCTTGTGTTTCGCATAGAAGTTAATAGCTGCCTTAATTCAATTATGTTTTGCCAGCAAAGTCCTGTCAATATCTTTATCTGATTTTCAGGCATATCATTTTCATTAATTTTTTCGAAAAGCGACATCTCTGCTCTTTCTGAAAGTGATTTTAAAAAATGAGCAACTTCCTTGGAACTTATTTTGCTGGTGTTAGATATAACACGTAGGTGAACCAACTCGTCTTCATAAAATGACTTTCCTATTATATGTGTGCAGCAACAACGGTTACCCTCTGGTATGAAAATCCCAATTTTTGTATAAACCTTGTAACGTGCTTCAAACGGTATTCGAATTAAGTTTTTTGTGGATTGACATATACAACAATACTTGTGGGTAGATACAACGCGTGGTATATGTAGATGTATAAATTCGTTGTTATCGGCAACATACGGAACAGCATCATTGCCATCATCATCATCATCGTCACTTTCGGAACTACACGGCAAATTCATTTCACTTTCTTGTTGAAATGGAACAATCGAAGATGTTTCCTCTACTTCTAAATGTTCAGTAAACTCCTCTTGGTCTTCATATTCAGCCAGGGTAGACATTGCAGAAGTTGATGCGACATTTGATTTACCATTGTAAATAATAAGCCGACACTTTCCACATAATATGTCACCAACAGAAACTGTTTTTTTACTCGAGTCACTATATAATCTAGCATCCTCTTCAGTAGCGATAACTTTCTTTCTTCCACGAACTTTATGCACGAAAATGTCACAAACTTTACATTGCACGAACATTGTTGTCACCATAGAACTTTCGGCGGGTGTAAACAATTATTCTCACCTAATTATGACAAACCAGGCAACCTATCCACGAGAAAAAGAAACTCATTCACCAATGAAAACGTTTCATAGTAGTAATGGAGCGTTCTCATTGGTCAGATTTACAGTGTGAGCTGTAAATGACGTCACTACATTTTACTTCGCTTTGAAATCTTTCCACTATTTCAAAAAGTACACTGTTAAAAATGTGACCCATTTGCTGCAGCGGCAATCCACAGCTTTTATAGAATATCTTTTTTATGACCAATGAGAATGCTCCATAACACAGTAAAGTACCCGTTGTCTATAAAAACGGTGGAGTGACGCTGTAGGAAATGAGTCAATTTTTTTACAGTGTATATTTAATTAAAACTTTTTATTAAAGGTAAGCGAAAGGTGCGTTTTAAATGCAATATTGTTAAATTTTTTATGTTCGGGTTGCTTTAATTTTTTTTTCTTTACAGCCGTGAATGACTCTTGAGAATTTCAAATCTATAAAAAACGCATATTCACAGTATCCGCAAAGACACTCTTCGGGAGGGTTGAATTCTGATGGGGATTTGCCGACACGTTTTCACATAACTTGGCGATAATTATACTTGGCGTAGCGAAAGACGCTTCCGGCGAGTTTGATTTCCTTCGGAGCCGAGTACAAAGTAAAAATTTGTGTTTAAAAACTTTTAAAGAGTACAGCTTTCAGTAAGACACGTTCCATCCAATGCAATGCTGCAAGAGAAAAGTTACTTTGTACTCGGTTCGGAAGGAAATCAAACTTTTCGACGGAAGCATCTATCGCTCGCCAAGTATAATTATCGCCAAGTTATGTGAAAACGCGTCGGCCAATCCCTATCAGAATTCAACCCTCTCGAAGGGTTTCTTTGCGGATACTGTGAATATGCATAAAAAACATTGTGAAAAGTTACCTCCGATTTTAAAGGCAATCTATTTTCTCAGTAATGAAACCGTTCCATAGTCGTAATGGAGCGTTCTCAATGGTCACATTTACAGCGGGAGCTGTAAATGACGTCACTACATTTTACTTCGCTTTGAAATCTTTCCACGATTTCAAAAACACTATTTAATTAAAACTTTTTTTTAAGCAAACCGCGGATGCGTTTTAAATTTCATTATAATCCCCACCCCTATCTACCAGATAGTTTTGCTATAGTGTTAAATGCAGATTTCTGTTGAAAATTTCTTTTTTTTTTTCTTTTTTTTTTTTTTTTTGGTTAGATTTTTCTCTTTCCAAGTTTAATCGCTGTATTTATCAAAATTGTTTCAGCCTAAAGTAGCTATGATTGACCACAGTTGTTGTAATTTAGATCATCCTTTAACAATGCAAACACGCCGTTTTGACGGGCTATCTTCAAATTACATAATAATTGTCCATTGACTGGTGTATCAAAACAGAAAAATCGCCCTACGAAGACTATAATGCGCATGTCCGTCGGGGCGATTGCAACTTTCACTACTGCACCCACTCAGTAGCCATATGTCAGTGTCTCACTAACCGTATATCAGTATTACCTTTTCTTTTAAATTTGTCCGGTATCAATTTTTCTCTTTTTCTTCCTTTTCTATTTAGAATTTTTATTTTAACCTTTTCTATTTTCTTCTTAGATATTACTCAAAAAGCGCCTCTTTGATTTTGATAATTTTTTGTGTGCTATAAGTATATAAATTAAAGAATATTATATATTTTTTTTGGCGCGGTAGACATAACAGAACAGTACTAAAATAAAAGATTTATACTTTGTTTCGTTATTTTGCACAGTTGTCATTTCACGAAAACTCTGAAAAAAATATAAAATATTTTTCAAAGTATCTCTCAATATTCGCGATTGGAACCATCTTTCTAGCTTTTATCGTTTTTCAGAAAAATACATTTAAAAAATAACGGCGCGCGTACGAACTTTATCGAATATCTTAAAGACAGGTCAAGATCAGGGGTTAATGACCTTGTATTTCGTACTCTTTTAGAGTGCTGATACTAGTACAAATAATAATTCAGTCATTGACCATGGGGGCCATTTCGCCATTCTTACCTCGCTATACCCTTTTGCATAAAGAACGAAGTCGATAGTATTATTAGTTGTCGATATATTTGTAATCCTGTTTTCCACATTCTTCGATTTTTCATGACCCTGTATTTCATTCAAATTTCAATTTAAAGATATATTTCCATTGGAAATGAGACGCTTAATCTGACGCAGTAAATTGTTAGTTAATATGATTATTATTTTTGGAGCTATAATGATGCTTCTTTTACGCAATCTAGTACTACTGGCGTATTTTGGAGTTTTATATAATTTGTCGAAATCGGCTCATCAGCAATTCATTGATAGAGCATTACTATGTATATTAAAACTATTTAAATATGCGTTTAAACTTTATTTTGGAATTGCGAAGCATTTTATAAATAGTTTACATGCATTTTATTTTCATATTTTATATTATGCGTATCCATGATGGATAAGTATTACGGTGGTCCCCCATCGACTAGTTTTCTGATTGAATTAGGAGAAAATTTCTGTTTTTTAAAACCAGTGATGAATTTTTTATCACATTTTTTTAATGTCTTTAAAAAACATGAAAAAAATAGACATTATTTGAAAGTTTTTTAAAAAATATTTTGATCAGTTAAATTGTTAACAAAAACATTATCCATTTAAAAACTTTACAAAATATTAAATTTTATTTCTAAAATCCCACTAAGACCATTTTATGCAATTATTATATATAATTTGAATTTTTGACAACAATTTAATCTATAAGCTGCAACTAATTTTTAAAATTGTTAATTAAATATTTTCGTCTAGCATACAGTTTGATGTTCGGCTTGTCGAAGTCCCTTAATTAAACTAGTCAGATTTCTGAAATTAAATTTTCTAATTAAATATATAAGTTTTTGATAACTGAAATAGTAATTAATTATGTAATAAATATACGTATGTGTTCGAGATTTATTCGCACTAGACAATGAGATAAAATGTTATTAAAATCCTTATTAATAAAGTCATTAGATGTATTGTAAATATTATTAGTAAGTAAATACAAACGTTTCTTTTACTTTTTAGTTTTAAAATGGAAAATGTAACATCTTTTATATTTGCTATTTTTAGCTCAATGGCTATCAAAATCTTAGAGTTAATGCACCCGCAGTTTTCTGTTGATACACATGTATCATGTATGTACGTAAAGCGATAACTCTTGATAGAAATATACTATTTGCTTTAAATATGATATATAAGGTTATTCTGGCAAGGTGCTTCCCTGATTAGATTTAAGTTTATTGGTTAAGAATAATGTGATAATAGGTGTAAACCCCTCTTACTTTAGATAAAAGAGTTCATGTAGAAATATCGCAAGTGCTTTAACATTAGAACCGCCGGGTATTTTACTCAAGTTTAAGTGTTTCTCACCAGAATTTTGTTTTTATACGTCTTAACTTATTTAATCAGTATACTTATGTGCTGCAGACATTTAACATATTTCATGAAGACAATTCTGGTTCGAATCGCCTATTATCAATCTGGCAGGGGTCATTTTGACCCCTAATGGCGGTTTTGGTGTTAAAGTATCGTTTTATTCAGACAAAGTGCTTCTATGATTCGTTTTGGAAATTCTTGGTTATGTATAAAGTGGCTATCGGAGAGCTTTTCCCATCCTTAACTTAGACAAATGGGTTTAGGAATGAGCTGTTGAATACCATTAACCTTTTCAAGGACAAACCAATTCCATTGTTGAAATTTTGAAATCAATGATTAAAACTACAATTTGCAAACAAATTTACTTGTAAATGGGAAAAAACAAAGCAAGATTGCACATATATAGTAAATCGAAAAATTTTACACCAAAATTCTGGTGCGTATGTAACATCCAAGAATTAAGTGGTTTTCTGAACATACCACCGCTTTTCAAGGATTAAAAGTGAACACCCCGTATCTTTACAGATCCTTATCTACTTTGATCAATTTTCACAAAAGTTGATAAGATTAATAAAATCATCTGATATAGTATTAACAAACATTTTGTGAAATATTAAACATACTTATAGAAATTCCAATATCGTCAAGTTTGTTTTCGTTGAACTGCTGACGCGACTCTGGAAACAATACTTTTGGGAGTATCTCATTTCAATGAAATTACTGACACATCAGGTTTGCGTGTAACGAGAAAGGAATGAAATACAATTGCATTTTTAAAACATGATTCTATTTCAAGGTAATGTTGTTGCTTTAAATATTAGATGTAAAGTTTGTTGTTTCATTCGTAATACTTATTATAATTAATGAAATCGCAATGAGAATTTAGCGGACGTGTTATGTAGAATTTACCCTTTGTTAGTTTATGTTTTATGGATTATTATTTTTTAGTAAAATATAAAAAAATATTTATGTGTATGTTAATAAATTATTATCAGTTGTTCGTTATTATTATTATTATCATTATCTACCATTATTATTAAATAAACCTAGTCTGCATCCATTGTTTTTTTTCTGATTGATGCAAACATTTTATATCTGCCACAGCTTCGATTTATCATTATACGATTTAATATTTTTCTGAAAAAAAAACAGCCACCAGAAAAATTAATAAATATCTTATCAATAAGTATTGAATTAAAAGGAGTCTACTCGAGGTTAAAAAATCATGTAAGTTATATTACAATATCTGCTTTACGAGCTGAAAAGCGGGATATCAGTTAATGCATTCAACTGCATTCACTTCAATGTGATTTCCGGTGGAGAATAAAGAACAATCAAGAATTTAATTAAGATTTTTTTGCGAATATTATAATTAGGTGTTTTTTTTTTAGAATCACCGCGTCGGAATAACCCCTTGGAAATGAGAGATACGTGCGCTAAAAGGCTTAAGAATCCCTGTTTATCTCCACCAGTAAAATTATACTGTAAAACTTGCCTTATTTAATCGGAGTATTTTCTCGATTTAACAAAGAACAAATTTCTGTATTTTAAATCCGGTGAAAAAACATTAAAATTTTTGTAAAAGTTCCCGTCTCAAATGGGATAAGCGAGTTAAACATTTTTTAAATGTTTATTGATAGATACCTCAAAAAAACCTATTGAAAAAAATAGGCTTTCAGAAATGGCTGGGCAACCATTCTCTTAACCTACCTACCCTGTTCAAATTTTACTCAATCCTGATAAAAACATTTCACACCACAATTGTTATTTAAAATATATTAATATATTTAATTGACTTATATCTCTGAATCTGTTTTTTAACTTTCTTTATGAAAAAATTCTGGTTCGAATAGTGTAAAACAAATTATAGTTATGGGTCGATTAGATTAGGGTAGGAAGGTTAAAGTGGAAATTTCATTAGAAATTACCAGTAACAATGAGTTAGGATTTTTATTTCTTTCACATTTATTATCAGTAACGGTTAATACACAAGTTTTAAAATTTTCCCTTTGTTTTCGTATTAACCGAGTTCAAACATTTTCAAAATATTTATTTATAGATATCTCGAAAAACCCATACAAACAACAGAAAATCAGAAAAGGCAGGATTTCTATTGTCTTAAAAGACAGATTACATAAGAAGTTGCCGGTTAACAGCGCGTTAAGATTTTTATTATCTTCACAGATAATGTCAGCAGTGCTTAATATCTGTGTTTTATAATTTCGTTGTTTCTCATATTAACCACTTAACTAATCAATATTTTTTTGAAAATAGCTTTCAAATAATGCCTATTTTTCATGTCTTTTACAGAATCTTTAATCTTCTATCACCGGTTTTTCAATACAGAAAAAATTCCCTAATTAAATCAGAAAAATGCTCGAATTAAATAATGCAAAATTTACAATAAAAATTTACTAATAAGAATAATGATTAGAATATGGATGCCCGTACATTGTAGAGCAATCACGATTGCCAAAAACATGTTGTCCGTATGACGTGCGGGCAAATCAGGGAAACAGTTAATATCTGCGTTTTATACTTTTCTTGCTTTCAGTAATATTAACCAAAATGAACTGTATATTTACATTTACTTTTTCATTACACTATTCTCCTTTAATTTTCTGATGATGATATAATCCCGTTTAAGTAAAGTCGACTCTCGTTAATTCGAACTCGTCGGGACCACAAGAATTGTTCGTATTATCCGAAGTTCGAATTATGAAAAGTGTGAAATGAAAACATGCTTAATAGGGTACTATTAAAAAGGAATCAATGTTATAAGTTTTTTTTTAAGTTTATTTCGTCTGTTATCATTAGAATATGACTTAATAGTAAATAAAAATTTATAAATACATAAATTAATTAAAAAATTAGAAACAAGCATAATGGTTAGAAAATTTTAAAGTGTGACTGATGAACAGGTAGGGTTTTCAAAGTAGCTATCATATGCATGGGATTATATGTATATTCGTTCAAAACTTTTTCACAAAAATCAAATGAAGAAAGTTATTTAAAATACCTTAAGTTCGTGTGAAAGAAAGGAAAAATGAAAAATTGATATTCTCTTTAACCCTTTAACGTTCATTGGTTTCGCCACGAAACCACAAAATTTTATTTCCGATACGCAACACTGACACCGGTATTTTTATCTAAAAGTATCCCTTTTATTTTGTATGTGAAAAATCACGTTTTCTTATTTAGAAATATATTTGTTCTTAATTACCGGTGTCATTCATTTATTTCGACATCTTAGCAATAAAAATGCTATGATCGTTAAAGGGTTAATTCAAATTAAAAGAAGTCAAGAGAAAATGAGTTCAAATTAATGAAAATTTGTAACGTTATTCTGCTATTGAAAATTTCGGGACTTCGTGTTTGGTTCGAATTAAGTGAAGATTCGATTTATTTGATTTCAAATTAACGAGAGTCGGCTGTAATAATAAATATTTTATCTAGAATTAAAATTATTTAATAGAAACTCTGATACTGCCGACAGTAAATATGATGAATTTAAAACGAAATTCTCTCATAGCTGAAACATTAGTATTCGCCTGAAGTCCCACAAATTACTGAAAATTACCCACCCATCACTTTTGCTTGTAGTGAGAAATGTGTCAAAAACAACTGCATTTTGAAATCGAAATTATATGCTAGGGTACTGTTTACAACGTGACGTAGTCACATTAGTAAATAAAAAACGATTCGCTGCTTTAATTATTCGAAGTAATGTTTGTTATTTCATTCATAAATCTTATTGTAATTAATGAAGGCTTAATGAAAATAACGAGTATGTGTCACTGTGTATATACTATTGTTATGGTATGCTTTTTGAAGTATTATGGTAAAATGGATTATTTAATAACTTTATTCTTCGACAAAAATATTTAATGTCGGTAATTATTATTAGGGTCACTGGAACATTACTGACACCATTTAGATCTAGAATTTACGGCCGTCTGAAATGTGGGCGTACTCAGATGGAAGTATTCGAAGAACTTGGAATTTCCCAAAATGTAATCCCTAGACTTTGGCAACGATTCCAAAATGATGGAAATGTTAGTAGACGTTACAGTACAGGTCGTCCTCGAGTTACCACCACGAATGAAGACCGTTATTTGGCAGTAACTTCCAAATGAAACAGACGGAGCACAGCATCAGACCTGTCTCGTCAGCTATCTTCAGCTGCGGGTACGACTGTTTTAAGGCAAACTGTGTACAGACGTTTGGGAAGTATTGGTCTATATGCTCGCAGACCAGCTAGATGTGTTCCACTCACGGCAACTCACTATCGCCTGCGGCTATCCTGGAGTAGAGAACATGCAATTGAGATATCGTCACAGTTGCTTGTGTATTTTTTTCCGACGAGTCCAGGTTTAGCTTGCAGTCTGATTCACGTCGGACTTTCATATGGATAATGCCAGGCACCAGTTACCACCATGACAACATCATTGCACGACATCGTTACGGTGGTGCAGCATTGCTCGTTTGGGGTTGAATTATACTGGGCTCCAGAACAGATCTACATATTCAAATCGGAACCATGATACGTCAAATTTATCGGGACATCATTCTAGAACAACATGTACGTTTGTTTAGGCGTGCCATGTTCTAAGAATTTGTGTTTATGGATGATAATGGTCGTCCGTACCGACACAACATCGTAAATGAATGCCTTCAAGCTGAGGATATCACCCGTATGGATTGGCCTGCATTTTCGCCTGACTTGAATCCGATAGATCATGTATGGGATATGCTTTTCCGACGGGTTGCAGCCCCTCAACCACCTCTTACATGTGTGCCGGAACTTCGGAGAGCATTGGTTGCTCAGTGGAGTAATCTTCCCCAAAATGAGCTTGATAATTTGATTCTCAGAATGCCTAGGCGTTGTACGGACTATATTTCATCATCTGGGATACATACATTTTATTAACCATCATACCAAGAATATAATGTTAAGTTTTTTTAAGGGGGTACATCTTGCAATTGCTGTAGGGAGCAACAGTTGTAGATTTTATGAAATTTATCATACATGTACTATCGATTTTGTTCTTTTTCTTTCGTTTAATAAATGGGCTTGAAGAATAAGTCACGTTTGTTTTGTTTCCGTACGTTTATTTGCTGGAACTGGCATTATCCTTAATTTATGGATTGTTATAAAAAATTAGAAGGTTATGATAGGATTTTTTTTACCATTGTGATGAAAATAGCATATTTGCATACAATCACCCAATAGCTATGTTTTATAATACTATTTGGTTGCTTCTCGTATTAATTGAGTTCAACTGTATATTTAACCAAACATTTTTTTTAACATTTATTGAAAAACACCTCGAAAAACCTATCGAAAAAAATCATCTTTCAGAAATGGCTGGGCATCCATTGTCCTAAAACACAAATTTCATTAGAAATTGCTGGTCAAAATGTGTTAGGGGTTTTATTTTTTAAAAAATCAATAATGGTTAATATATACAAGTTTTATAATTTTCCATTGCCTCTCGTATTAACCGAAGTCAAATGTAGACTTAACCAAACATTTTTTAACCTTTTATTTATAGATATCTCTAAAAACCTATCTAAATAATAGATAATCAGTAAAAGTAGGGTTTCCATTGTCTCAAAAATAGATTTCTTAAGAAAAAGCCGGTCGACAGTGTTTTAAGATTTTTATTAACTTCACGGATATTATCTGTAGTGGTTAACCACTTAATTGGTCTGTATTTAAAAAAAACAACTTTCAAACAAGGCCTTTTTTTTTTTTTTTTTTTTTTTTTTTTGTCAAGTCATTTACAGAATTTTTAATCTTTTTACTCACCGGTTTTTCAAAACAAAATTCTTTTTTCTAACGGAGTCAGAAAAATTATCGAATTAAATAATACAAATTTTAGAATTCATTTTCTGATAATCGGAAAATCATGTTGCTATTTAAATGCCCGTAAGTGGTACGCTCATATTTTAATAGTCAAAATTACATTGCCTGGATAATGAACGGGAAAAACAGGAAATCTCTTAATATCAGTGTTTGTCTTGCTTCTCATATTAACCAAGTTGAACTAACTGTATATTTACATTTGCTTATTCGTTACGTTATTCTTTTTTACTTATCTGATGATGATATAATTATCTAATTAAATACTCCTAAATATTTTATATAATATTAAACATATTTAATAGAAACTCTGACATCGTCGACAGTAAATTTGATGAATTTAAACCAAAATTCTGTCATCACTGAAGCATTAATATTCGCCTGAAGTTCCACAAATTACTGAAAATTACCCACCTATCATTTTTGCTTGTAATGAGAAATGTGTCACAAATAACTGCATTTTGAGAACGAAATTATATGCTAGGGTAATGTTTACAACGTGATGTTGTCACATGAGTAAATAAAAAGCGATTCGCTGCTTTAATTATTCGGAGTAAAGTTTGTTATTTCATTCTTAAAACTTATTGTAATTAATAAAGGCAGAATGAAAATAACAAGTATGTGTCACTTTGAATTTTCTATTGTTAAGATATTCTTTGTGAATTATTATGGTAAAACGAATTATTTGACAAATTTATGCTTCAGAAAATGTAATAACTGTTAGTAATTTTATCAGGGTTAGAAGAAAATAATTGTCTTAATTTAGAGTGATCTATGAAGCTGAATTAGAAAATTTTCATTTGGTGAATATAGAATTAGTTTGAGAACAAAAATTGTTTTTTAAATTCACTTTATGTATACGAGTTATAAAAGTTTATAATGCACGTTTTATCATTCCCTCATGTGAAGAAATGATTTATATGTTAGAGAATTACTCTATTAATTTTTAAAACTAGTAGGAAAAAAAATATTTTTTTGAAATTTTAATGCTTTTGAAGTAAATAAAAGTAGAATTTTAACCAAACTCGTGTATAAAATGTTATTTATTATGTAAAAAGTAAAGAAAAGATACGAAGGAAACCGATTTCAAATATGCATAATTCATTGTGAACCAGCAATATTTAAATAAATAATTAAATTTATAGATAGTGAAAGAAGTGAAAGTTTGAGAACAAATATTGTTCTTTAATTCATTTTATGTATACGAGTTTTAAAAGTTTATAATGTAAGTTTTATCGTTCCCTCATGTGTAGAAATGATTTATATGTTAGAGAATTACTCTATTAATTTTTAAAACTGATAGAAAAAATATATATATTTTTTTGAAATTTTAATGCTTTTGAAGGAAATAAAAGTAGAATTTTAACCGAATCCGTGTATAAAATGTTATTTATTATGTAAAAAGTAAAGAAAAGATACGAAGGAAACCGATTTCAAATATGCATAATTCATTGTGAACCAGAAATATTTAAATAAAGAATTAAATTTACAGATAGTGAAAGAACAACATGAATATGTTCTTGAAGTTATCTTTAAATGAATAAGTTAAAAAGATTTAAATAAAAGTTCCGGTGTATATTTTTTTATAAATCTTTTTTAGTGCTTCCAGTGTTAAAAATCTAATAATACTTGATTTTCTTAATATTCAGCCTTTTCTTTCGCTAATAGGTATTTTTTCTTCTTCTGACAAAAATCTAGAAGCTTCTGACATGATTTATTTTTATCTTTATCACTATGATGAAAATGGCATATTTGCGTAAAATCAACTAATATCTATGTTTTCTAATTATTGGTTTCTTCTCGTATTAAGTGAGTCCAATTGTACACTTAACCAAACATTTTTTTTTATATTTCTTGATAGATATCTCGAAAACCTATCGAAAAAAATCGGCTTTCAGAAATGGCTGAACATCCATTGTCCGAAAACACAAATTTCATTAGAAATTCCGGTCAACAATGTTTTAGGTTTATTACCGTAATTTCGGGTGTATAAGCCGCGGATCAAACAATTCTTTTTCGATCCAGAAATCTTATTTAGTGATTGAAGACAAATATTTACGGCGATCTAAGTAGTTACACTTATTTCTTAAAAAATTCTGGGTCGAAAAAGAATTGTTTGACCCGCGGCTTATACACCCGAAATTACGGTAATTTTTTTTATCAATAACGGTTAATATATATGTTGCGGCCAATACCCGGAGCCTGGCCAATACCCGAACTGGCCAAGCTTCCTGGCCAAAACCCGAAATACATGAAATGAATAGCGTATTTCGGGTTTTGGCCGGCCAATTCGCAAACTTGCCGGGAAGCCTTGGCCAACACCCGAACTATGATGCATAGGTACCAATTTTCTTGTAAATAAGATAATGTAACATTAAAATGCACAGTAAAAAAGATTCCCATTGACTATATTGAAACGAAATATTTTTGTGTACCCAGCTAAATTAATTAAAAATAGTACACAATTCCTTTTCAATATCGAAATTAATTGATAAACCAAATAAGATGACAATTACAAGTTAACCGGAACCTTTACTTGAGTTAGAGCACGGACAGGCTGACGGCTAGACTATTTGAATTCATAGACACTTTCAACTATGTTAGAAATGATTAAGCCGAGTGCCTATATGATGTATTTCGTGAATTGGCCAATCGCATCTGTCCAGTTCGCGAATTGGCCAATTGCATCTAGCCAGTTCGCGAATTGGCCGGCAAATTCTAGAAATGGCCAGTCTTTTTTTAACGTTGCTGGCCAATTCGGGGATTGGCCGGCCAGTTCTAGAATTGGCCAATTTCGGGTTTCGGCCGCAACATATACAAGTTTTATAATTTTCCGTTGCCTCTCGTATTAACCGAAGTCAAATGTAGACTTAACCAAACCTTTTTGAACATTTTATTTATAGATACCTCGAAAAACCTATCTAAACAATAGACAATCAGAAAAGTCGAGGTTTCCATTGTCTCAAAAATAGATTTCTTAAGAAATAGTCGGTCGACAGTGTGTTAAGATATTTATTAACTTCACGGATATCTGTAGTGGTTTACCACTTAATCAGGGTTCGCACACTCCTTATATTTTGTAAGGACTCTGGCACCACTATTAATGATAAGAAAATTTATATTTAATTTTTAAGAAACAGAATACGCAAACACCTCCTCCATTTGCAGTTTCCGCAATATTTTTCTTCAGTAAAATACATTGAAAATACTGTAAAAATTTAGTGGTACAGTTGTGCGAACCCTGTTAATTGATCTATATTTAAAAAGAAACTTTTAAATAATGCCTTTTTTTTTTTCAAGTCGTTTATAGAATTTTTAATCTTCTTTTTACCGGTTTTTCAAAACAGTATATTTTTTTTTTCTAACGGAGTCAGAAAAATTATCGGATTAAATAATACAAGATTTAGAATTTATTTTCTTTCACAAGGAAAGTCATAATTGCAATTTAAATGTCCATAAGTGGTCCGCGCATATTATGATTGGCAAAATTACATAGCCTGTATAATGAACGGGCAAAACAGGAAATCATTTAATATCAGTGTTTGTCTTGCTTCTCACATTAGCCAAGCTGAACTAAATGTGTATTTACATTTGCTTATTCGTTACGCTATTCTCTTTTAATTATCTGACGATGACATAATTATCTAATTACATAATCCTAAATATTTTATATAATATTAAACATATTTAATAGAAACTGTGACATTCTCGATAGTAAATCTGATGAATTTAAAAAGAAATTCTCTCATAGTTGAAACATTAATATTCGCCTGAAGTCCCACAAATTACTGAAAACTACCCGCGCATCATTTTTGCTTGTAATGAGAAATGTGTCAGAAACAACTGCATTTTGAAACCGAAATTATATGCTAGGGCATTGTTTACAACGTGATGTTGTCACACGAGTAAATAAAAAGCGATTCGCTGCTTTAATTATTCGGAGCAAAGTTTGTTGTTTCATTCATAAATCTTATTGTAATTAATGAAGGTATAATGAAAATAACGAGTATGTGTCACTTTGAATTTTCTATTGTTAAGGTATGCCTTGTGAATTATTATGGTAAAATTATTTAACAATTTATTTTTCAGTAAATGTAGTAACTGTTGGTAATTTTATCAGGGTTAGAAGAATTAGGGTTCGGAGCAAAGTTTGTTATTTCATTCATAAATCTTATTGTAATTAACGAATGTATGATGAAAATAAGGAATATGTGTCACTTTGAATTTTCTATTATTAAGGTATACTTTGTGAATTATTATGGTAAAATGAATTATTTAACAAATTTATTCTTAGTAACTGTTGGTAAATTTATCACGGTTAGTAGAAAATAATTGTCCTACTTTAGAGTATCTATAAAGTTGAATTAGATAATTTTCATTTGGTGAACATAAGTAATGATAAATCTAAATTGCGCCCTTTGTAAAACATGAACGAGATAAAGATGTTATCGATAACTTATGTTTTACTGCGCATTTAAAATCCTGAAGTTGGATTCAAGTGTAATGTAATTTTCAGTCATGGAAATATTTAACCCTTTCTGGCGCAGTGGACCCACGTCGAAAAAACCTGATTTTAATTCCAAATTTCAATCGACAGCATGAATATAAAAAAAAAAAATCTTTTACAATGAAATGTTAAATTTAAACGTAATTTATTTATAAAATAATCCTTTGGGAATTCAATCGTGAATTCATCATTTTATCATATTTACGGACGGAATTTTTCTGTGCCAGTAAGTGTTGACACGAGAACGTCTATCTGGTGTCGTTTTGAAACCCACCAAATTATTAAATTTACACTCGAACCAGATATGTCTTCATAAAATAAGTTAAATTAAAATCACAAAAACTACATTAAATAAAAAGGTTAAATAGTTCTAACTAAAAATTCTGCTTTAAGAGTATTTTTATATGGTTGAATAATATTTTAGTAAATTCTAGTAATAATGATGAAAAGAAAAAACATTCACCACTATCACATATGCAAATGTAGTTTTATAAGTGTATACTTCTACTATCGATCTTCTACTATATATTTGAGAGTAACTCATTTGAGAATATTCATCCAAATATTTTATTTTTTTGAATTATCACGCAATACATCAAAGAACAATATTTTTAAAAACTTTTTTTATAATGTCAGTTTACTTGAAAAAAAAAAGATTCGTTATAATAAGCATCAATTGCACATTTAGTAATTCTTTACTGTTATTAAATCGTATATTAAAATGTGCAGAACGGTTACTAAACAAATCGAAAATTGAACGAGGAACTTGGTAATGAAGTGGGTTCGTTTTACAAATATTTAGATGGTGGTGCAATAGCTATTGCACTCGCATTCAAAAATGCATGAATATAATATTTATAATGTTATATAATGTAAATTATGTTATACGCAAGTAGTAGGACTCTAACTTACGTAGGACGTAATCAGCATGGAAAACTATAATCTATACTTATCATGGGATATCATTGATTTAATTACCTCTGATAGGATATAATAGAATAAAGAAAACTTTTAACCCTTTAACGATCATAGCATTTTCATTGCTAAGATGTCGAAATAAATGAATGACACCGGTAATTAAGAACAAATTATTTCTAAATAAGAAAACGTGATTTTTCACATACAAAATAAAAGGGATATTTCTAGATAAAAATACCGGTGTGAGTGTTGCGTATCGGAATTAAAATTTTGTGGTTTCGTGGCGAAACCAATGAACGTTAAAGGGTTAACAATATCTTTTTAAGTTTTTATTTGATTTTCATAAAATTTAAAATGACACGACAAAATTCTACAATGATGATACATATTAAATTCCAAGCTATTCAGTTGGGTAGCTTTTGCGGTGTTACTAGTAGCCAGCAGGGATGTAGTGTAGGGTATACGCGAGTATACACCGTATACCTTCTAGATTTTTTAAGGTATACACACTGTTTGTCAAGAAAACTATAGTATATACACTCTTCGTTATACCCTTAATCTTGAGCAGATACCCTCTGTTTTTTACAACTACACCGCAAGTCAGACAGACGGACCAGACGATGGTTATAGACGCTGTGTATTCAATCGAACTTTTTTAATAAATAATGTTATTTTACTTGATAGGTGTAATGTTACACTTGTCAAGTAAAATAAAATTGTTTATTGAAATGTTTGTATGTAAAACCTGTAATTCTTGATATCTTGTGATTTAAAAAGCTAAAAGATTTAAAAACTTTTTATGTCCAGTCGAACTTCTAAACATAAAAACTTCTTAAAAACACCATAAATAATACTAAAATGCACGAGGCCTTTCGAAAGAACTGAAACTTTCTTCGTCAGGCGTTAAGAAGACGTCCGTCTACTATGACGATGGTGGGACTAAAGCAGCGGGACGACTCTTCAGAGTACACGGACGTCTTCTTTGCGCCTGACAAATAAAGACTCAGTTCTTTCGAAATGCCTCACACATTTTAGCATTTTTTATGGTGTTTTAAAGAAGTTTTTATAAAAATTCGATTTATTAACACCAGTTTAAACTTATTTTCTCCCTGTATATTTATATAATTATGAAAGCTCATATAAATAGATAATTTATCTCGTTTATAGACCAAACTAAAAAAAAAGAAAGTTGTTTGCCGCAACAAATTCAGAAAGATTAATTTCGCTTTAATAATGCAGCGAATTTTCTGCCAATAAATTAGGCTTTTTTTAAATTATAAAATAATGGTGACAAAGTAATTATTGGATGATCAGGAAAATTATGTGGTATACGTCTGTTGAGAAAACATTAAAATTGTTGATTGACACCAGAAAATATTAACAGATTTATTATTAAATTAGTAAATGGTATACACTCATTTATTTTATTAATGTCTTCGTTAACCCCCTGGGGACGAGCGGCACGTATACGTGCCGCAAATGGGCTCGAGAATACATGTTTATCGCCACCAGTAAAATTATTCCGTAAAATTTGCTTTATTTAATCTGTGTATTTACTCGATTAAATAACTCACAAATTTCTGTAATTTAAAACCGGTGACAAAACATTAAAAATTTCGTAAAATGCTCCCGTCGCGAAGGGGTTAAGATAAACTTCTTTTTTCTCTTTGTTTTCTGTTTGTCCGTCCGTGTTATAAGTCTTAAAAAAACTCTTTTTATTTTTATTATTACATTTTTCTATTTTTATTATACTTGTCTGTATTACTTCTTCTTTACATTTGTTTTTATACTCTCGAGTTACCAGACCACGCGGTCGACGAGCTCTCTAATTTTTGTTTCCCCATCATCCTTGCGTTTTATTTTAGTTTTATTAAACTCTCCTCGTTGTAAATATTGTATATATCCTTTTTTACTTGATTATTCTTTTTGTTTAATATTAATGTTAAACTTCCTTCTTCTTGCGTTTTTTGCATTTATTACTGTTTTTGCATAATTTGTTTCTGTTAAACTTAATGTATGGTCTCTGCAAAGGATCTTTTTTTTTACATTGGGGCGGTTTTACCCTGCGGCAGCTTTCTTCGCCTTTATGGACTGGCTATCTCAGTCTGTGAACAAATGAACATTTTTTTCTTTTCTTTTTCCTTTTTCTTTTTTTTTTTGTACTAAGTTATATTATAAATTCTTTAAGTATCCTTTTTCCTACAATCTTTCTTCTGTGGCAACCAGCCGCGTTTAAACATCTTTATGGCTCCCATTGCATTGAAAATCACAGTATCCTGATATTCTGGATGTTAAGTTGCTCAGCAACTAGGAAGTCCATGACACTACTAGCATGTTCGCTTGTTCATCTATTTTATTTATTTTATATGGTGCCCTTAAAAGGCCTTTGCGTTTTTTGGAACCCGTCCCCCCCCCCTCCTTTGTTTCTGACGTTCTGTTTGTCAGACTTTGGCTATGACTTGAATTGTTCCATGTATCATTACTCTACTATAGGTAAGGAGTCGATCTCTACAGGCACTCTGAAAACTATCTCATCCAAGTCCAAGTGTACGTTATCGAAAGAAACTTGTATACTGAAAATTTCTTAGAAATTGTAACTTTTGTGAATTCAAACTTTATCAAAATACCACAGAATTTTCCGAATGATCTAACTATGTATTAAAGTTATAAGTGTACACGTGATTGGTAAAGAGCAGATTAACACATTGAGCGACGTACGCCTAAACTCATAAGCATCAATTTTCGTCCAGGTTTCGTGATGATTCCGTGAAATTCCGTGATATTTTGATTAACCTTTTACGGCACACTGTGACCGGTCTAATATACTTAATTTTTATTCCAAAATTGCAAACGGCGCCAACAATATTTTAGTAAAATATTGCTTTTACTATAAAAGCCTAAATTAAGGCTTTTAAAAAAATCAAAAAATCTTAGAAAAAAATTCCGGTGTCAGACGATAATTTCTCATTTTATAAAAAGATTTTGCCTGTCCCAGAAAGGGTTAAGCTGGAGACCGCACAATAATTGTGTCACATTCAAACAGACAGACATTTTCCAAAAATCATCTAATAGTCTTTGTGACATTCCAAAACGTTTAAATACACAAAAATAAACAAAATTCGGAAATTTTCACGATTGCCAATACATTTTACTTTAAATATAAAATATACTAAAAGTAATCGAATAAGAAAATATAAAAAGAGCATCAGACTTTTAAGCTTAAATAAACATTAGGTAATATCTAGCTACATTAAAAATAATAATAATAATAATAATAATACGGAGAGAAAGTACAAAGATTTAACAACATTTTCTTTAGTGACAAAGTGGAGTGAGTAAAAGAAAGAAACAACAGTCTGTGGGCGAGAGTGTTTTTAAATCAACCGCTTTTATTTAAACAAAATTAAAAGTAGGAAAAGTGTAAAATGTGTCAATTTTAATTTTTTTAATGTGCCGGCATTCTAGAGATTCTTTTACTTTACGTAAATAATACACTTTTTATGCTTTTCTTGCTCACTTAAAATAAACACCAAAGAAGAAGCGAAAAAATCTATTCTTTGTAGCAAATATTTATTTTTCTGGTAGCTTTTGATTTTTTCCGTATTGCAAAGAATGTGTCGTGGAAACATCTACAGAATAAAGAAACCTAAGTATTAATAAGAGCAGCAATACTCAATGAGCGCTGTTAAAATTTGTCGTATTTTGATTAGTAGTGTAAAGTTATTAGATTTTTCCGGGACCAAAAGAGAAATTCTTTTAATTTTACAGGATAAAATTAGTAATGATTGTATTAAATGCTAGATGCAACCCATAACTTTGAGTAATATTGAAAGAAGATTTGAGCACAGCAAAAATAAACGTTGCATAAAATGTAGTCATTTTAATAATGAATACACCAAGAAAAAAAAAATCAAGGAGAGAAAGTACAACAGTTTTAACAACATTTTTCTTTAGCGACAAAGTAGTTTTACTAAAAGTAATCGAATCGGAAAAATATAAAAAGAGTATCAGACATTTAAGCTTAAATAAACATTACATAATATCTAGTTACATTTAAAAAATGAATTCAGCAAACAATTACGGAGAGAAAGTACAAAGATTTTACATTTTGTTTAGTGACCAAGTACTGTGGGTTGATAAACTAACAGAAGGAAACAACAGTATATGCAGGAGAGAGTTTTTTAAATCGACCGCTTTTATTCACACAAAATTAAGTAGAAAAAGTGTAAAATGCGTCAATTTAATTTTTTTTAAGGTGCCGGCATTCAAGAGATTTTTTATTTTACGTACAGAAACATATTTTCGATGCATTTTGACTCATTTAGAAGAAATACAGGAGAAAAAGGGGAAAAAAATCCATATTCTGTAGTAAACATTTTTTTCCTGGTAGCTTTTGATTTTATCTGTATTCGAAATATCATGGAACCATCTAGAGACAAAAAACCTAACTATCAATAGAAGCGGCAATATTCAGAGAACGCTGCTAAAATTTGTCGTATTTTTGCCAGTAGTGTAAAGTTATTAGATTTTTCCGTTACAGAAGAAAAAAATTTTAATTTTACAAGATGAAAATACTAACCATTATATTAAAAACTAGCTGTAACCCATGACTATGTTCACGTAACATTTAAAGAAGAGCTAAGCAAAGCATAAATAAACATTACATGATATGTTGTTACATTTTAATAATAAATTCGCCAAGAAAAAAAATCAAGGAGAGAAAGTACAACACTTTTAACAACATTTTCTTTAGCAACAAAGTAATGTAGGCGGAAGAAGTAATATAAAGAAACAACATTCTGTTGGAGAGAGTGTTTTTAAATTAACCGCTTTTATTTACCCATAATTAAGTAGAAAAAGTGTAAAATATGTCTATTTTGATTATTTTAATTTACCGGCATTCGAAAGATTGTTTTATTTTACGAAAAGAAATATACTTTCGATAATTTTTTTGCTCGTTGGAAAAAAAGTCCTGAAAAAGGGGGAAAATGTTTTCTTTGAAGAAAACATTTTTTTTCTTTTCTTTTTTTCGGCAGATTTTGTTTTATTTTCTATTCAAAAGAATATAACATGGATGAATCTAGAGATTAAAAGACCTAACTATGAAAGTTATTTTAATAAGAATGGTATTTATAGTGAACGCTATAAGAATATATCGTATTTTTGTCAATAGCCTAAATTTATTGAATTTTTCCTGTACAAAGAGAAATTCTTTTACTTATACTAGAAAAAATATTAATGATTATATTAAGAATAGTTTGTTAGTTTTCATGTTCTCTTCAGACGATTATATTAAAAATCGGCTGCTAGTTTTCATATTCCCTTCAGACGCCAGTCAAATCCTCTTAAAGACCTGGATGATAATGTATACAAGACAACATCTGTTAATTATTCTGGAGTCTATACCAATTTTTATATGCTGAAACAGGAACGAATACCGTAATTTCGGGTGTATAAGCCGCAGCTCAAACAATTCTTTTTCGACCCAGAAATTTTTAAAAAACAAATATAACTAGTCAGATCGCCGTAAATATATCTCTTCAATCATTAAATAAGATTTCTGGGTCTAAAAAGAATTGTTTGAGCTGCGGCTTATACACCCGAAATTACGGTACATAAGAAAATATGACTTCCTTCTATGAGGTATATTTTCGATTTCATTTTGAAATTTTTGATTCAATAAAATTTCTGGTTGAAAACATAATCGATAAATACCTTGTGTGGGAAACAAAATCCATAATTTACAAGGTAAAATACACACAATCACAAAAAACTCTAAACATACGTATACATTTCGAAATTTCAAGTACTCGCTTCCCCAGTGTTATCCCTTTGCGGCGCAGGGCAAGTATTACGTATTAAAATTAATGACTGACTCCGAAATTTGAAAACAACTTTATTTTTCAATAACAAAACGCTATATTTCACAGACTCAATAAACGGTACTTTTAAAACGAAATTCTGGTGCCAGTGTGGCGTTTGGGAATTAAAATTAAGTGGTATATCTATGAAACCACCGCGCCGCAAGGGGTTAAAATGGAAAAATGTATAAAATCACCCCGCCCCTCTAACTGCAAGCAAGTCGGAAAGCCAAAAGATAGTAAACACAGCACCAAAAATGGAAGGTATTTTTGGTGCTGTGTTTACTATCATTCGGTTTCCGCTTTGCTTGCAATTGAGGCGGGGGGGGGGGATTTAATACATTTTCCTATATGAATATTTCTATAAAATGAGAAACAGTTTAATATAATTAAAACGTTCCTCAAGCAATATTTCCCCCTACACCTCTATGTATGCAATATTTTTGTATGGTCCTATAAATTAATTATAAATAGTCTTTGCACAACAGACTATACGGAATGTATATTTTAGTATATACTTCCAAGATGCATATCAATTTTATTATGTTCGAAAGAGTGTAACATCATTAAAATGCATTTCAAAGTATTTTTTTCTCATTCACTGTAATGTAACGTAATACTTTTGATTGTCCCTGGAATTAAACTATGCATCCAATTTTCATAGAATTTGAAACGACTCGACAAAATTGTGCTATTGTTATATATTTTAAATTTCAAACGATTCAGACTTGTAGTTTTTTTCTATTATATGCAGACGGATGAACAGATTGACTGACGAACAAACTGATCGACGATTATAGGTGCCAGCTTTTTAGATGATTAAGAACGCACCTATAAAGTATCGACTGCAATTGTGTTTTGTAAATGTAATTTTTCTAATGTTTTAGGCCAGGGGTGCAAAAATCTAGGCGCCAGCAGGCAGTTTCTCACCACAAAATTTATTTCGTTTTTCTTCGTCTAATATTTCGTGTGAAATTCCTGCTAGAATGCTATTAAATTTTGAGCGAAAAAAACTTTAAAATTTTAGTGTTGAGAGACTCCCCTCTGGCGCCTAGATTTTTGCACCCCTGTTTTAGGCTTTTTGAATACAAACCGATTAATTGTTTCAATTATTAAAAGCAAAGTTTATCATTTTATTAAAAGCCTTGTAACAATAAATAAAGACCTAATGAATACAATAAAGACATGCCGTTTAGAATTTATTATTGTTAATTTTTATTCCGTGATTCATGCTGTTTTAATTAAATATTTAATAAGTTAAGTTTCGTGTTCTGCATATAAGAAAACGGGTTAGCAATGATTCATTATTCACCGTAACGGAGTACATATTAAACATATTTAACGAAACTTTGATAACCGCTTCATTAAACTCGACTAGTTTTGGGCGATATATTGCTATTGTTGAAATATTAATATTTCTCAATGTTTGGATGTTACATAAAATTACTCATCGTTTTCACGTACAATGAGATACAATTTGGAATGTAATATTATATGCTTAAGTAATCTTTACAAGATTTAGGGACTAGTGTATATAAACCGATTTATTGCTTTAATTAGTAGAAACAAACTTTGTCCTTTCATTCATAAATCTTGTAATTAAATAGTTTAATGAGATACACCAGGTCGTATTATTTTCAATTTACTGTTGATAACTTCATTGATGCCACAACTAAACAATATTTTAATTTTTCTTATGGCTCCCTAAGCCCTTGCAAAACGGTTTATTTAGTTATACTGGAAATAAAGTTAATTGTCAACTAGGAGGTCCATATCACAGATTACATTGTTCATTGTTCACGGCTTGATTTAAAATAAATTTATATTTTATAAGGTAAATATGTTTACCCATATGGTAAATAAAGAACAGGAAGTATGGTGATTGGGCGTAAGACCAAAAATGTAACCCTAAAATCCGCTACAGCAGGCATGTAAGAAAGAAGTCTTTCGAACACTTTCGAAAGAAAGAAGAAAACTTTTAGTTCTACAGAGTCGTATGTTTAATTCATAATAGAACAAAATGCTTACATATTAGCAAATAAATGTACTCCTGATGTCAAAGAAATCGGTAGCTGTTTCACGTGAATATTTAGTTTGAGCTGAATAAGGCTCGTTTAGCGATAACATGCATCACATTGCAAACCAATATTACGGCTATTGCACACTTATCTATTTCTTTCCTCCTTCGTATTTACCATCCACTCTTCTGTTCAGTGCCTACATAATGGCAACGATTGTACAGTTTTCTATTATTCACAAAAAATGTATTAAGTATAAAATATATTATTCTAAATTGTGATTTTTGTCACCTTTGAATTTGCCAAATTTAAGAACAAATTTTGTCATTCCTGAAACACTAATTTTTCCCTAAATCCTGCATATTACAGAAAATTGATCAGACAGTTTTTCGTGTAATATAAAAAGGCTCATATATAAAATATATTTAATTATCTATCATTAAATTTTGAATACGGAATTTTATACTAGAGTAATGTTTGCAAATTTTTAGACTGTTCAATCCTTATTTCAATTAATGAAAGCGCATTGAAAATTATGATGGCGCGTAATTTTGAATTTACTTTGTCAATAAATGCTCCGAAAGTTATTATGAAATAAAAATGGCGCTCAATAATGTTAGTTTTACGCTTGCAAAAATTCCTTAACAATAGAATTACCGCGCTTCTTGTATACCTAGAAATACCGGGGTGGGTCACATCTGACCCATGGCTTTTAAGGACGCTATTCTTGTTTTATATGGTAGATAAAGACACACAATAATTATTGACGATCAATACAATGATTTTTAATTAATAATTAATACAATCTAGTATTTAGATTATTACCTAATATGAAATTTTGAGAATCACAAAATTTTTGAAATACCACAAAGGATTTTTTTTATTTCCAAATTTTAAAAAATTGCTTTGAGATTTTTATACTTTTTTAATATTATTAATACATGTGATTTATCGATTTAAATTATGTAATAATATTCCTACAGATCAAAGATATTTAAATACAATAAATGTAAATATATATACATATTCGTGATGTATTTTTACTTACACTTTTATGTTTTATACAGTTTACTGTCCAATCAAGTCATACAAAATGCCATGGTCTTTTTTTCTGTGCATAATACGCACACGAGTTATAAGCAGTTTCCGCAAACAGTGTTAGTTTATTTGTCTCAGCATTGCTTTATGTGATAAAATTTTTCATTTGTTTGAAATTTGAATGCTGGTCGGGGACTGATATCTTCACGTTCTTTTGCAATGCTTTTATTTGTAATTTTAGAAAAAACATTTTTCTACTTATATTAGAATCTGTTGTATCTTTAAAAATACCGAAACATTTATGACCACTAGATCTTGAATCAGATTTTGCATAAGTCAGAAGATATTGAACATTGTGGCTCTACTGTAGTACTACCATATAGTTCGATGTTCCAAATCGCTTCAAAGAGTGATTTATTTTGTATCTTTCTCCCTTTTCAGCCATATTTCGAAAAATGAATTCTTTTATTTTAATTTTTTGCAAAATATTTACAATTTATTTGTGTTTCTTAATATTTCCCACAGCATTTTTTGACTACTTTCATTCAACTAGTTACTACATGTATGGGATTTGAACAATGAAATTTTATTGTCATTTTTAAGAAAAATTGTTTCATCATTTATGTCAAGATTGTCAGCATGATCATATGATGAAAATAGTAACTTCGTCACTAAATTTTTTTCACTAAAGTCATTTAAAGACAATTCACGTTATAATTTTAAAATTTTCTCATTCAATAAACCCCTGTAGCGAAGCTATTACAATAATTGTGCGAAAGTGAAATGCCACAAACAATTTTTTTTCTCCATGTGGCTTATGCGAGGCGAAATACTCTTTTTAATTACTTTCTAAGGTATAACATAAAAAAATCCTATTTACATAATCCTTACAGTAGTTTGAAATACCATAAAAACTCACACATTTACCTTCCAAATACACAACAGATATGTGATCATGACCCCCCCCCCCCTCCCCGCGTCTGTTCTTTCTTTTGTGAAAAGTAAGTGTGGACCAAATCCTTATACTATTCTTATCTTATTGAAAAATATAGAGTTGAAATCTTTGTTGAAATAAATGAAAAATGCAAGGATTTTGTTCGGGTCAGCGATGACCCAGAATAGTAATTCTAGGTATAAAGATGTGTATATAAAAAACTTTTCATCAGATTTCAACTAAATTCGTGCTAAGGCATCATACTAAGTATTTAGGAAAAGTCAATCAGTTTCAAAGTTTTACTTTGAAAAGTAGCTGTGATACGAGCGAAATACCACGTCTTGGGTCACGGATGACCCGCCTCGGTAATTCTAGTGTTAAATATTCTGACAAATGTTTTTTATTATTACAAATATCGAAAAACAAGGCCATACCTAGGGATGTTGTAGGGGAAGGGGGGTCAGCCCCTCTTAAAACATTTTTAGCCTCTCCTGGAAAAGATTCTAAGGTCATAAAATGAATTTATGTTTCGAAAATCCAAATTAAAACCCGTTCAAAAATCAATTTTAGTTTTGAAGTCCTTTCAGAATTTTGCAGAAATACTAAATTGTAACGATAATAAGTATAACAGCACTCGCTCATATATTTGCAGATATGAAGCCATTTAATGTTTAACATTGCACTAGTTATAAGCTTGAATTTTCCTTTCTGTATCATATTTTTTTCTTGGTATAAAATGAAATTTTTTAAACAGTTTAATAAAAAAACTTAGTATTTACAATTTTAATATGCCCAAATTTATCTTTCTGCGTCAGAGAGACAGAGAGAAAATAAGAGTTCCACCTCCCTATATTTTCTTGAGCTTCGCCCCCTGTTTATTCACTTCCAGCTACAACCCTGCCGAAAAATGACGTTAGATATGACGTGATGTTCCGTCTTTTCAAATATAATAATATTTTGAAATTTTTTTTTTTTTTTTTTTTTTTTTTTTTTTTTTTTTTTTGATAGATAAGTTGAAAAAGCATTTTCAAAAAAATATAGGAGACTGCGGTATTGGAAGATTCCTCAATTCACAGGTGTACCCGAAAGGATGGGAATGATTCCGCTATTTCAAGACGGTAATCTTCACCTGAGTTAATCGCAGAACTAAGAGATTAGATAAATAGAAAATTACAATACGGAAATACTGATATGTTCCTCCCTCTTTATAAATATACATTATTTACGAAAATTCTAAAATTAATTTAAAACTTGTCAGTAATTATAAACAAGCAATTAACTGCTAGCGGAGAAAGAAAATCGGGTCAACAAGCCGATGAAAAGAATAATAAATTAATGAGGTTATTATATACGCATGTGTATTCACACATGCGAACCTCTGGGTTTTTCAGTACAAGACATTACAATCTTCAATACAAGAAAGCAATGTAATCGAATTTTTTTTCGACGGATTTACAAATTTAAGGGGTCAGTAATCCCCGAAAACATATTTATACAAAATATCTGTCTGTCCATCTGTTCGTATATCGCCTTTGTACCATCGGAAAGTGTATGAAGTTACTTATGTATATTTGTGCATGCATTTGGCTGTGGCAAGCAAGTCCTCCTTCAATTAACCCTTTCGGGTCCGAATTTTTTCCATTTTGAGAACAAAATTACTATTACTTAACCCTTTTCGGGGCAGGGCAAATTCATTGCGTAAGTATTGAAATAAATGACTGACACCGGAATTTGAAAACAACTTTATTTGTAAATAAGAAAACACTATATTTTTCGAATTCAGTAAACCGTAATTTTTTTAAACAAAATTCTGGTGCGAATGTGGCGTTTGAGAATTAAAATTAAGTGGTATATCTATGAAACCAGCGTCCCGCAAAGGGCTAAATAATTTTAATCGTAGCAATCGAAATAGATTTACTGATATTTAAAGATTATGACGTTGTCTGAAATGCAACGAATGCATTTATTTTCTGTACTATTCAATTTATTTTTATATGATAATAGGCTAAAGAAGAGTTTTTGGAGAAGTTTGGAAAATAACGTATTATAACAGGGTTTAACAGATATTATAAATGTCTAATGTTTTTTGAGATTTATTACACATGATACGTTCAGAAAAGCAACCTACCGGATGTCCCAAAAATGACTGATGGATTTTAAAATGAAATAACTTGCAAACGGTGACAGCTATTTAAAAAATTTTTGCAGGAGGGTTATTTATAATGTCAGGAGTTTTTTTTTCCGTAATTTTTTATTTTAGTTCGCATCTCAAACAATAGGTGGCGCTGACGGCGATTAAAGGCCAGGTCGACGCTTCACTCAGCACTGATCACCTGGCCTTCATTCGCCGTCAGCGCCACCTATTGATTGAGATGCGAACTAAAATAAATTTACGGTAAAAAACACCTGACATTATACATAACCCTCCTGCAAAAATTTTTTAAATAACTGTCACCGTTTGCAAGTTATTGAATTTTAAAATCCATCAGTCATTTTTGGGACTCCCCGTATATTTTAAATTTAAAGAATGTGTATAAAGTAAAGGAATCGCAAACTGTGCAAAGAGAATTAAGTAAACTTTTATTACTATTAATGCCCCACCAGTGGCCGAGAGGTTCTGACCTCTCAACTGGTAGACGGCAGGTGATGGGTTCGAACCCAATCGCGGCCGCGGCTGACTAACCGTTCGGAGTTTTCGTGGTTTTCTTCGAACTTTGCGTAAATACGGGTTAGGTTCCGTTAGAAAGACCCTCCACGAAGGGCACTCCTCCTCTGGTCCTATATCCCTAGTGTAGATAATTGGACGACAAAAATAAACAAAACCAAACCATTACTATTAATATTACAAAATGTCTAAACATAAATGAAGCCATAATAAGAAAAGTATAGCCATATGCTATCATTTCTATATGTAGAAAGTAACAAAATAGTTGTTAACACGAAATAATATACGATGAAAACGCATGTACTATTAATAGTGCACCAAACCCGAAAGGATTAAGATATATTCTGCAGGAAGGATATGCAGTAATAGCAATTACTGCCATTTTCATTATTGTACCATAGAAAAATGCATGTAAATAGACAAAGAATGGAACCAAAGTTTTTGAATGCGGCCAGTTCTTCGTGAAATCGAAAACATTCTGTCGGATGTAGGCGCTATAATAGCGATGTGTGTGCCAATATCCTTATTGTACCATAAAAAAGAGTATGACGTTATTAATAAAATTTAGCGAATTTTCTTGTATATATTTTTGGCTATGGCCATCAGATACTCTTTCGATTTAGAAATATTCCGTTGGAAGGGGGCGCTGTAATAGTAATGTCTGTGCCATTTCCATTATTATACCATCAATAAGTGTATGAAATTATGCGTAGAACTGAATCAAATTTTTTGTTTTTAAATTTGGCTGTGGTCAGCAGTTTTTTCTTGATTTTGAAAATATTATGTAGAAAGGGATTGATTTATTAGCGATTTTTGTACCATTTTCTCTGTTTAACCAACGAAAAGTGCAGGAAATTATAGATAGAACTCAAACACTCTTCTGTACCTTTTTAAAATATGGCCAGAATTTCTTCCTTGAATTTGGAAAACATCCTTCAAAACGGGACGCCGTGACAGCGATTTTGTATAATTTTTTCGCTATATTTTTTTGTATAAGTTTTCCGCTGTTTTGTTTCCCATTGGCGGCTAGAGCAGCTACAAGAAATGTATCGAGCTTAGCCGGATATTCGAAAACAGCCGATGCTTAACAGAACAACGAAAAATCAATGATTTTCCAATTATCATGATCAAGATTAACTTGTTTTTTCTCCGAATATTTGACTGAAGGAAAAATTTAAGATGAAAATCAAAATGATATAGTAATGAACTAATAATATTGCATTGTTAACATTTGTAACTTCTTTTTGAAATATTAAAATGCATGAGATTGAAAAAAAATTTGACACTGGCACATCCAACAAGCTTTAAATCAAAGTTATCAGGCCTATTTGATCGAAAACTTTGTTTAACCCTTTCCGGCACGGGCAATTTTTGTAGTAAAACGAGAAATTATCGACTGACACCGGAATTCACAAACGAATTTTTTCGATATTTTAAATTCCTTAATTTAAGCTATAATTGTAAAATCAAAATTTTACTAAAATATTATTGGTGCCAATCGCAAGTTTGGAATTAAAATTAGGTATCACAGACCGGGCACAGTGTGCCGGAAAGGATTAATAATGGAAATTAAGTAGATTTGATATTAGCATATGCAAGTAAGACAAATTGATTTAAATAATTTTTTCATTTATTTTGGTTTTATTTTTAGCCACTTTACTGATTACTTTTGTAACGTACAATAAATTGAAAACATGGAGTAAACCAGTAGCGGCTCGTCAGGTGGTGCTGCATCAGATTTTTCTTACCACTAAAATTTAACAGAATCTTTTCTATTACGCATCGGCCAATTTTATTGATTAAAGAAAACTGAAATTACTATATAATTTTAGTGGTGTGAATAAACTGATGCAGCACCTCCTGACGAGCCGCTACTGGGGTAAACGCTACTCTTTTTAAAGCTAAAATGCTCTTTTCCACTTGGTGATCGCATAAATTACGGTTTAAAAATTCAAATTCCTTATTGCCACCACTTTTTTGAAAAAAAAATCATCTATTTAATGACAAGTAAAATGATACCAGAATAAAACAAATTGCACTATTTTATAAAACTGGTTGGAATGAAGCATTTCTGAATAAAAGTCGTGAAGCTTGTGGCCCGTGAATGTCTCGGACGCGACGATTACGTGGTTTGTATTTGGTCTAAACATATATGCAATTAAATAGTACGAAATTGTATTTAAAAATTTTAGTGGTGCAAGAAAGCTTTAAGAGCCCACAATAGTCACACGAAAAGTACACAAAAAGACCCGGATGACCATGTAAAGTCTATGGGAGCGTTCTTTTCTATTATCTCGTTCAAATTTTAATATTTTGACATGATTTTTTTTGCATAAAATAGTTCAGGACGATCCACAACCGGGCTAGTTTTTACTTTTTCGATTTTGGTTTTAGATTTTTTTTAAAAAATTACCTTAATTTTCAAAACCGGTTTAAACCGGTTTTGAAACTGAAACTATCATAATATAAAAAATATATAACCAAAATCGAAAAAGTGAAAACTAGCCCGGTTGTGGATCGTCCTGAACTATTTTATGCAAAAAAAATCATGTCAAAATATTAAAATTTGAACGAGATATTAGAAAAGAACGCTCCCATAGACTTTACATGGTCATCCGGGTCTTTTTCTGTAATTTTCCTGTGACTATTGTGGGCTCTTAAATGATGGATCAAGAAATTTTTCCTTGCCCGTACGTTTTGCGTTAAGAGCACACACTAGTCACGCGGTAAAAGCTGAGCGCTAATGTAAAGTCTATGGGGGCGTTCTTTTCGAATATCTCGCTGAAATTTTAATATTTTTACATGATTGTTTTGCACAAGATAGCTGAGGGCGATCCACAACCGGCCTAGTTTTTACTTTTTCAGTTTTCGTTTCAGATTTTCTTTAAACAGTTACTTAAACTTTCGGAACCGGTTTAAACCGGTTCTGAAATTGAAACTATCGTAATATAAAAAATATATAAGCAAAATCAAAAAAGTAAAAACTAAGCCGGTTGTGGATCGCCCTCAGCTATCTTGTGCAAAAAAATCATGCAAAAATATTAAAATTTGAGCGAGATATATGAAAAGAACGCTCCCATAGACTTTACATTATCATCTGGGTCTTTTTATGTACTATTTCTGTGACTAGTGTGTGCTCTTAAGAGCCCACAATAGTCACAGAAAAATTACTCAAAAAGACCCGGATGACCATGTAAAGTCTATGGGAGCGTTCTTTTCGAATATCTCGCTCAAATTTTAATAATTTTGCATGATTTTTTTGCACAAGATAGCTGAGGGCAATCCACAACCGGGCTAGTTTTTACTTTTTCAATTTTTGTTTCAGATTTTCTTTAAAAAATTACTTTAACTTTCGAAACCGGTTTAAACCGGTTCTGAAACAGAAACTATCGTAATATAAAAAATATATAATCAAAATCGAAAAAGTAAAAACTAGCCCGGTTGTGGATTGCCCTCAGCTATCTTGTGCAAAAAAATCATGTAAAAATATTAAAATTTGAGTGAGATATTAGAAAAGAACGCTCCCATAGACTTTACATGGTCATCCGGGTCTTTTTGAGTAATTTTTCTGTGACTATTGTGCGCTCTTAAGTAGTTAAATAAACATAAGTGAATATCTCCAAGAGTCACATGCTACGAGTTTTGGCTTGTAGTATTTATTATACAGGGTGGGGCATAAAAATGTCTTCATTTTAAGAGGTCAATTAAAATATATAGCACATTGAAAACAAATATTTTATGTATACATTCGGAAAGAATATTGTTTGCCACTTATTAATTTTTACAATCCGTAACAATTTTTGTTATTAATTTGGAGGTTCTATTGCACGAAAAATGATTCCGTCACATGCAGCAGCATGTGACTTCTTCCTTTGGGGTTACGTGAAGGCTAAAGTTTACCACCTAAACCTAAGTCTTAAGACACTCGACAAACTGAAGGATGCTATTTGATTTGAAATTACAGCAATTCTTCCAGCAATGATGGGAAAGGTTATGCTGAATTTCCGGGATAGACTTCACAAGTGTATAGAGATCGAAGTAAAACATATAGACGATATCCTTTTTCGTACAACAAAACCTCAAAATTAATAGCAAAAATTTTAACAGATTGTAAAAAATAAATAAAAGGCAAGCATTTTTCTTTCCGAATGTAACTACAAAATATTTGTTTTTAATGTCCTATATATTTTTATTGGCCTTTTAAAATGGGGATATCTTTATGCCCCACCCTGTAGAACGGAAAAAATGTGACTTGCTTTATAGGAAATATCTAATTTATTAAACTAATATACGTTGCTGAGATTTACTATAAGTTTTTTCTTGTATAATAGGAAGCAGATAGTATTTACAGGTACACAAAAAAGAGTTCGGCTACTGTATTGTATCCAAAGTGCTGTATACCACTCCACCAAGATTTAAATATTTTTAAAACTTCGCTATGGTACGAACGCACATCACGCGGTACACTTGAGGGGCAATTGCCGACTTGTTTAATTCTAAATGGCACTATATTTTCAAAGAAGAAATCGTTAACGCACGCTTCTAGAACATTTGCAAGAGAAATATAGTTCAAAATTTATATTAGAAAACATTGGTGCGAGCAGAATATAAAAACAGTCGCCTGTTGCATCCTGAATTTGTTATGTTAACCCTTAAATGCATATTGTATCATTTTCGATACCATAAGTGTTCCCGATTTATTGGGGGTTTTATTCACATATTCCGTATTCTCACCAGAAATTTAAAAGAGCAATTTTCACTTAATCACAAATAATAAAGAAATAATAAAGAAAAATAAAAAATAAAGAAATAATAAAGAAAAATTTACTATTTATATTTTTCTGGTATGAATTCTGATTCTTTGAATTGCGCACTTTTTGGAGCGCGTTCTATCGTATGCATTTAAGGGTTAACCTTCCTACCCTGAATGGGTTTAATCGACCCAGTCCTATAATGCATTTCATTAGATTCAAACCAGAAAACTTTTCATAAAGTAAATTAAATAAATAACGCAAAGATTTAAGTTAAATAAGTATGTTAAATGGATTTAAATAAAAATTCTGGTGTGAAATATTTTAATCAAGTTGGAGTAAAATTTCAACAGGGTAGGAAGGTTAATCTCTTCCTTGTTTTACTCACACGTCTTACTGACAATGTGTTTTTGTCGATCATGATTTGTCCGTATCACGGATGGGCATTGGGCATCCATACTTCAATCATAATTCATTATTTTCATCAGTAAAATTTTATTGTAAATTTTGTATTATTTAATCCGAGAACTTTTCAAATTTAATTAGGCAAAAATTTCTGTTTTGAAAAATCCATGATAAAAGATTAAAATTTCTGTAAAAAGACATGAAAAAATACATGCATTATTTGAAAATTTATTTCAAAAATATTGATAATTTAAGTGGTCAGAGAAGTTTTATATTTCAGGGCAAACACACATAAACGTAAAAAGGTGTTTGACTTGAGAGTGACAACACTATGAATTTTAAATTGAAAATTGAAAATTCATAGTGAATTGGATTGAAATCCAATCCAATTGAAATTGGAATCATTTGGAATTCAATTGAAAATTGAAAATTCCAAAGACTTGTCAATAAATGTGTTACTTAAAATTATATTTGACTTGCTGCATAGTAGTGCACCTTTTTTTGTTGAATGAATTTGCCCGCATGTTACAATTTATTGATTAAATACAATATATATTTTAGATTAAATACAATAAATTAACAAAAACATTATCATTTAAATAACTTTTAATGTAATTTGAATTTTTTACCACAATTTAATGTATAAGTTGCATTTCGCTTTTAAAATTGTTAATTAAATATTTCCGTCTCGCATACCGTTTGATGTTCGACTTGTCGAAGTTTCTTAATTAAATTTGTAAGATTTCTCAATTTAAATTCTCTAATTAAATACATAACTTTCTGATGACTGGAATAGTAGTTAATTATGTAATAAATATATGTATGTGTTCGAAGTTTATTGGCATTAGACAATTAGATGAAATGTTAATAAAATCCTTATTAATAGGTATAGAACGCCGCAAATGTCTACATTTTCTTTTTAATTTTAAAGTGGAAAATATAACACATTCTAATATTGAGTTATTTTTTATTCAGAGGGTCTTAAAGCCTCAGAGCTATACAAAGTTTCGATTGGTACATATGTATCATGCATGTGTGTATGTAACACGATAATTCTTGATAGAAATATCCTATATACTTCCAATTTGGTATAAAAGTTAATTCAGATAAAGCACTTCCCTGATTAATTTTAAGATTCATTGGTTAAGTATGAAGAGGTAACTGAGCACAATCCCCCTTAATTTTGATAAATGATATTTTAATGCAGAATTATCGGATTTACTTTAAATTGTATCGGTTTTATCCTGACAAGGCGCATTTGTGATTAGTTTTGTAGATTCATTGGTTAAGTATAAAGTGGAGATCGGAGAGTTAATTACCATTCTAATTTAGATAAATGAGTTTTACACGCAGAATTGTCCGATTTGCTTCAATTTGATGTACTAGTTTATTCTGACAAATTGCTTCACTGATTTGAATTGGAAGTTCACTTGTTAAATTTAAAGAGGGGGACGGAAGTCTAATACACTTAACAATAGAACGACCGGAAATTTTACTCAAGTTTGTTAATAATATTTCTCACCACAATTTTTATTAAAATTTATTTAATGGATTTATGATAAAAAGTTAATTAAATCCAATTGATTTTTTAAATCATCAGATTTTAAAATATTCACCTTTTATATAAACATTTTAATAACAATTTTAATTTTTCTTAAGAAAGGTGTTATAGCAAAAATAAAGTACATTGACATGTTTCGGAACCGTGAATAGTTTGAAATTTTTATTTTTAGTTAAGTTTTAGATCATGGTCTATATTTTAATTTAATTTTTTGCAATAGAGCGCGTGTTTTTTTTGTTATTTATATCTCATTGTCGCGTGTCATTTGTATTGTCCGAGAAATATTTTGAAATTTTGTTTTATTTATATTATGACTATGGAACTTATTTGACGGTTCCGAAACATGTCAATGTATTTTATTTTTACTATAACACCTTTCTTAAGAAAAATTAAAATTGTTATTAAAATGTTAATGGATTTATTTAATGTAAATCTATGTAGTTTAAATTTAAATTATTTCAAAAAAGATTTTCTGGTTCGAATTGAATTTTAATCACATGGTTGAAGTCCTTTGGGGTGTTCAAATGTTAATTTAAATAAATGGCTTTTTTGTGCAGACTTATGATAATTTCAAATTTCATAAACCGATTTATTTTGATAAGGCGTTTTTCTGATTAAATTTACAGGTTCGTTGATTAACCCTTTCGTGACAGGAGCTTTTTGCGAAATCTTTAATGTTTTATCACCGGTTTTTTTTAAAAACAGAATTTTTTTTACCTTATTAAATCGAGAAAATGCACTAATTCAAATAGGCAATTTTTACAGTAAAATTTTATTGTTGGGAATAAAACAAGAATTCCTAATCCTTTTTGCTATATTTAGGAATTAAGTGGTTTTATAAAAATACCACAGCCCTTCAAAAGGTAAAAAAATGAACACCCTGTATATTTATTGACTTCTTCTCATTTGATATTTCTCACAAAAGTTTATATGATAGATAAAAGCAACTTATACAGTATTAGCAAACGTTTTATTTAACATTAAACATAATTGTAGAAATCACAGTATCGTGAATTTTGTCTTCGTTGAAGTTCTAGCGCATTCTGGAAACATTAATGTTTTTGGAAGTCTCTTATTTCACTGAAAATTAATATTACATCAGGTTTGTGGGTTATGGAATGGAATTAAATACAACTGCATTTTTTAAAACGAAATTATATTTTACGGTATTGTTGCTGCTTTAAATATTTGATGCAAAGTTTGTTGTTTCATTCTTAATTCTTATTATAATTAATGACACCGCAATGAGAATTTCGCGGACGTGTTATTTCGAATTTTCCCTTTGTTAGTTTATGTCTTCTTGATTATTATTGTTTAGTAAAATATTAAAAATTCATTTATGTATATATTAACAAATTATTATCACTGTTGTTAATATCATACTTATCATTTTTATCAAATAAATCTTTTCTGCATTCATTACTTTTTTACTGATTGATGCAAACATTTTATACCATACCACAGCTTCAAAGGTTTGTTTCGGATGCCAGTAAGAGGAAAAAGAAAAAAAAAACCCGAATAAATCATATAATACTAGAGCTTTTCGATTTATCATTATACGATTTAATATTTTTCTGAAAAAAATATCTTCACCGGAAAAATTACAAAGTATCACAGTAATAAGTATTGGATTAGAAAATGTCTAACCGATGAGAAAAAAATCATGTAAATTACATTACAATACCTGTTAGAATAGCTAAAACGCAGGATCTCGGTTAGTGCATGCAAATGTATTTGTTTCGATGTGATTTTCGTTGAAAATAAAGTATTATTAAAAAATTAATTAATATTTTTTTGCGAATATTAAAATTAGGTGTCCTGTTTTAGGAACATAGCACCGGAAAAGGTTAAGCGAGTTAAATTGCATATTTAATCAAACATTTTTTAAATGTTCATTTGTAGATACCTCAAAAAACCTTTCGAAGAAAATAGGCTTTCAGAAATAACTGAGCATTCATTGTCATAAATTAGAAATTTCATTAGATATTGCATGTAACAATGAGTTAGGATTTTTATCATTTTCATATTTCTTATCAGTAACGGTTAATGTACAAGTTTTATAATTTTCCCTTTCTTTTCCTATTAACATAGTTCAACTGGATATTTAATAAACATTTTCAAAATATTTATTTTTAGATATCTCGAAAAACCCATATAGTCCGGTGAAATTAAACCAAAAAATAAGAGTAAAGTTACCTAAATTCTCACCAAGCTGAAAATCGGTAAGATTGTTTAAAATATCATTAAAAACATAATTTGAAAGTTCCCCATCTTTCCCCTGTAAGGAAAAATTTTTATTCAAGGTCAAAGGTAAAAAAAATGAGTTTTTCGCGATTTTCAGCAAAACGGTAAGTTTTATCATAAAAATACCTCAGACAAAAAATGTAGATCATAAAATTATCTACAAAAAATTTATAAGGAGAGTGATTTCATTCAATTTACTTTCGAAGATCTGCTTTGAAAAAATTATTTACCACACTTTTCTACATTCAACGTTATATTAGATAAATACTTACAGTATGTACGCCGACATTTTGGTTCCCGAGTTACTGTCGTATTTGATGGCTATAATGATTGCACGAGAAATACCAAAGCTGCAGAATAGCGCCGTCGAACTTTAGCAACATCTTCATCAATTGATATTTTATTTGATGAAAGTATGACAATTCCAACCAGTTAACAAAAATTTCTTTCTAATACTGACAACAAGTCTCGGTTCCTCGGTCTTTTTTCCAGACGTTAGCAAAATTGTTTCTATTGCGAGTGGTGTCGTTGGTGATGATAAAATCAATTGTTATAAAGCTCGTGAAGTTGGGCTTGCTTTTATGGCAAAAATGACAGGACTCACTTTCAATAATATTAAATTAAAACGCTCTGACAAAGTTGATCCTCTTTTAGCTATGACTAGTACCATAAAAGTTCATGAAAAAAACGTACCTGTAGACCCTGTATTGTTGTTCCAACGCATGAGTACTACTGCAGCATTTCAAGATGAAATAGAAAACTATTTTGAATATGAACTATCTCCCTACCCTCTATCATTATTTGATGACATCAGGATGCGTAAAACACAGAAATCTGCAATTTACGATTGTTTCGAAAAGGTAGACTTTGATATTAACAACACAAATGCGACATACATCATTGACGGAGGATACTTACTAATTCGGGTTGTGTGGGATAGTGAAGAAACATTCAACGTTATATTAGATAAATACGTACAGTATGTACGCCGACATTTTGGTTCCCGAGTTACTGTCGTATTTGATGGCTGTAATGATTGCACGAGAAATACCAAAGCTGCAGAACAGCGCCGTCGAACTTTAGCAACATCTTCATCAATTGATATTTTATTTGATGAAAACATGACAGTTCCAACAAGCCAACAAAAATTTCTTTCTAATACAGACAACAAGTCTCGGTTCATTTCAATGTTGAAAGAAAGATTTACAACGGAAAATATATTGGTAAGACAAGCTAATAATGTTGCTGATGTGTTGATAACTGAAACAGCAATTGAGCAATTCAATTTGATAAATACAACTATTGTTGTTGGTGAAGATATAGACTTACTCGTATTACTGACTGCTCGAACTCCAACTGAAAAAACTATTTTCTCCTTAATCTCTTCAGTCCCTGAGTACCCAATTGGGTACATCAGTTTTGTCCCATTTTATTAATGATACTTAAATATAATTGAAATTTCGATATAAGAATAATATGTTTCGAATTCTATGATTCGAGCTAATGAAAATAAAACAAAAATCTCGCTCAGAAGTCACACGAGAGAAGAAATAATTCAGTAATAATTAAAAATACTGTAATAATCGCCAGTAGCGAAGAGGTTAAAACCAGGAAAAGCTCAACATCAATCGGAAATGTATTCATCAAAAAGTTTATCTACTTTTGCAAAGTGTCAAAATCATGTACTGTTTTTACACGCAATAACTGGCTGTGATACGACATCTGCATTTTACAGGAGGGTTAAATAACAGTTTTCAAACTATTTGAGAAACAAAATTTAATTGAATGTGCTGAAGTTTTTAAAAATAATAATTCTACTCGGCAAGAAATTATTACTAACGGCATTCGCTCTCTTCTTTCTATGTACGGAGCTTCTAAAAAAAACTACCTGCTTAGATAAGTATAGATATGCATTTTCGTTAAAAACACCAAAAGTAAAAAACAAATACAATTAGCTTGTCTTCCTCCAACCTCAGTTGCTGCTCATCAACATATTTTTAGGGTATATTACCAAGTTCAAGTGTGGCTTGGTTATCAGCTAGACCCTACAGACTGGGGTTGGAAGTTGGTCAACAATTCATTAGAACCAGTGCACACTTTACTTCCACCTGCGCCGGAAAAACTGCTGAACTCGATTTTTTGCAACTGCAAAAAGGGATGCAGTGCTAAATGTGGTTGCAAAAAAATCGGACTGTTCTGTTCTCCGGCATGTACACATTGTCAAGGCCAGCTGTGCTCTAATATTGAATCACCAACAGTAGAGGATCCGTTTGATTCCAACGAGGCAACATGCGATGCATCGCTATTAACGCAGTTTACATGCACTCAGGATGAAGATCACGAAGAATAAGAACAAGAAGAAGACGAACAAGAACAAGAAGATCAAGAAGAAGATCAAGAAGAAGAATTTGAAAGTTACGACTCGGACAATTAAATTTCACTACTTTTTTTTTTAACTTAAATTGTTTTTATTTTTTCAATCTCTGCTAATATCCATTATTTTTCAATAGTTTCAAATTAAACAGGATCAAAACAGAACCGTGGAATAGGCCTACTGGGGGAACTACGTAAAAATAAAACGCGCTAAGTACACTACCTCATAGGTGGCGTGGAAACGTGTGCATATTATGACGATTACAACTTTTACAACTTTTTGAATCGTTATATCTCAAAAACGGTGGCTCGTAGAAAAAAAGTATTAATAAATTTTTTGTAGATAATTTTATGATCTACAATTTTTTTCTGAGATATTTTTATGATAAAACTTATCGTTTTGCTGAAAATCGCGAAAAACTCATTTTTTTTTACCTTTGACCTTGAATAAAATTTTTTTCTTACAGGGGAAAGATGGGGAACTTTCAAATTATATTTTTAATGATATTTGAAACAATCTTACCGATTTTCAGCTTGGTGGGAATTTAGGTAACTTCGAATGTCTAAATTGACCGGACTAATATAAACAATAGAAAATCAGAAAAGGCAGGACTTCTATTCTCTTAAAAGACAGATTACGTAAGAAGATGAAGGTTAACACTGTGTAAAGATTTTTATTGTCTTCACAGATATTATCAGCCGTGGAAATGTATATGTGTTTTATAATTTCCTTGCTTCTCATATTAACCCTTTCCGGACACTGTGCCCGGTCCTTGGATACATAATTTTAATTCCAAACTTGCAAAAGGCACCAGTAATATTTTAGTGAAATTTTTCTTTTATAATAAAAGCTTAAATTAAGGAATTGAAAATATTTAAAAAATTCGTTTGTGAATTCCGGTGTCAGTCGATAATTTCTCCTTTTAGTATAGATTTTGCCCGTGCCGCAAAGGGCCCGGGCCAGTAAACTAATGAATAAGGGCCACTTAACTAATGAATATTTTTGAAAAAAACTTTCAAATAATGCCTATTTTTTTCATGAATTTACAGAATTTTTAATCTTTTATCACCGATTTTTCAATACAGAAAATCCTGCCTTATTCGTACCATAAAAATGTTCTGATTAAATAATGTAAAAGTTACAATAAAAATTTACTGGTGAGAATAATAAATCATAATTGGAATATGGATGCATGTACGTGGTACTCCAATCATGATTAGCAAAGAGACATTGCCCGTTTGACATACGGGCATATCAGGGAAGCGGTTAATATCTGTGTTTTATAATTTCCTTGCTTCAATAATATTAACCAAATTTAACTGAATATTTACATTTGCTTTTTCATTACATTATTCCCTTTTAATTTTATGATGATGATATAATCCTATATAAGTATTAGTTATATAGGCTCTATAATAGGCTATTATATATTATATAAATATTTTATATAATATTATAATTATTTAATAGAATTTCTGATATTGTCGACAGTAAATATGATGAATTTGAAACGAAATTTCCCCATAGCTGAAACATTAATATTCGTCTTAATTCCCATAGATTACTGAAAATTAACCATTTTTGCTTGTAGTGAGAAATGTGTCAAAAACAACTGCGTTTTGAAAACGAAATTATATGCTAGGGCACAGTTTACAACGTGATGTTGTCACACGAGTAAATAAAAAGCGATTCGCTGCTTTAATTATTCGGAGCAAAGTTTGTTATTTCATTCATAAATCTTATTGTAATTAATGAAGGCATAATGAAAATAACGAGTATGTGTCACTTTGAATTTTCTATTATTAAGGTATACTTTGTGAATTATTATGGTAAAATGAATTATTTAACATATTTATTCTTAGTAACTGTTGGTAAATTTATCAGGGTTAGAAGAAAATAATTGTCTCGATTTAGACTGATCTATAAAGTTGAATTAGATAATTTTCATTTCGTGAACATAAGTAATGATAAATCTAAATTGTTCCCTTTGTAAATATCAAAAGATAAAAAGATGTTACCGATAACACATGTTTTACTGCGTATTTAAAATCATGAAGATGGATTCAAGTGTTATATAATTTTCAGTCATGGAAATCTTTAACCTTTTCTGGTGCCGTGGACCCCCGTCGAAACCACCTAATTTTAATTCCAAATTTACAATTGGCACCAAGAATATTTTAAAAAAATTCTATTAATATGAAATTTTAAATTATCGTGTAATTTATTAAAACGTAATTTATTTCTAAAAAAATCGTTTTTAAATTCATATGTCAATCCATCATTTCATCATTATTACGGACAGAATTTTTCTGTGCCAGTAAGTATTGATTTGAGAACGTCTATCTGGTGTCAATTTGACCTACGAAATTATTAAATTTACACTCAAACCAGAAATGTCTTTAAAAAAAAGTTACATTTAAACCACAAAAAACTAATCTTGATAAATAAGTTAAATATATATAGTTAATAATAGTTTTAAATAAAAATCTGCTGTTATGATATTTTTTATAAGGTTGAATAAAATTTAATTAAATTCTAGTAATAAATGATGAAAAGAAAAAACATTCACCACTATCGCATATGCAACTGTAGTTATATAAGTGTATACTTCTGCTATCGATCTTCTACTATATGTTTGAGAGTAATTTAATAGCAATATATTCATCCAAATATTTTATTTTTTTTGAATTATCACGCAGTACATAAAAGAACAATATTTTTAAAAACTTCTTTTATAATGTCAGTTTACTTGAAAAAAAATAAAAAAGATTCGTTATAATAAGCATCAATTGCACATTTCGTAATTCCTTTACTGTTATTAAATCGTATATTAAAATATCTATTAGGGTAACTAAAAAAAATCGAAAATTGAACGGGAAACGTGGCAAAAGAGGTGCATTCGTTTTATAAATAGTTAGAGGGTGGTGCCACCAAATTCACCAAAAAAATAAGGAGAGAAAGTACTAAGTTTTAACGACATTTTCTTTAACGACAAAGCCGGAAGAAGTAAAAGAAAGAAACGATAATCAGTGGCAAAGAGTGTTTTTAAAGCAACCGCTTTTATTTACACAAAATTAAGTAGGAAAATGTAAAATTTGTCTATTTTAAATTTTTTTTAAGGTGCCGACATTCGAAAGATTCTTTTATTTTACGTACGGAAACATACTTTCGATGCTTTTAATGAAAGAAATACTGAAGAAAAATACGAAAAAAATCTATTATTTGTAGAAAACATTTTTTTCTGGTAGCAGTTTATTTCTTCTGTATTCCAAAGAATATAGCACGGAAACATTCAGAAACTAAATAACCTAACTATCAATAAGAACAGCAATATTCAATGACTGCTAATACTGTCGTATTTTTATTAGTAGTGTAAGGTTAATAGATTTTTCCGGTGCAAAAGAGAATTTTTTTTAAATTTTACATGATAAAAATATTAACCATTATATTAAAAACTAGCTGCAACCCATGACTATGTTCATGTAACACTGAAAGAAGAGACGGCAAGGCGGCGCAGGACAAATTCATTGCTTAAGTGTTGAAATAAATGACTGACACCAGAATTTTAAAACAACCTTATTTGTAAATAAGAAAACGCGACATTTCACGCGTTTAATAAATCGTATTTTTTTTTTAAACAAAATTCCGGTGCCAATGTGGCGTTTGAGAATTAAAATTAAAAGGTATATCTATGAAACCACCGCGCCGGAAAGGGTTAAGCAAAGCATAAATAAACATTACATAATATGTTGCTAAATTTTAATAATGAACTCGCCAAGAAAAAAAACCAAGGAGAAAAAGTACACAACTTTTAACAACTTTTCCTATATAGACAAAGTAATGTATGGCGGAAGAAGTAAAAGAAAGAAACAACAGTCTGTGGAAGAGAGTGTTTTTAAATTAACCTCTTTTATTTACCCATAATTAAGTAGGAAAAGTGTAATTTTTTTTTTAATGGGCTAGCATTCGAGTGATTTCTTTATTTTAGGTACAGAAATGTATATTCGATTTTTTTTTTTTTTTTCTTATTTAAAAATATACTAGAGAAGAACAAAAAAAAATCTTTTCTTTAACACTTTAACTATTTGGGCAAGACGAATTTGCTTATTACATCATTTAACCCTTTCCGGCTCACTGTGCCGGTCTGGGATACCTAATTTTAATTCCAAACTTGCAAACGGCACCAGTAATATTTTAGTAAAATTTTGCTTTTACAATAAAAGCTTTAATTAAGGATTTCAAAATATCTAAACAATTCGTTTGTGAAATCCGGTGTCAGTCGATAATTTCTCATTTTAGTACAGATTTTGCTCGTGCCGGAAAGGGTTAAAGCTTTTTGACACCACAATTATTTTTAAAAAAATTTTCATTCATTGGTAAGGCGGATATGTTTAGACTAAATTTTATAAATATTTTATTTAAATAATAGTGGTGTGAGTCCGCTATTTTCAATTTATTGAACGGAAAATAATTAACCAATTAAGGGGTTACAGTTCCCCTATTTTTCCTTCTTTATTCCAAAGAATTATGTGAAAAATCTAGAGACTAAAAAAATCTAACTATAAAATGTAATAATAAGAATGGTAATTTTTAGTGAACGGTGTTAGAATTTGTCGTATTTTTGCCAGTAGTGTAAGATTATTAGAGATGAGAGATTAATGAGAGATTCTTTTAATTTTATAAAATAGCTATAGCTATTATATGAACCCCTTGGGACAAGTGACCGATATGGAAGTCATTTAAGATGCTCGGAGTCCTTGATTATTCTCACCAATAAATTTTTTATCGTTATTTTTGCTGACGAAAATTCTATTCTGTATGTAAAATAATAATAATAATAATAATAATAATAATAATAATAATAATAATAATAATAATAATAATAATAATAATATAATCTGAAAATATAAAAGAATGTGAGAGTTTTAAGCAAAAATTAAGTTTTCATAATATCTAGCTACATTTTAAAAAAGAATTCACCGAAACATAATCAAAGAGAGAAAACACACTTTTAACAGCATTTTCATTAGCGACAAATTGATGTAGGCGAAAGAAGTAAAAAGAAGAAACAAAAGTCTGCGGGAGAGTGTGTTTTTAAATTAACCGCTTTTATTTGCCCATAATAAAGTAGGAAAAGTACAAAATGTGTCTATTTTATTTTTTTCCGGCACTCGAGACATTCTTTTATTTTACGTAAAGAAACGTACTTTCTATGCTTTTCCAGTGTTGCCAGTGGGCTACTTTTTTTTAATTTTGGATTTTTCGATTGGCACCACTTTTTTTAAATGGCAGAATTCTCCATGTTTTCGCCTTAAATTAATATGCCAATAAATAAAGTGCATTTAACCATCTATAAAAGTGGTGCCAATCGGGAATCAGAATTAAAAAAAAAAGTAGTCCATCGGGCAAAACTGTACTTTTCCTGCTCATTTAAAATAAACGCTTAAGAAGAAGCGAAAAAATCTATTCTTTGCAGTAAACATTTTTTTTCCGGTAGCTTTTGATTTCTGCTGTATTCTAAAGAACATATGGAAACATCTAGAGACTGAATAACCCAATAAGAGGGCCAATATTCAGTGAACGCTGTTTGAATCTGTCGTACTTTTGGCAGTAGTTTAAAGTTATTAGATTTTTCCGGGACAAAAGAAAAAATTTTTAAATTTTACAAGACAAAAGTACTAACCATTATATTAAAAACTAGCTGCAACCCATGACTTTGTTCAAGTAACATTGAAAGAAGATTTGAGCAAAACATAAATAAGCATTACATAATATGTAGATACATGTTCATAATAAACTCACCAAGAAAAAAAAAATCAAGGAGAGAAAGTACACAACTTTTAACAATATTTTCTTTAGTGACAAAATGACGTAGGTGGGAGAAGTAAAAGAACGAAACAGTCTGTGGGAAAGAGTGTTTTTAAAGCAACCGCTTTTATTTACACAAAATAAGGTGTAAAACGTGGCTATTTTAATTTTTTTAATGTGCCTGTATTTGATAGTTTCTTTTATTTTATGTAAAGAAATGTACTTTGGATACATTTTTTTTTTTTTTTTTTTTTTTTGCTCAGAAAATAAATTTTAAAAGAAATACCAAAGAAGAAGGAGAAAAATCTATTCTTTGAACTAAACAATATTTCCTTTTTTTCCGGAAGATTTCGTTATCTTCTGTATTCCAAAGAATATAATGTGGAAACATCTAGAGACTAAAAAATCCAACTCTGAAAAGTAATATCGTAAAAATGGGAATTTTTAGTGAACGCTATTAAAATTAGTCGTATTTTTGTCAGTAGTGTAATGTTATTAGATTTTTCCAGTACAAAAGATTAATTCTTTTAATTTTACAAGATAAAAATATTAATAATTATATTAATAAAGAATACTGCCCAGTTAAACTGATGGCATTGAGCTCACAGACTACAAATACTAATTGTACATTAAAGCCTTATATTTTCAAGTGTTAATTCCGTTCGAAAAAAAATTAAGAAGGGGAAACAGCTCTCCCCTTTCCTCTTTTTTTTTTTATACTTAATCATTGAACCTCTTATACTATCAAAGACATGCTTTATCATATAAAAAATCTATATTCAAAATTCAGAGCAAATGAGATAATTCTTAATAAAAACCCATTTAGCATTTATATAATTTAGAAGGAGTTATCCCCCTCTTTTATACTTAACCATTAAACTTCCAAAACTATTCAGAGATTTGAACGAAATCTGAAAATTCTGCTTGAAAAACCCATTTATATAAATTAAGGGGGGGGGCATTAGAATCCCTGTTCCCCCTATTTATATTTATTCAATGAACACCTAATAACAGTCACGGAATCGCTTCGTCAGAATGATCCTAATCTAAATTTTGAACGAAAACTTAATTCTGCATGAAAATCCCATTTATATCAACTAAGGGGAGGGGCATCAGCCCCCCGTTCCCCCTTTTATACATATCGAATGAATTCCAAAAACTAATCAGGGAAGCGTCTTGTCAGGATATACCTACATACAAAATTTCAAGTGGATCGGATATTTTTATCATGAGTTATCGCGTTACGCACGAACATACGAACGTACATACAGAACGGACGGGCACATAAGCTCTCAGGCTATTATAGCCTGTTAGCTAAAAAACTATCTGCAACCCGAGACTTTGTTCACGTAACATTGAAAGAAGAAATAAACGCTTGGAGATGAGCGACCGTATACGAGCCGCAAAAAGTTTTAAGAATCCTTGTTTGTCCCTACCAGTAAAATTTTACTGTAAAATTTGTCTAACCTAATCGAAGCATTTTCTCGATTAAATAAGGCACAAACTTCTGTTTTTAAAAACTAGTGACAAAACATTAAATATTTCGTACAACCCTAATAGCATGCATGGTCACCGTGACGTCGCTGTGAGTCGTTTTGGTCACATCACATCTGTGACCAAAATGCCACCACTCAGTGACGTCACATTGTGACTGAGATGTGACTTTCTTAAAAATCTTTAGAAATTTATAAATATCCTTCAAAACATGTTATTTACTTTAAAAAACATGTTTCTGGCAATTTAAATATCGTCGCTTTTGTCACAGTTTCGTCACAATGTTAATGTCAAATTAGTCACAAATGACATATTTTTCACAAATTTGTCACATTGTGACCACTTTGTGAAACGTCACAAGAGAGCTCTAAAACGGCCATAATGACTTCACATTTTAGTCCTGTGACTTCACATCGACGTCACGTGATGTCAAATCAACAATCGATGGTCACAAAGTCACAATGTGACTTCAGAACGACGTTGCAGTGACGTCACCCTGCTTTACGGGAAGGTTCCTTTCGCAAAGGAGTTAAGCAAAACATAAATAAACATTACGTAATATGCAGCTACATTTTAATAATAAACTCACAAAAAAAATCAAGAGAGAAAGTTCAACACTTTTAACAGCATTTTCTGTAGCGGCAAAGTAATGTAGGTGGCAGAAGTAAGAGAAATAAACAACGGTCTGGGACAGAGTGTTTTTAAATCAACCGGTTCTATTTACACAAAATTAAGTAAGAAAAGTGTAAAATGTCTCTACTTTTTCTTTAATGTGCCAGCATTCGAGAGATTTTTTTATTTTATGTAAAAAAAATATATTTTCGATACTTTTTTTTTTTTTTTTTTTTTTTTTTTTTTTTGCTCATTTATCACCAATGGTAAATATGGAGAAAAATCTATTGTTTCAAGTAACAAATTTGTACCTTACCTTTTTTTCGGCAGATTTTGTTTTCTTCTGTTTTCCAAAGAATATACAATGTTCGAACACTCCTTGGAATTTCCAAGGACTCACTATTAAAAAATGAAAATTTACATTTAATTTTTAAACCACAACAGTCGTGTTCCCCACCTTCATTCACAGATTTTATAATAATTTTTCTGCAATGAAACACTTCGAAAATATTCTTAAAATTTAGTGGTAGAACTGTGCGAACCTTGATATATCATGTAAACATCTGGAGACTAAAAATTTTAACCATTAAAAGCACTTCAATAAGGTCAATTATCAGTGAACGTTATTAGAACTTGTATTTTTGTCAAGAGAGAAACGTTATTAGATTTTTCCATTACAAAAGAGAAATTCTTTTAATTTTACAAGATAAAAATACTAATGATTTTATTAACCCGTTGAAGGGCAAAGCACTTCTGTTCTTAAATTTTGAAATGATGGTTTGACACCAGAATTTAAAAAACAACTTTATTTCTAAATAGATAAAAGCTTATCTTCAAGTGTGAAATTTCTTGATAAAATAAAAAATTTCATTTAAAAATTCTGGTGCCAACATGTCATTAGCATTTAAAATTAAGTGGATATATTTTTCCCCACCGTCCTTCAAGGGGTTAAAAATTAGCTGCAACCCATGATTTTGTTCACATAACATTAAAAGAAGAATTAACTCTTTGAGGCAAAAGACACTTATACGTGCAACTAGAAGGCTTAAGAATCCTTGTTTATTCTGAAAAGTAAAATTTTACAGTAAAACTTGTCTTATTTAATCGGAGTATTTTCTGGATTTAATGAGGCACAAATTTCTGTTTTCAAAACCGGTGACAAAACATTAAAAATTGGGTAAAAGGCTCCCGTCGCGAAAAAGTTGAGCAACGCATAAACAAACATTCCACAATATGTAGCTAAAATTTAATAATGAAATCAACCAGAAACAAGTTGGAAATTGCACGTGAACGTAGCAAATGAGATGCGTTCGTACGATAACGAAGTTTTAAAAATATTCAGATCTTGCTGATAGAGTAGAGCGTACTCGGGATACAGTATAGTAGTCGAAATCTTTACGTTTCTGTAAATATGCAGGAAGTAATTTTTATTACACCTCAGCAACGTATATCTTATTCATAAAATGTGAAATGGTTGAATATAATTAAAACACGTACCAAACTATGTTTCCCCGTATAGCATTATATAGTGGAATACTTTTGTGTGGCCCTGTAATTTAATAATAAAAATTCTTTGCATCACACATTGTACAGAATGCATATTTTAGTATATGTTTCATAGATTCATGCCAATTCTATTATGTTCGAATGAGTGTAACGTCATTAAAATGCATTTGAAACTTTTTCCCCTTTGACCATAATGTAACGGAATCCTTTTGATTGTCCCTGTAATTGATCTATGCATCCGATTTTCATAACATTTGAAATGACTCGACAAAATTACGTAATAATTATATGTTTTCAATTTCAAACGATTAAAATGCATTTAAAACTTTTTTCCCTATTGACCGTAATGTAACGGAATCCTTTTGAATGTCCCTGTAATTGACCTATCCATCCGATTTTCATAAAATTTGAAATGACTCGACAAAATTATGTTATAATTATGTATTTTAAATTTCAAACGATTCGGTTGGGTAGTTTTTGCGTTGTTATATGCGGACAGACGGACGGACAGACAGACAGACGGACAGACGGACAGACAGACGGACGGACTGAGCGACAACAATAGGTGCTACGTATTTACATAATTACAAACGCGCCTAAAAAATGAGAGAAAGTACAGCATTTTTAACATTTTCTTTAGCGACAAAGTAATGCAGGTAGAAAAAATAGAAAGAAACAACAGTATGTAGGAGAGAGTGTTTTTAAATCGACCGCTTTTATTTACACAAAATTAAGCAGGAAAAGTGTAAAATGTGTCAATTTTAATTTTTTTAAGGTGCCGACATTCGAGAGATTTTTAATTTTACGAACAGAAACATACTTTCGATGCTTTTCTTTGCTCATTTAAAAGAAATACGGAAGAAAAGGGGAAAAAATCCATATTTTGTAGCAAACATTTTTTTTCCGGTAGCTTTCGATTTTATGTGTATTCCAAATATACCATGGAACCCTCTAGAGACAAATAACCTAACTATCAATAAAAGCGACAATATTCAGTGAACACTACTAAAATTTCTCGTATTTTTGCCAGTAGCGTAAAGTTATTAGATTTTTCCGGTACAGAAGAAAAAATCTTTAAATTTTACTAGATAAAAATACTAACCATTGTATTGAAAACTAACTGCAGAGCTGCCAATTTTTACGCCTATTTAAATCACATAAACATGATTGGAACCACAAAAAAGTTTTAGTAAAATGTATGCCTATTATATTCAATGTTATGTATTACACCCCATATTGTTAATTATCTAGTAAAATTTCTGTTTCTGATGTGTTTATTCGTCTTTAAATAGGCGTAGTAGTTGGCAGCCATGTAAATGCAACCCATGACTAGGTTCACGTAACATTTAAAAAAGAGTTAAGCAAAGCATAAATAAACATTAAATAATATGTTGCTTCATTTTAATAATAAATTTGCTAAGAAAAAAAATCAAGGAGAAAAAGTACAACACTTTTAACAACATTTTCTTTTGCGACAAAGTAATGTAGGCGGAAGAAGTAAAAGAAAGGAACAACAGTCTGTGGAAGAGAGTGTTTTTAAATTGACCGCTTTTATTTACACAAAATAAGCAAAAAGGGGTGTAAAATGTTTCTATTTCAATTTTTTGATAAGCCGGTATTCGAGAGATTTTTTTATTTTACGTAAAAAAACATACTTTCGATACTATTTTTGCTCATTTAAAAGAAATACCAAAGAAGAATGGAAAAAATTTATTCTTTGAAGTAAACAATATTTCCTTTTTTATGGCTGATTTTGTTTTCGGCTGTATTCCAAAGAATATATAACATGTAAAGAAATGGAGACTAAAAAAATCTAACTATGAAATGTATTTCAATAAAAATGGTAATTTTCAGTGAACGCTGTTAAGATTTGCCGTATTTTTGTGAGTAGTGTAACATCATTAGATTTTTCCTGCACAAAAGAGAAATTCTTTTAATTTTACAAGAAAAGAAAAGACAAATGATTATATTAATCCTTTGAGGGGCAAAGCATTTCTATTCTTAAAAAACTGAAATGATTGTTTAACACCAGAATTTAAGAAACAAATTTATTTCAAAGTAGAAGAAAACTTTTCTTCACGTACTTGGTAAAATTAAAAATCTCCTTTTCAAATTCTGGTGCTAATGTGGCATTATGACGCCAAAATTTATAGGATATATGGGTATATTTATGGGTGTATGGGTGTATTATAATTTATGGATATATTTTATCCCACTGTCTTACAGTAGGTTAAAAAATACCTGCAAACCATGACTATGTTCACGTAACAGTGAATGAAGAATTAACCCTTTCCGGACGAGCAACACGTATATGTGCCGCAAAAAAAGCTTAAGAATCCTTTTTTATCCCCACCTGTAAAAATTTTCTGTAAGATTGCCTCATTTAACCCTTTACGGCGCAGGACAAATTCATCGCTTAACTGTTGAAATTAATGACTGACACCGGAATTTGAAAACAACTTTATTTATAAATACGAAAACGCTACATTTCACCCATTCAATAAACCGTAATTTTCTTAAACAAAATTCCGGTGCGAATGTGGCGTTTGGGAATTAAAATTAAGTGGTTCCACTATGAAACCACCGCGCGGCAAGGGGTTAACGCATTCGTGCCTAGCGCAGTGTTGCCAGATTGGGGATTTTGTCCCCATTTTGGGGGATTTTGAACCTCTAGGGGAATTTTTTGGGGACAAGTAGATCTTGGGGACATGTTTGGGGACTATGAACATATTTGGGGAAACCTTGGGGAATTGCTATCAAAATTTCAATTTTTACTTCCAGGCACTTGGCAAAACTGAATCTGTCTCGAATTCGATTTTGGTTTGGAAAACGAAAATAAAATACAGAAATAATAGCTATAAATAATTCTTGTGGTCGTGCGTACCGTTTACATGTATTGCAGATTCATCATGATCTGCATTGGGTTTCAGTGATTCAGATTTTCCTGTCATCGCGGACAGAAACACAAGATCACAAATACATTTCATTTAATAGTATAGGTTTATGTAGCAAAAATAAAAACAATTTTATAACTTTTTTTCGTTGTTTTTAATTTTGAATATACATGCAAAATTCTGTTAAGATTTATATATATATATATATATATATATAAATGGGGAATTTTTTCAAAAAAATGCTTGATTTAGGGAAAAAAATTGAGTTTAAATTTGTTAAAAAAATTTATAACAGAAAACTGAAAATTGAGAACTTGCCATTTTTGAGTAGAAACTGCGTTGGGGACTTTTTCTAAAAAAAGCCCTGATTTGGGGAAAATTTCAGAAATGTTGGGGAAATTGGCTTTCGTCAATCTGGCAACACTGGCCTAGCGTCCCTTTTTAGGGACACTTCAAAAGGTGCATTCAGCACTGTTTTTGACACCGGTAAAAAAGAAAAGCAATAATTATTTTATTTAAATGATGCATTTTCGTGATTAATGAACTAAACTTATATCTACTAAAAATAGTGGTGCCAACCAAATAAAATTTACGCAAAAGATGCCGGGAAAGAATGGGTTAATCGCAGCATTTTCCCGATTAATGAGGCACAAATTTCTGTCTTTAAAAACTGGTGACAAAACATTAAAAATTTAGTAAAAAGCTTCCGTTCAGAAAGGGTTAACATCTTGGGGACGAGCGACACGTATACGTGCCCCAAACGGTCTTAAGAGTCCTTATTTGTCCCCACCAGAAAAATTTTACTATAAAATTTGCCTTCTTCAATCTGAGCATTTTCTCGATTTAATATGGCACAAATTTCTCTTTTCATAAACAGTGACAAAACATTAACACTAAAACAGCCGAGTATTTTATTAAAGTTTCATACAAAGTGTTTCGCACCAGAATTTTAATTTTAAACTATTTAACTTATTCAATTAGTCTATTTTTGTGCTACGCATATTTAGCATATCTTATGAAGAAAGTTCTCGTTCGAATTGACTGTTATCACTCAGGCAGGGGTCATTTTGACCCCTAATGGCGGTTTTAGTGTTAAAAATATCGTAAAAGTCCCCCACCGAGAAGGAGTTGCGAAAAAACATTACATAACGTGTAGATACATTTTAATAATGATTTCATGAAATAAATAAATAAATAAATAATCAAGGAGAGAAAATACAGCACTATCAACAACATTTTCTTGAGCGACACAATAATGTAGGCGGAAGAAGTAATAGAAAGAAATAACACTCTGTGGGAGAGAGTGTTGATAAATTAAGCGCTTTTATTTGCCTATAATTAAGTAGGAAAAGTGTAAAATGCGTCAATTTTGATTTTTTTTTTAATGCGCCGGCGTTCGAAAGATTCTTTTATTTTACGTAAAGAAATACACTTTCGATACTTTTTTGCTCCCTGAAAAGAAATAGCAAAGAAGAAGGGAAAAAACCTTTTCTTTAAAGCAAACAATTTTTTGTATTTTTTTTCAGCAGTTTTTTTCTGTATTCCAAAGAATATAGCATGGAAATATCTAGAGACTAAAAAACCTAACTATAAAAAGTATTTTAATAAGAGCTGTAATTTTCAGCGAATGTTGTTAGAATTTGTCGTATTTTTGACAGTAGTGTAAAATTATTGAATATTTCCAGTATAAAAAAGAATTATTTTTAACTTTACAAGATAAAAATACTGATGATTTTTTTAAAAACTAGCTGCAACCCATGACTTTGTTAACGTAGAATTGAAAGAAGAATTTATAAACAAAGCATAAATAAACATTGCATAATATGTAGCAACATTTTAGTAATGAAAATCTAAGATAAATCTAAGATAGAAAATACACCACTTTAAACAACATTTTATTTAGCTACACAATAATGTAGGCTTAAGAAGTAATAGAAAGAAGTAACACTCTGTAGGAGAGAGTGTTTATAAATTAAGCGCTTTTATTTGCCTATAATTAAGTAGGAAAAGTGTAAAAGCGTCAATTTTGATTTTTTTTTTTTTTTTTTTTTTTTTTTTTTTTTTTTTTTTAATGCGCCGGCGTTCGAAAGATTCTTTTATTTTGCGTAAAGAAATATACTTTCGATACTTTAATATTTTCGATACTTTCGATACTTTTAAATGAGGTAAAAACCTCATTTAAAAGAAATGCTAAAGAAGGAAAAAAATCCATTCTATGAAATAAATTAGTTTTTTTGCCGTCAGATTTTATGTTTTTTGGTTTCCAAAGAATGCAACATCAAAGAATCTAGAGACTAAAAAACCTCACTATAAAATGTATTTTATTAACAAGAACTTTAATTTTTAGTGAACGCTGTTAGAATATGTCGAATTATTGTCAGAAGTATAAAGTTATTTGATATTTAGGGCACAAAAGACAAATTCTTTTAAATGTTTAAAACAGAAATAGTACTAATGATTATATTAACCTTTTTCGGCGCGATGTCGCTAAATCTAATTTCACTAAGACATCTAATTTCAATTTTGCTGGCACCAAGAAAATTTAATTTAAATTTTTCTTTTTAGAACATAACTAATAATAAGCAATTTCATATTTTGCAATAAATTTGTTTATAAATTCTGATGGTGCATTTTTTTGTCGGCCGATTATCTAGACTAGGGATATGGGCCCAGGTGGGGCTCTTTCTAAGGGTACCTAACCCGTAGTTACGCAAGGCTCGAAGAAAACCACGAAAACTCCGAACGGTTAGGCCGACAGGTTCGAACCCAGCACCTGTCGTCTACCAGTTGAGAGGTCAGAACCTCTCGGCCACTGGTGGGACATAAATTCTGATGGAAGTTATTTATTTCAAACAGATTTACTCCGCGACGGAGAAAAAATTAAATAATATTAATAATTTGACAGTTGTAAAAACCATTTTAAAAATGAAATTCTAATCAATTTGACATGTTACATACAGATTGAGATGACGAAAGGTTGCTTGATTTAAGTTTACCTGATTCATATTCCAGTTTATCTAATGCAAATGGTCGGCTAATGGTGCAAAAAAAAAGTTCTATGCAGCTGCATGGTCGCTTGGCAACCCCGAGCCAACTCCTCAGGATCCCCGACCCAATCAACCTTTCCTCCAAAACTGTCGGGTTTCAATTTTTGATCCCTTACCCTAACACAACTTGTCCCCATTAGAAATCCGGCCACTCGGGTCGGGACTTTTGAACCTGGCCTCCACCAGTGAGCCAAAAAGCCACAGAATCACAAATGTCATTTTTTTTATTTTTTATTTAATGCGGACACTACCTGACTTATTTTTGACCGAAAGCAACAATTATTTTCCAAATGGTAAACTAGGTAAAGTATAAAAGTTTAATGATAAATAATAAAAGATGAAAAATATCTTTAACTCTCATACATTTATTACAATTCTATTTCACAGTGCCCCACATATTACAGTAGTAGGTTTACCAATAATGTCAGAATAATTATCACGCCTACTGTTGTCAGGCGTCCAGCTTAAATCAGGATTCCAAATACTTTGTGCGTCAATATTTTATAGTAATTTTTTTTGGTCATGTCTAATGACGGAATTACCTGAGATTAAACATAAAGTAAACTGCAAGAAATTAATGACGGTTAGAAAATTTGGAGTACTGATTTGCGCGGGACACCGCACAACATTAGCCATGCCCGAAAGATTTTCAAAGACTAAATGTTTGTTTGCTAAGGAATGGCGTTGCGACTGCTTTCAGTCGATTTTAAGATCGGTTATTTATCAAATTAGTTTATCATTAATCATCAATTTATCATATTAATCATCAATTTATCATTAATCATCAATTTATCGTATTAATTAGTTTATCAAATAAGGAAAAACATTGGCATATATTTTGTTATAACGTAATTTAGGATTGCAGAAGTTTCGGAATTCAGAAAAATGTGCTCTAATAGGTGAAAGGATTGCCTTGCAAATATATTTTCAACTAAAAATATTGAGTACCTACCAATTTTTTATATCAGTCCTACATTTTTTTCATTTTGCTGAAAATTAGGCAATTATCAGTTTTACTTGAAAAAAAAAGTCGGAAATTGCATGTCAAGTGTAGCGAACCAGGTGCGTTCGCACTATGACGAAGTTTTAAAAATATTCAGAACTTGGTGTAACAGTATTCAGTACTTCCGATGGAGTATAATAGATGAAATCTTTCGTGTATACTTTAAATACTATTTGCTTTCTATACAGGAAGAAACTTGTAGAAAAACCCAGCAACGTACATCAATTGAATAAACTGTGATATAGTTTAATATTATTAAAGTGCGACCCAAACAATACTTTCCCTATGCTATTATGTATTGGAATTATTTTGTGTGGCCCTGTAAATGAATATCAAATGTTCTTTGCAACACAGTTTGCACAGAATATGTATTTTAGTGCATACTTCATAGATGCATATATTTTTTCTCGAAACAATGTAAATTCATTAAAATGCAAACTATTTTTTTTTCGATTGACCATAATATAATGAAATTCTGTATAATATAATCTGGAATTCCCTGTAATTAAACTATGCATCCGATTGTCAAAAAATATGAAATGACTCTACAAAATTATTTAACAATTGTATATTTTAAATTTCAAACCATTCAACACGGTAATGTTTGCGTTGTTATGTGCCGATAGATGGGCAAACGGATGAGCGGATAGATGGACGTACTGACAATGACATTAGGTGCTACGTATTTACATAATAACGAGCGCACCTAAAGTAGTCGAATACACATGTGTTTTGTAAATGTATTGTTTCCAATGTCATAGCTGCCAACATCTTCTGCTTTTTCGACCCGGAAAATTTTTAAAGTAAATTTTACCAAATTTGTAATTGTTAATTTATATCCCGTGATTCATGTTGTTTTAATTAAGTATTTAATAAATTCTGTATTCTGCATATAATAAAAGTGGGTTAGCACTCTTTCATTATTCACCATATCTTAGTAGATATTAAACATATTTAACGAAACTTTGATAACCACATCATTAATTTGGTGAATTTTAAGCGAAATATTGCTATTCTTGAAATATAAATATTTCTGAATGTTTTGGTGTAACATAAAATTATTCATAATTTCACGTACAAACATCTCAATTTTGAATGCAATATTATATGCTTGAGTAATATTCACAAGATTTAGAGGGCGATTACACAAATGTATATAAACCGATTGAATGATTCAATTAATAGAACAAACTTTGGCATTTCATTCATAAACCTTATAATACAATTAATATATATAATGTAATCACCAGGACGTATTATTTTGTATTTACTAACGCTAATTTGCCGGAAAATTGTTATGATATAATGAAATACCTGATGGCATTATTATTTTCAAAGTAGAAATATTTTTATAAACATACGAAAAATCCCCTTCTTAATTTTTTTCAAAGCTGTTTTCAAGGTCAAGTTAATAAATAAGGACCTAATGAGTATAATGAAGACTTGCCGCTTAGAATTTATTATTGTTAATTTATATCCCGTGATTCGTGTTGTCTAAATTAAATATTTAATAAGTTTTGTGTTCTGCATATAAGTAAAGGGGTTAGCAAGGATTCATTATTCCCCGTAACTGAGTAGATATTAAACATATTTAACGAAACGTTCGTAACCGCATCATTACACTCGATGAATTTCGGACGAAATATTGCTATTCTTGAAATATAAATACTTCTGAATATTTGCGATGTTAGATAAAATTATTTATTATATTCGTGCACAATGAGAAATATATCAATTTTGAATAAATTACATGCTTGAGTAATAATTACAAAATTTAGTTGGCATTTATATAAGTGTATATAAACCGATTTATTGCTTCAATTAGTAGAAAAAAACTTTGTCATTTCATTCATATACCTTATAATATAATTAATGGATTAAATGAGAATCACCAGGACGTATTATTTTCAATTTACTATTGATGATTTGCCTGAAAATTGTTATGATATAATGAATCTTTGACGGTATTATTATTTTGAGTGTAGAGATACTTTTGTAAACAGACGAAAAATTCCATGTCTTAATTTGTTATTAAAACAGGTTGTTTGTAAAAAGTCCCTGTTAAAGTCATTTTCAAGAATAAACTACATTATGTTATAGACTAATGGCTTTTTATCCACTTAAAAAAAAGAAAATAAACTGGAAAAAAAATTTTAACATTTAATTTTGTATTTTTATTTTTACTATTAAACATTTTTCTTCTCACGAAAAAGAAAAGTTCATACCAGAAAAATCAAAATTTTATATTACAAAAGACTATTCGAGAACAGTGTTTTCCAAATGCGCTTGTTCTGTCAATAAAAATGTATTTACCACTCACTCTCTTGGATTCATTCTTAAATAATGTCAACTGTTACAAAGTTATCCCGGATTGCCAGTTTTGCCTTTATTTTAAATTTAAAAACTTCAATTTCATATCAGAAATTCTGAAAGAATTTATTCTTATGTAATCACAAAACTT